>VRYO01001463.1:31681208-31693873 GCA_009812075.1 Sialia sialis
TTGCAAGAAAGATATGTTTTGCTGCATCTAGCTGTAATTATTTGACAGTGTTATTCTACAAGAAATTTTACAGTATGAAATAAGTGGTAGAAGCAGTGGAGATTGTTCTTTGGACATAGTATAAAGTAGAACAATTCAGAGATAATTGGAGACATTAAAAGAGTTTGTTATAAAATTAGAGTAATGTTTGGGTACACTTGGAAATGTTACCATGGAAGAACATGATTGAAGATAAAGTGATGACAGAATGCCAAAGCAAATTGTGCAGACACATGTACTACTTAATAGATAACTAGCTGCCTTATCTGTGAAAATTATTGTCCTTGTAAAAAGCCTGGTGAAAGGAAAACGCTATTTTAGTCCTTGTGTCTGTGAAGCAGTAAAAATTAAATTTTTAAGAATCAGCAGGAACATAGAAAGTCACCCAAATATCTCAGAATATAAAAAAAATTGAGTAGGAACATTAACTTGTTGAGAAAAAGCAGCAGTGAAGCATAGGTAGGACTTGATGCTTTTACATTCCTACTGTCATGTTTCCATCTAAATATTTCATAAAATGACTGCTTTCTCTTCAGCAACCTTGGAATTTATTTTAGCATTTGTGAAGCATTCAGTATTAATGTGTGGCTGGAAGGGTCTGCTATAGATAATGGAGGCATGTCTATGTATTTGGAGCCATGACTTGATTTTGAAAATATGTCTTTTGAGCAATCAGTTCTAACTATAGTACACCCAATGTTTTATTACCTCTTATAATGCCAAGGCAACTTATCATCTGAGATACACTACAACCTTGGAACTGTCCTGTGTTGCTAATTGAATCAAAATATTTTGCAGAGGTCTGACTTGTGAAAACATTTTGTCTGTGTGTATTTACTGTGCTATACTTGCTTGCTAAGACCAGCTTTTTCCTGAAACATGTAATTCAATGCCTTACTGTAGAGTAAAACCTGAGAAGATTCCAAGTGTACAGACAGTTTTAAAATATTTTTGGTAAATGACAACTTTATATCAGTATATTTAACTAACGCTACTGACTATACTCCAAATAGTCCCAATTTACACCAATTAGTTTGTTGACATTTTTTCAAGTAGACTTGTGTGCCAGAGTCAGAATGAATGTTTAGACATTGCCATTTTAACCTCATATTGGCATTATTGCACAAAATACAACCAAATTATTTTCAAATAATGAAATTAATTTGAGGCTCCAGGCATGCTTGGAAAAAACTGCATATGAAATTATGGAATTCTGTGTTGACTTTGTATGGCACAGGGAATGATCTGACATATGAAATTAATGGTTCTATTAAAAATCAGTGGTAAAATACCTGTTTACCTACCAAGGAGGTCTTTGTTTCCTGCCATGATTTTTGAATGTAATAACTGAACGCAACTTAATTTGAAAAGAGAACTCCAAAACTGCAAACTGCAAAAAAACAAAAACAAACAGTTTATTAAGATGAATTATGCAATAAGGATGTACCTCTGTCTCTTTATTTTAAAATTGATTTATTTGAAAATATTAGAAAATGGAAGAGAATGCTGTCCTTTGAAACTTCTTTGTCCTTTCTAATACTGCTGTATTTTTGCATTTTTCTCCACAGAACGGCACTGTTTGATCATTATGAACTGGCGGAATATTTGATTTCAATGGTAAATATTTAATCAAGCAACATGTTTAGAGAGATTACTGCTATCTATTACTGCAGTTCTGCATAGAGAAATTCATAAAGTAGAATGTGTTCTCAGGTACAGGCTACTTGGATAGGTAGATATATACATTTCATAATGTATAATTGAGACTTACAGTACAACAGTAGTTGTTGACCCATAATATCATCCCACAGTTACAGAGGATGAAATCTTACATTTTTATTTCTTTTTGCTTGCTCAGAAAAGTTTCATAAACAACTTTTACCAAACATGATGAAGTGGCCTGGTCATCCTACACTCTTCAGTCATGAAATATTTAAAAAATGCTGAACATGCATTGAATTTCATCTGGGTTTTTTTTTTTCCAAGTAATAAATAATTTCTGTAAAGAATGTAAATATGATTAATGTGGGATCACATAGCCATATATCAAAGTTTGTGCATGATCTAGAAATATTTTTTATTCTGTGTGATTTGGTTGTATTTCTTCAGTGAATAATTATGAAGAACAAAGAGAAGAAATGTAATCAGGGATGCTATTGGCTATACTCCCATTGTCCATTTGTGCCAATTAAACCAAGGCTCATAATCATTTTGTGCCTCACTCAGCTGAGGACATTTTCAGCAAACATCAGATTTTTTTTTTTGTTTTATGTGTGTTTAGGGTTTTTACTTCATTTCATGGCAATTACATTAAAATAAATTTTTTCCTGCATACAGTTTTGCTTTTCTCAGAAAGTCAGTTACACAGATTTGATTTAGTCAGAGCTGGATGTTGGGCTTACTTTTGATTCAAATATGAAATGGTGAGGTTTGACTAATTAAACTTGCCTGACAAAACCAACTGTCAACAAAATTTAGTACTTGAGAAATACAGATACAAGTTTTTGTATGTGGACGCTTGTCTGCACAAAACATTATAGCATAAATATCTTTAACACTGCATTTCTCAAGAGCAGACTTTCATTTCTTGAATGCCTTTGGCTAATTTGGCCTCTTCCATAGAAGATTTACTGAGGGTTTCTTTGGCTTTCTGTATAAAGTACATAAATTTTGATGCTTTAGGACTGTTTTAGTTTGCCCTCTCTGGGAATGGATTAAAATGTGTCAGTTGGGGTTGGTGGAGTGTTGCAGGCACAACCTGTGCTGCGTCCTCCCTTGGACTCCTGGCAAGATCAGAGTTCTGCCTCTGCTGAAGTGTACATGAGGGTGAAAAAGAAAAGGTGCAGCAATGTTACTGCCTGAAGGGACTAGCAAATTCCAATTTCCATTTTTAATGAAGGACAACATACATTTATTTTAAGCATTAAATACTCACATTTTATTCAAAATAAATAAGCGGTAATTTTACACATTTTCTTCCCGTTTTTTATACTTTTCCCCCTTTTGTTTATTTTGTTTTCTATAAAAGGAAAATGAAAGATTAAATCAGTACAAATAATAATTCATATTTTCAAAATTGTCATGTTTGTTTTTATATTAATATCTGTTTTAATTCATTTATGTCAATGCATTGGGGCAACAGAAATAGAAAATTAAATGGGGCTCAGAAACGATTTTACAAACTCTTAATTCAGCTGTATCATAACTGAGGTAAATATATGGGCAACATATGTTACTTCTTACTGTGATAAGTAATTGTGAATGCTGCCAAATTCGTTTTACTGAAAGCTGAACAATTAGCTGGCGGGAAGGTGATTAAATATTACATAAGGAACTGGAAATTGCTGCTCTGTATTCATTGAAATAAATGAGACACTTGGATTTAAAAAGGTCTGTTTCTTGATGAAAAAAAAAAAAAATTAAGATGTTGTCTCACCTTGTAGAAAGGCAAATGGGGGAAAGGTATTACACACATTACACCCAAATATTTAATGAACATACATTGGAAGCTCCCTGTTTCCTGTGGTAAAGTAATTATTGCATATTTATTATGTGCTTCTTATTACTACATTGCAGGTGTTACCATCCTAGAAAGTAAATATTGCTCAGGATTGTGATTAATTCTCTCTTAAATTAGGACTGAACCCAAAGATGATTCAAGTTAATGGAAAAACTGCCATTGATTTTATTTTTTTCAATCATCTTTGGATGTTATCTGAATTAAAATAGATTTTTTTTATGTACTTTGTTCAACTCATCAAGTTTGACTTGCAACTCGGTATCTAGAAAAAATGATGTCTAAACCATCATAAAATATACATACATCTCATTGGTTCATTTGTGTGTATCTTCCTGCTCCCTTGGTGGGATTTTTTAATATGTTTATGCTAACAGTAGCACTTTGCTGATATGACCATAGTGATACTGTGACTATAGTGACTGTAATGTTCTGGCAGTATGTGTCAGTGCAAAAGTAGACAAAACAGAATAAAATATATCTCCTGTTCATACAGCTACTTTGGTGTGAAAATGGACTTGGCTCAAATCACTTATGATGAAGGATATAAAACTAATACAGATTGAGCTAAGCAGATTGAACTATACTAATATCTGGATGCATTACTTCTTGAATTGTGTTCATACAGTGTAGAGGTTTAGAAAGATCTTTCTCTGGTAATTCTTTGATAGGTAAAACCACATCATTCAAACAGCTACAATTTTTGCATTTTTCCGTAGTGTCAATCCTGGTATTTTCAAGTTAGAATTTGAATACATGGAAAGATTCTCTGACAAAAGATCATAAGCTGTAAGTTCAATATACCTAGAAATAGGCCACTATTATTTTGGCATCTGAAATATATATATGTGACTAGACTGTGGCTGATGGTGAGAAAACCTAGTAGTTTTATAGAGATATGTAATATGTTTATCTATTTTTTTTATTTATTTAATATGAAATTACTTATCTGCACCATCTGAAATTACTAAGAATTCCTGTATTTCTGCTATACTTGTAAAGGGCAGCACCATTTTAAAGTTCCATTTATTCATGTTCACCATAAACTTGAAATTGTTTTTCTCAGGGGGCTAATATTGATAGTGTTGACATAGAAGGTCGATCCCCACTTCTGCTGGCCACTTCCTGTGCATCGTGGAAAATTGTGAATTTACTGCTTTCTAAAGGTAAAAAGGAATATATACACATGCTATATATATAAGTTTCCTTTGAGCAGGGTTCATTAATTTTAAAACTCTGCATCCAGCTTCCCTCTCAATTTGAATTCACTGCTTCAGCATCCATCTCAGGAGCAGCTGAGCTAAACAGCTGCCCACTGCTGGTGTCCCCTGAGATAAAGGAAGAATTGGTGGGATGATTTCACCCCTTTCACTACAGGCTGTGTAAGAATGTGAATGCCTTGTGTCAGGCTTCTCAAGGTGGAGGTGGCACTGGCACTCCATCCCTGCACTCCTTAGCAGCTCACATAGTAAGCAGAGCTGCAGAACAAACACACCACTGAAACAGAGCTGTTTCAAACCAGTCTTTAAATGTTAAAGCCCACCATTTAATCCTTACCTGTGGTTTTGGAAAATCCCAGTCACCTTTAAAATGTTTGAGCTATAGCTCTTTCATTTGCTGCATTTTTGTGCAAGTTAATGATTATTACTGTATTTCCTCTTGATAATAGTATAAATTATTTTCTTTAAAAGCCTTATGGTAAGTTTTGAAATTGTAAAAAGTCACTGTAGAGGTGCCTGTCTGCATCTCTAAATTTCTTTATCTTTTAATTTTGTGGGTGATCTGCCTCTTGGAATATAATGTCCCCATATAAAACTTAGTGCTGCAATTAAATACAAAATGCATACACACAAGAAAATGATGGAAGCTGAGTTTCTATAGGGGTGATATTTTTTGGGAAGTAAAATTATACATTACAAAGCTGACTTGAAATAATATTTTATAGATTTATAAAAATTACTTTATAAAATTTTATAAATTAGTAAACATTTGTTCAAAATTTGTTCCTTTATCTTAAACATCATTATGTAGTGCCAAGAACCAGAAGTTTTGAATTGCTGGTATTTATTTCCATATTTATTTAGGAGCAAATGTATCATTAAAAGATCATCTTGGTCGGAATTTCTTGCATTTGACCGTACTGCAGCCTGGAGGATTGCAGCATCTGAATGAGAAATATCTGCAGGTACAGTAAGCATCAGTTTATGTCTTTCTTTTACCCTGACTAGGAAAATGTAAAGAAAAAAGCAACTACCATTTTATTTTGTTATGTTTGTAAAAATTTGTGATACTTGTTAAATCAAGTGTCAGAGAAGTGGTTTGAAGAGGTACATATCACATATCTCTCATGAAAACATTTCAAGGCCAATAATACAGTTTTCTTATTGCCAGGCAAAGGAATAACATAATCCATAAATTATTTTGCTGTTGGGGCATTGAATAGCTCAAGAGGTAGGCAATAAAATACAGAACTTTTCACTTCTATTTTCCCAGCTTGCATGCAGTAAAGCCAGGAGTCATGCTCTTAAATCAGTCAAGATCTACAACTTTATAAATAGTTTGCAGCATATTCTGCAGAAGATTTCTGTGGACTGAATCATAATGAAGTCTTGGATTTAGTTTTTAAAAATATTTCTAACATAAATTTGTATTTTGCTATGTTGAAATGTAGTACTCATATTGATGGAGCCCAAGCTTGTCTGAAAAAATTAAGTTTTGTGGCATCCAGAGCTCCAGAAATGGCCTTTTAAATGTGAATCAAATATAACTAATTTTAAAACATGTGCTGAAATCTCTGGACAGTTTTGATTGTAATTCAGAATTGATTTGACTTCGCTTTTCAGCAGATGTAGTGAATCAGTTTTATCAGATGATAACTCAGTTCTCGGCATTGACTTTCTGATCATATTGATCATATTAATAATTCAGACAAATTAGTGGATCAGGCAGTAGAAGTTTTTGGTTGCTTTCAAAAAAGGTTGTAGGATAGTGTTAGACAAGGAAAATGGGGAAATGAAGTTGAAAAAGAGAAAAATAAATTTACACTGTAAACCTGTGAACTTCTGTTTTTTGACAGTCAGAGGTTTTGCTACTGAATATGGACTCTAAGACTGCCTTTATGTTTGGTACAAGCCTTCTGCTGCCAGCATTGGGCTGGAATGTTGGAATGGCAGCAAAGAAGAATTTCCTTTATTGTTCTGTGGGTGGGTTGAAGTCAAGATGCAGGATGGCAAACTCCTCTGTTCTTTGAAGAGTAGTTGTTTAAAAAAATGGTGACCCACAAATCAGCAGATTAAAAACTTTACTTTGACTTTATTCCTAACTTTACTTTTATTTGAGTTTATTTCTTATTTTTAGATACTGCCTTAGAGTATTAATGCTATTGTTGCAAGCTATTAGAAACTATGGAGCAGGAGAGATACAGATGTAATCCTGTGCTTTTGTTTTTGGGTACTTCTTGGGGGATAACAGATGGAACATATTAAAAATCTCGTTGTGGATGAAGATAATGAAGGATGCACTCCATTGCATTATGCATGCAGACAAGGTGTGGCCCTCTCTGTAAATAATTTACTCAGCCTCAATGTTTCCATCTACTCTAAGAGCAGGGACAAGAAGTCGCCCTTACACTTTGCTGCCAGGTCAGTAGCACATTCTAGCCAATGGAATTCATGCCATGGTTTTCATCCCTGTGTTATTTTTGATAGTAATTTTTGTTTGTGTCTTGCAAAGCTATGGGCGCATCAACACTTGTCAGCGACTTATAAGAGATATGAAAGACACAAGACTTTTGAATGAAGGTGATAAGAAGGGAATGACTCCTCTTCATTTGGCAGCCCAGAATGGTCATGAGAAGGTAGTTCAGTTTCTTCTGAAGAGAGGAGCTCTCTTCCTCTGGTAAGCATACAGATTTTCATTCCTTAAGCAAAAAAAAAACTTATCACCCTATGTTTTATGTTCATCTGATGGGAAGCTAATGAATATAAATACAGCATATTAAAATAATTATTATAATAATATATGCAAATAGAAACATACGGTATAAGAGCATGGTTATAAAATGCTTGTAAAACAGAGAATCATGGCTAGCTGTAAATCCAAGGTTTCTAATGCTGGGGGAGCTGAGGTTTCTCTAAATCCAATGGAGAAAAGAATATTGAACATTTTCATGAAAAAAAAAATTGGTATGGAAATATTACAATCGTTTCAACTTCAATTACAGGGTTGAGTAGGGTTTCTCAGGACTGGAGGTTCACAGGCATTCTGCCTTGCACTCTAAGTCCTGCTTTCAGGTCAAAAATCCTCAGATCTCAGAAGCAGATGAAAAGGGAGAGATCAAAGTACTATTACTGAATTGAACCTTTTACTTCTGAATGGTGCATTGGTCATCACATAATAGTTGACAGAAGGTATGGGCATCTCTGCAGAAGCCATGCCAAAGAAAAGAGGTCTGAGTCAAAGGATCAGGCATTTACATTCACTTTAAATTTGTAAAAGGCATATTTACTAATAATTTCTAATTTTACACCATTACACATAAGTGATTATAAAGGCTGGACAGCCCTGCACCATGCTGCCTTTGGAGGATACACTCGCACAATGCAGATCATTTTGGATACTAATGTGAAGTGCACTGACAGAGTGGATGAAGAAGGGGTATGTGCTAACATTATTTTTCTTGTCTGCTGTTACTTCTGGATGAAATGTCAGGGCTAGTCTATTAGTAGTTTTTCATAGTGCATTACATGTGTAATACTTTATTTCCTGTGGCAGACTCAGTGCTGTTATATTTCGCCACTGTTAAAAGATTTCTTGGATAAATATATGATTGCTTAAAATGTTATCTAATTCTTTTAAGTGGAAAAAAAATTCAAATACCCTAATAGAAAACATGAAACACTGAATGTATTGGACATGTCCCTCTTGTCCACTATGCAAGAATATTTTAGCAATGTAGTATAAACATTGGTAATGCAAATTTAAAGAACTTACACAGATTTGAAAAAAATCTGGTATCAAATATAGCTCATTAACATATTGTTTGAAATCCACCTCATAGTGATGTCCAACAAAAACAGCACTTATCTTGTGCTGGAGTTTGGACAAATGCAGTGTGTATTAGATCAAAACAGAATCTGGATTGAAGGCCTCTTTTATGAATCAGTCCCATCAGAAATAAACGAACTGTTCAATTCCCAATACAGAAACTGTTGCTAATTTCTCTGAGAACTGGTGTTGAAAACATTTAGAATTATTAGATTAGAAACAAATATTGACTATAAATTTATGAGAAGCCCTAATTTCGATTCATGGCAAGTCCTAATTTCAGTCAGAAAAATCTGTGCATTTAGAAGACTCTCAAAAGTCAGTTTCAGTGTAACTTGATTTCTAAACCACTGATTCCTTTACTTTTATGAAAACACCAAAGGAAAAAAATGTATGTTCCACTTACAAAACTGCACCCTCAGATTTTCTTGCAGATTGTTTTGTATGAGGACATCTGGATATAATTGGATACTTCTATTCTTGATTATCAAATGCAGATGTTCTGTATCTGTGGATACCATAATTTTTTTACCCAGTTTTGACTTGCAGTTCATTATTGCAAACCTAAAAGATATTAAAGAATTGGCTTTTCTTACCTACCATGAGTGTCCTCTTTAGATTTTGCCCTGCTGTAGATGTAGACATAAAGAACACGTCTGTAATCTCTGTCAGAATCTCTGACAAAATTCTAATGTTTTGTGTTGCTAGTAAAAGCATTCAAGACTTGGTAGCTGAGAAAAGCATGTGACTTTTCAATATGGGAAAGCACTGAAATGTACTTTTTTTTAATTACTCATGCACTCCTGTACGGCTTGTCTGCACAGAACACAGCTTTGCACTTGGCTGCACGAGAAGGACATGCAAAAGCTGTGAGGTTACTTCTTGACTATGGTGCAAAAATTCTGTTCAACAAAGCAGTAGCTTCTTTTTTCCATGAAGCAATACACAATAGGAGAAAAGATGTGGTGTCTGCTGTCATTTTGCACAAAAGGTAAAGTACACACCAAATTCTTCTTGAATTTATTTGCCTGTGTGTTTTGTTTTGGTTTTCTTAAATGAAATTAAGTTCTGAAAATCTGTAGTTTAATAATTAAAACTGAATACTTATTATAAAATTCCGCGGTTATGTCCTGTTCTAATAAGCACAAATAAAAAATGGCATAATTGTATTTGACATCAGACATGGAGCAAGTTGTTTTCCATATTACATAGAGTATTTGGACTTTGTGTGAAAAGAAATGCAGAAGCCATCAGAAATAATTTTGAACTTTTACATAATGTCTATAGAATTTTGATCAAAATGTGAATACAACTGAAATAATTAAAGAGACTAAAAATCATTGTTTTAAATGTTGCAAGTGTTTTAAAATGTGGCATTTCAACTGTGGTTTAGAATATTTTATGTTAAGGTGTAGTAAAACCCCACTTTTGGAATAAAGCAATAAACTATTGCCTAATGATAACATCTTTTGGTAAGAGTTACAGGAATACTGACAGCATTTTACTGTATTTATTATTACTTGCCTAATTTTGTAACCCAAGATTTCAAAATTCATTCCAGTTTCATGTTTTTTAGGAGGCTGTAGCATAGCTGAAACATTTCTGTTTAATTGATAACAGAATTTAACATGAATCATTCTTACAGAAGTGTCCAGAATATTACTCAGATACTTCCCCAAAAGCTTAGTTTCCATTTAATAGTGCATAAAATTGTTACACATTATGATTTGCAATATCTTACAGAAAACTCAAATAATCTAAAAGTAGCTAATTTAAAACAGAAGCAATTAATTAATTTTCCATTATCTGAAATAATTTTTTGCAGATGGGAAGAAGCTGTTGTGACTTTCTCTCACTATTCCACTGCCAATAAGTGTCCTTTGCTGGAAATGGTTGAGTATCTTCCTGATTCATTTAAAGTAAGTTTTCTGCACATATTAAAGAAATGACATCACAAAATAACCTTAGTTGTGCTGCATTCATTTTTCTCCTTGCTGTGCTCATTAATACGTGCTATTATAAAATAGAAATAAGTTCACAGAATTATTTAAATAGTATTTTAGTCATAATCTCAGTTTGTGCAGTTCAAGTTCTTCAGAATTAGAAAGGTTCTTAGCTTCTTGAGATCAAAGGAGTTATAAAAGTAATATAAAAATGATGTATAAATGTATAAATGAAATGAAAGTAATAAGTGAATTGGGTTCAAATTAATCTGAGATATTTTCACTCTCTTACCTAATTATTAAATGATACAACAGAAATGTTTTTGAGTTTTTTTAAATAGCAAGTGAAACCATTCACTCTTCATAATTGTAAACTAGGATGTAGCCTTGTAAACTGCATTTGTATTTAACTCCTGTGTGAAAACTCTGGAATTTTATGTCTTCAAACATACATCATAAAATCTGACAGAGTCATGACTTCAGTTAGTTGATTGTTGTATTTGACAGTCATTTTCTTCTGGTCTAAACACATTCTTTCTATTGAACATTGTCTCTATTACCTTAATTCATTTTTGTGTTCATCTGCAAAGCTGGTGTTGGACAATTGCATAATTGAGTCTTCAGAGGAAAAGACAAGTCGAGACTTCTATGTAAGTAGATGAAAAAGTCTGAGAAAGTACACAACACGTAAATTTTAATGTACATGTCGAGCTCATATATGTAAGGTACTGCTGTAGATTAATCTCAGATTTTAACACAGAATACAGGAGACACATTTTATCCTTTGGACTGCAAATGCTTTGAAGTCCAGTTTCTGTATCTTCATAAAAAATGTGACATAAAACTTGTACAATCTATAAACTGTATCTTTGCTGTGTTAATTTTGCAGTCAAGCTGGGTATCTGAGGTTATGGGTATTTCAAAATGGCAATGAGAGAAGATACATAATATCTATTTATGTAGATCAAAAGTATGCTTGTAATAAGTAGTGCAATTGTCATCAATAATTTAGAGTTCAACATGTTTCTTTGTTTTGTAAATACTTGTCCAAAATTGTAAGCAGTAGATTGCTTTTAATGCTTTCTCCAGTTATGTTACCTTTCAATCTACCTTATCAATAATTGTATTGGATTGTGTCCACATCATTAACAGAAAACGTGCAAATTTTTTGCTAATGCACTTGTTCTTTACATTGTATTCTCAAAGCCATATAAAAGAAAAGCTTTTCTTTAAAGTCAGCATTAAAACAAATCACAGCTATGAAAATTACCTTTCTTATTAGTAACATTTTAGGAAGAAATGTGCACTGTTTATTTTATAATTCAAAATGGCTGTTTGTTTAAACATCTTGCAGTCACAGATGTGTAGCTTGATAGGATGTGTTCATCTAACAATGAATATACATCTTGATCCTGACTACCTTGACACAATATGATTATTTTTCTCTAAAGGATAGCCCTTTTTGTATTATGAACATCTAAGAATCTAAGAATGAGATAATAATTTGCATTATATTTATGTTCTGGTGTATGTGTGTTTTATAGATTGAATATAACTTCAGATATCTTCAGTGTCCCTTGACGCTTAACAGGAAATTAAAGGATGGTGAAGATATTTTCTATGAACCACTTACCACTTTAAATGTAAGTTCTGGTTTTACTCTGGCATCATTGCCTGCTGTCTTGGTTTAGATGCAATCAAGAGGTTTGAATTTTTCATCATAATATTTCTTCTCCAAAGCCCATAACTCCGTTTATTAAAAGTATATTGAAATTAAGTATGGGCCAAAGTTCAAAGTAATAAATAAAATTTCTTTAAGTTTTAGATAAAACTATGAATGCTTAAGATATTGTGCTGTTCATGCAGGTAGTACATCAAAGAAAACCACACTCCAGTCATTGCAGTGACCATACACTGGAATGTAAGGCACTGAAAACCTGACAAGCTGATTTGTTTCAAATGCTAATTGCAAAATACTTATGATGCCTGAAACAAATTTGCTGGTTTTTGCATTGTCAATCTGTTCTCTCGTTCTTTGTCAGAAAATGTTTATATAGAAGACTTTCTTGCTTAATATGCTTACTTTTCGGGATTCCTCTTGGCAATTACAGTAATTTCAC
>VRYO01001463.1:31694873-31773307 GCA_009812075.1 Sialia sialis
TAAATAAGTATTTTTCTCATTCAATATAAAAGCATGGCCTCACAGATATAGTTGAAAATAGTCTGTATGATTTTTGAAGCTTGAAATAGAATAACAGAGCTCCAGCAGAGAAGCTGAATGCCTTAGCAGGCAGAGAGGGCAGAATAGTGATGAGTTTGGGCTAGAGTGCTTAATCACAAGAACTTTGCAATATCTTACACACATTTTACTTTTCGTTAGGCTAATAGTCAGGTAAAAAACATGGCCTAGCCAGTTTTGTAAGCATTTTGCCTGCCTATATGAATCAAGTTTGACCCTTCTGTGTTTGTGTTTTGTAGGCCATGGTGCGCCACAATCGCATGGAGCTGCTCAGTCATCCTGTGTGTAAAGAATATTTGCTTATGAAATGGTTGGTCTATTTTAATGGATATAAAATGTAATACTGCATATCAAGATAAAGACTATTGTGCCTGAAAGTTGTTTATTAAAATGTGCATTTTTATGGAGTCCGCTGAGCAAATGTCTTTTCCAAAAACATGCAACTTAGTATTCAACAAAGATTTTTTGACATCTACTATCATTGTTTCCTCTTTACTGCAAAAATATGTAATAAGGTTGCCAAGTTAAAATGAAAGACCTTTTTTTCAGGGTGTCAAATACACCTTTGTCCACATAAGTGATTAACACATTCATCACAAAGGGACATTTCAAGAAATGTTAATTTATTTCCTCATCTTCAAGACATTATTGACTGTTAAATTTGAATGCATGCTCTTCTAAATTTAAAAAGTGTTGTAACTGTAACATTTTCTCTTTCAAGGATGGCCTATGGCTTTCGAGCCCATCTAATGAATTTAGGCATATATTCTCTTGGTCTCATCCCACTGACTCTTCTGGTCACCCATATACAACCAGGAAGACCTTTGAATGGAACAGACATCTATGAAGCAAGACCATTAGAATATGAGGTACTTTTATTAGTAGTCACAGTATGTTTAGGATTTTCATAGCAAAAAGGTATGATTATTTAAATAATTTCTAGATTAATTTATAATATAGCAACTCTAAGGAATAATATTGAAGTGTATATTTCTAAACATTCAGCAGCAACATCTTCAGACAATTTTTAGTTCTCATTTCTTATTTTTATTTTTTTCTGAGAAATTTGTATTTGGTATATGTTTGCTTCAGTTTTTTCCCCAAGGAGAACAATATTTGTTTAATATTGAAGAAAAAAAGATTCACATGAGAGAAAAGGCATGGAAACTGAACCAGGAACTCAGAAAAGATATGCTAGTGGAAATATGAAATGAAATAAAATAAAGTCAAGGGATAAAAAAGGTTCATGAAGCTATTCTGATACATGAAAAAGTCAGGAGAATCACATACACAGCCCAACCCAGTCCATGGATTTATACAGAATTTATACAGAATTTATACAGTAATAAGTTTATGGCACAAGCTAACAGGGTTACTTAATTTGGCAGTATAATTTATATGTAACAGGTAGAGATGAAATGAAATGTTTTCTTTTGTGTTCCAATTTTTGTTGCAGGACTCATACTTCACAAGGGTGTGTATGTGTTTAGTTTTAATTATGAGTTTACTGGGCATCTGCAAAGAAATATTTCAGCTGATTCAGCAGGTAAGTACATAGAGAAATACTATTGATCAGACAGTGAGCTTGCATGGCAGTTTGTATGATATTAAAAATAATGTGGGTTTTTTTTCCTGTTAGAAGGGAAATTCCAATTTATACTATTTAAGAAAATTTAAATAGTGTGTTGAATTCAGTGTTTAATGATGGATGACTTGTCAATATGAACCTTTCTCTCTTAAATCCTAGAAATTGAAATATTTGTTGGATTACTCCAATCTACTGGACTGGACCATTTATACTACAAGCATAATTTTTGTGTCTTCTTTATTTATTAATACACCAGCTCATTTGCAGTGGGAATGTGGAGCAATTGCTGTGTACTTGTCCTGGATGAACTTCTTGCTTTATCTTCAACGGTAAAATTTTTTTATGGGCTTTACAATAAATATTTTAAATTTTTCAGATACTTTACATATCCTAAACTGTGACTGATGAAGTTGGAGAGTCCCATTTTGTATTTTTAGTTTTTTTCAAACTATACAAGTTTCCAGATAAGGACAATAGAAACTTTTTATCTCTGATGAACTGTAAAGTCATTTTCAATGCTTTTCTCGTACAGCATCACAACATATGTTATAGCAACTATAGAAATAACAATATTTATTTTAATGATAATTAAGCATAGCCATACTTAATTTTATCTTTTAATAATCTCTTTCATTAAACGGTATAGACTTTGACTTTAAAAGAGCCCGGAAGGATATGAATTATGAAAGGCATAAGGTAGTCAGGTTTTATGAGTAATACAGGGGAAGGTAAATTCTTTTATCATTTCCCATATTAAATAGCACATCTCACATCTTTATACCACAGTATCTTGTAAAATAATTACGATGGATTATATTATTTCTTCAGTTGACACTATGTCTGTTTATTGCCCTTAATTATCTTAAATCTTGTCCCTGGTACAATAGTGTCCAAGAGTTATGACCTGCAGGAGAGCTGGGTGGAGGAAGAAATAGTGTGGGTGTAGTGCTTAAGACTAATAAATTAAACATACTTGTGCCTGAGCAGGACTGCATGTGGTAACACTGCACAGATGTTCTTCCTTTTCTTATTGTGTATATATATATATATATGTATGCACTAATCACCCCTGTGATTGGAGACAGACAAACACTACATTTGCTGATTAATTTCAGGGTTGTTTTGCTGTAGCAGGGATGTTTAAGGACACGGTTTGTAAACAGAGTTAATGTCAAAGAGAGCACCTTTATGCTCTTGCTGCAAACCTTGTCCTCCCCATGTCTGATCTTGGATGAGTAATAAATGGGTGTGTCCTGTCTGCTCTGGGCAAAGTGGGGGTTGAACCTAAACAGTAAAAAGTAAACAGATGATTGCACAACCTTTCTTCTGCTGTTGGAGGAAATGCCTTCCTGGCCTGACTGTTTTTTCAAGTGTCTAGCAGTAGAACTCTCGGCATGATTTTTCTAACTCATTCAGGCTTTCTTTTCCCAAAGCAACCTCTGATTCCATTGACTTCAACTGAATTTTGCCTAACAAATGTCTAATAAGTAAGAGAAGATCAGGTTTCCTTTATGTTTCAGAGTCAAAGAAACATACAGGGATTTTTACAGTTGCTACTGTAGTAGCATTAAAAATCTCATGGTCCCTGGATTTGAGAAAGGACATAAATTCCCAAGTTCAGGTTTGAGAGAAAATGTAATTTAATCTGCTTTATGGTAATTTCTGTTCTGAGATTTAGTTTTTGTGTTAACCAAGAATAGGAGAGGCTTGCCAACAACACACTGTTGATGGAAACGCAGGTCTCATAAAATGATGCTGTTCTCCTTCTCTTCATGAGCAGTGTGGTTCTTTTTGTTCGTTTGTTTGTTTGTTTTCCATTCTTTGTATTACATTAAAACTACATAACATCATTTGTTTCACGTCTTATAAGAAGTGAAATCCTTTAAATCAGGTGTGTGGCTGCTCTGTGGATTATGGTACCAGTTGTCCTTTGTTCTGGTTGCTACTTTGCTTTGAGAAGCAGAAAAAAGTTGGATAATTTGCTAAGTTGTTTTTATTCTGAATGCGGCAGTGGTACAATACTGTACTGCCTATGCCTATGAAGAGAATAAATGCTGTCCATGAAAAATAATGTCTTGTAAGTGTTTATTGTGCATTAAAAATAAGATTAGGCTATTTAAATTGCTGTAGGATCACTTGCACTTTTTTGAATGTGAAAGTAGAACAGGTTTGTTGCCATCACAGAATCTCTCAGAGAGGCAGTGTCTCTTTCCACAAGTGAAAATCAGCATTGCTTATTCCTTACATAAATAACTGCAAGGAACTCTAACTTCAGTATTTAATGGTCTAGGGGAAGACTTGGCAGTGCTAGATTAATGGTTGGAGTTGATTATCTTCAAAGTCTTCTCCAAACTAAGTTACTCTATGACTGATTCTATATCTTTTTTGTTTACTTTTGCCTAGATTTGAGAACTATGGAATCTATGTTGTGATGTTCTGGGAAATTTTGAGGACTTTGATTCGGATTGCTGTGGTTTTCTTTTTCCTGATACTGGCATTTGGGCTGAGTTTCTTTGTCCTTTTGGGTTCGCAGGTTAGTTCAATTATATAGTTACGTTTTTATAATTTCAAATATTATCTTTGACTAAAGCATCTCAAGGCTTTATTTGCAAATTTCATCAGTTGTGTTTTTTCTTTATTGTGATATTTCTTTTTGCAGCAAACATACAGCACACCTCTACTCTCTGTAATGAAGACATTTGCAATGATGCTGGGAGACATTAATTACCATGATGCATTCCTTGATCCTTTACTAAGCAGCGAACTGCCATATCCATTCCTGAGTTACACAGTTCTCATTATATTTACCTTGCTTATTCCAATCCTTCTTATGAACTTACTAGTAAGTAAGCTATTTATTAATATGCAAAAGTGGTTAAACAAAATTTTATATAGAGAGTTCTAGCATATGGAATTACTTCAGTTAGTGGCAACAATTCATTATTTAACAGGTATTTTCAGTAACATATTAAAATGTCCCCATTCTCTGCACTTTGTTTTCCATCCATTTTACTGTTCTGAGTACAGTAGTTTCATGCGTGTAAGGCACACCTTTTTGACTGAAGTTTCGAGCCAAACCCAGAAGTGCACCTTATAATGTGGTGCGCCTTATATATGGACACAGTTTGGAAATTTGCCAACCCGGAAGTGCGAGTGGCAACGGCAGCCCCAGCCACTGCCCTGCGTGGGCAGCTGCTACCACTGCACAGCTGGGGCAGCCGGCGCCAGGGGCAGGAGTGCCAGGGCCCGTGGCACAGGAAGGGCGCCTGAGGCTGCACTTAAAGGCTACGCTGATCTGTGAAAACTGTTTGCAAATTGAGCACCTGACACTATTCTGTTACTAATTCGTTACTTTGTTGCACATGGATCCTCAGGAAAAAAAAAAAAAAAAAGAGTGCCCCTTATAGGCCAGTGCACCTTATATATGGACAATTTATGGGGACTTGCCGGCAACCCATAAGTGTGCTTTATACTCCGGTGTGCCTTATAAGTGTGAAGTTACTGTATTTTCCCACAGCGCACTGTTGCAGGAATATCTTGTATATCTTTAGGTGATAACTGTCATGGAATTTGAATTGGAGTTACAACGTATTATTCTGAGGTCTTGATAAAGAAAATTGAGGAACAATGATTTTTGTTCAATCCCTTGTTGTATCATATAACAATAATTTAAATTTAAAAAAAAAAGAATAAAGGCCAAACTCAAAACTTCATTGCACACAAAACAGCAGTCAGAAGCAGTGTTAGAACTAACAAACCTGAACTAAATGTTAAGAATCAGAAAACATGGTAATGGTGAAAAAGGGGGGAAATATGTAATGTATCTTCAGCCATGTTTCATTGAACACATTTTTATTTAGGAAATTACATTTTCACATGAGCTGAGCAATAAAAATCAAACAGCTCATGTTTTTTAAAGTTATTGTTTGCTGCCATCATCTTACTCAATTAATAGATCAACTGATTTCTTATCATTACAGCAGTATTGAAGAATATAAAAGAAGGGATGCTATTCTTGACAAAAGTAGCTCTTTAGGGCCTCAACAACTTATTGTCGTCTGTAAAAACACTCTCTAAATTTATTGATACATATTTTCCAAATCGTTTCCAAATTCAAGCAAAGAAATAATTTAACTTTAGAATATTTTTTATTTAAATGTGAATAAGAAATATAATTGAAATTACAGACTACAAAGAAATAGAAAAATGAAATATTTCTATTTTTCTAGATTGGTTTGGCTGTTGGTGATATCGCTGAAGTACAAAAATATGCTGCCCTGAAAAGGATTGCAATGCAGGTGAGTAACACACCGTGAAAGCATCAAATATTGGAAGTACATATCATTGCTAGAAGACCATTTAGAGAATTAGTTGATTTGTCATCACATTCTTCACTGTTTTAAGATATCTGTAAAGCAAATTGGTGAATGTGGCATCTTATTCTGAATCTCATTTTTACTCATATGAGTCATTGGTATGGATGCATACAAGCGAATGCATTTTACAGGAATTTTTCCAATATCAGTTCAAGCAATTCTGAGTTTTTCCAAAACCAGAATCTCAAAATCAGTCACTGCAATGCTTGAAATTGAAGTTGTCTTTTAGTAGAGAACCTATGCAGTGGAAAGAAGGTAAACAAAAATCAAAAGGATACCAAATTCTTTCTGCTGTACCAAATTCTCATTAGTTAAAAGAGTGCACATCTATATGGAGTAATTAAGTCTGCTAAGATTCTCAGTACTGGTATGACTGTGTAGTTTTAGTGTCTGAGCTGGAGTATTCAAATATTTTACCAGTGTTTGCAGTGTGGAGTAGTACAAGTGAATTAAATATAATGGCATGATGGTTATTTTCACATATGATGTGTATTTATCTTAACATTCTAAATGCAAAACTACATTTAGGTTAATCTCCACACCAACTTAGAGAAGAAGCTGCCATTTTGGTTCTTGAGTCGGGTGGACCAGGAATCAATCACTGTGTATCCCAACAGGCCAAGATACTGTGGATTTATGGTAAGATGGTGAATATTAGATAGAAGGATTCTTATCAAAAAGGGATATGATTGATTTTTTACACACGTTGCTAAGACTCAATCATTAACTGACATCATGGGCATTGTGGTTAGACCTTGACTAAACTTGAATTGAACTTGATAAATCAGTTTCAGTGCAGCTGTAGTCAAATAAAATTATTGTTTAAATACGCAGTGAACTGTAACTTTATGAAGTGAGACAAGCCACAAAAAAATTTCAGTCAAAAGGTGGAATTACTCCCTTTGGGTTCATCTTCTGTTTCTTTCTTTTCCATTTCAGCTGTTGTTGATACATTGAATTTTCTTACAAAACAAATTTTGCAAAACAACTGTTTTAATGTAGTAAAAAAATAACATCATAACAGAAAGTCTTGTCAGTCTTAACACTGTGAGAAGACTTACCATTCATATATTTAATATGCTGTCAGTCTATAGGACCTGTTTAAGTTTGGTTCCATGTTTTGTTTAGAGTGTGTTCCAGTATTGCTTTGGGTGTGAGGACTCTACCACATATGCACAGAGCCCTGATACAACACTAGAATTGGAAGTTCTGAAGCAGAAATACAGGTATTTTTTGTGATTTTTACAGTTGTAAAAATAAGTAGAATCAGTATTACAAACATACTCCTATATTTAAAACCATTTTAAAGCTCTATACTGTATCTAAAAAGCAAAATTCAGTGTCCCCAGCCCAAACCAACACAGCCTGTTGCTCACTGAAATAATCTGAAGTAATGGGGAAGATGCATTTTCATTGTAGAGATTTGCAAGTGAAGATTTTCAATAGTTATTTGCAACTCCAAGCAATGTAATTCCAGTTGGTTTGCAAGTATACACAATCTGTTACTGACTTTTCTCTGGTCTGATGGTAAATCAGATTCAGATTGTTTCCCCAAAAATGGATTGGTGTTGATTCTCCCTTGAACAAATTATGTTTCCCTTAGAAGGAATTTTTTGTACTTTCTTGATTTACTCGTCACAGCAACATATCCATAAGAAAGGTTTCAAAAAAGCTTTCTGTGAATGTACAGCTAGAAAAATGTACTGTTTCTCACTCAGTCTCACTTTCCCCTGCACTTTCTTCCCTCCATTTTTCTCTTTCCTTTTTTTTTTTAAATCTACCAAAATGTTGTCTTCCTGCACAGATTCAGATTGAGTATTTTTTTTTGAGTGAAAGACTCAACAAGAGTTGAAGGAGGGTGAGGCTATACCCTACAGATATAGTCAAATCATGGACTTTAGCAAGTTTTTCTTCAAATGCATACTACATACTCCATCAGTATATTATAAAATAGTATTATATATTATAAAATGGTTAGTATTTTTTCCTACCGAGAAGAAAGGAAACTATAATTTTATAAAATTATTTACAATAGAATAACTTGTGAGCGTATAATGATGGAAAGTCATTTTTCCTGCTCTAAAAATATTGACGGAAAACTCTTACTACCTTGCTAGTGTGTTTTTATGATCAGAATTCAAAACTGATTTCAGTTACTACTGGAGCTATTGTCAGTGCTGGGTGTATGTATTTTTGTGTTTTGGTTTGCATTTTAATTCTTGTGGTTTTCACATAATTTAACATGTATTATGATTTCTTGTTAAAAAAAAATTAAAAAACAAATGAAAAAACCTAACTACATCTACAGCCCCCCCAACTTTTTCAGCTCCACTAGATTTCATGTTGTAATTTTGTGAGTCTAGACATTCAGAAAAGTAGATTTTCAAAATGCCTGTTTGGTAGTTTTATAAAGACAGTTTTTAATCACATTTCCCATTTCTTTCACTGTTTCTTTAAAGATAACAGTTATTGTGCTCACTATGTGTGATGCTAGCTTAGTTTAACTACTTATTGCATCAATTTCAATTTTGCTAGCACTTTCAGAAAGATGAGCAAGTGCCTCATCAGTATTTATCATATGTTGTAAAAGTAGTTGTGAATTTCAGTAAATGTTTCTGGTTGTATAATTGCCTTTGCTGCTCTGGCCTTCTTCTTGCCATGCAAGGAAATAGGTCAGTAGGAAAAACTACAGCAGTCAACAACTTTATTTTGAGAATGAAGTTGCTTCTACCTTAACTATATATTAAGTTGATTTTCACAAGAACCAAGGATTTGTTCTTTAATCCTATTTCCTGTAACATGGAGAAGTACTTCATCTTGAAGAATCAAATGCATTCTAGATAATAGTCTTTGTTAGCAGAAGGGTTTAGTTAAGTACTGTCAGTTTTTGCATCTGTAATTTTAATGACTTAAATGTTCTTTGAAATCAAATTACATAGCCTGATGTGTATTTGTTTGTTGTTTGCTTTTTAGGCTCAAAGATATATCAACATTGTTGGAAAAGCAACATGACCTCATTAAACTGATTATCCAAAAAATGGAGATAGTGTCAGAGGCTGAGGATGAAGACAGCAATGATTTATTTCAGCACAAATTTAGGAAAAGGCAGTTAGAGCACAAGAATAGTAAATGGGATACAGTGTTAAAAGCTGTTAAAACAAATATGCCTAACCCAAGCACAGAAAAGAACAATAGCTTCTTCTAGACTTGGCTATGATACCATGTTTTATTATCACTTTGTTCTACTTTAGGGTCACTCCTCTTATTGTCTTTGTATAATGTTAATGTGATACATCATGTACTCAAGTATAAAAAAAGGACAGATCCAAAACCAGGATGCAGGTGCTCAAAACAGTATTTAAGGAGACTCGAGATATCTACATCCTAAACTGTGATCCTAAAAGTGACTGGCTAATCAGGAATGTGCCTAACTCAACAGAGGCCAACCTTGCTGTCCTGGCAGTTCCCAAGGCTTCTGCCTAGATCTGGATTTGGCCCTAGTACACTTAAGTCTGTATGTAATTACATTATTTTCTGTTACGAATATTTTTAACATTTCTAATTTTTTAGAAATTAGATTCTAGTCATTTACTATTCAGATGTTTGGAGAGAGCCAATGGGCTTTATGTAGCTTAAAGAAAAAGTACAAAACCAATCTGACAGAGTACATTGGAAGTTTTGCTGAGTAGGGACTGCAGGATCAGGCCTGAAAGGTAGGAAATCAAGATCATGAAGTTATAAGGGAAGAACTACTTTCTTTTCTAGATAAGTGGAAGCAATTTACAGTGGAATCATTTATACTAGCATGCATATAGCTGTTATAGAATGACATGTTTAATATTAGTCATTTAAAACTTAAATGCTGTCTTATGCTAGTAATGTGATTTTGGCTTTCCTGATAACCTAAAACTGATCTTGCTACTTTAATTTTGCACTTTGGTTTTATTATTCATTTACTGAATATTCAGTGCATTATGTAATATATGGTAATATATTAAATTTAGAAATAAATATGAAATTAAATGTGCTTAAGTACCCAAATATATTTGTTTCAAAACCAGTGCTAATAAATCAATTATGACTATGCATGGTGGTAAGGCTCTGTGGTCTGCTTTTGAATTCAGACATTTTCCTTAAGAACTTGGTATACATTAGTTCTTCTCATAAAATCAATAATGATTCCTATTTATTTAAAACGTGGTCACCAGAAGGTAATTCACACTGCACAGAAGTTGTCTAGTCTTCAGAAAACACTGAAAGATGCACTGTAAATTAGTGTGACTTGTGCCTTAAAGTTGCCACAAATGTTCAGTAGGCAAAATTCTTTCTCACCCAACTGCTCTATCCCAGCTTTGAGACTTTAAATCCTTGAAAGGTAAAATAAAGAAGGGAGGAGACTGCTGGAGGAGCAGCTCTGCTCCAGGGCCAAGCCTGGAATGACACAGTGAAACAGGGAGAGAACATGTAAGCAGAAAAAGTAAAAATATAACTATAGTCTCTGAAATTGTTGTGGCCCCTAAAGTCAGATCTCTTCCTGTGAATAAACTGTTTGGTTTTTCTGCACTGCTGTGCATCTGCAGCTCCCTCTGCCAGTAGAAACAATGGCCAGGTTTTCATGATAGGGCCAAACTTGAAAAAATTTAATAAAAATAGTAGTTTTAAATTTCTGGCAGTCTATGCCATTAACACTAGATGGCAGTGAGTGATAGCATTTTTGGGTAAGTAAATGGGACCTAAATGCATTGTTTTGGGTGAAGAGCAGTAGTATGGTTACAGCAGGAACAAAGCAGTCAGCACTCATAGTTTTATAGTCTGAGCCTTTCAATCCTCTTTAAATAGAACTCTGAGATCTTTAATGCAGCTGACTCTCAGCTTGTCTGAGTGTTCACAATTTGAGAAAAGTTCTCCTTTCCAATTTTGTACAGAAAGACAGAAATAAGTTATTTTATAATTAGCTAATATTCCAACACTGAATTAATGACTTGGCTTTCTATGGAAGTCACCAGACTAAGATTATTCAATTGTCATATAGAACTATCTAATAGAGCCTAAGTGCAATAAATGTAGAGTTTAAGGAAAAGTACAAGTACAACTGGAATATAAATCGCAGTTAAAAATCTGTTAAGAGTTGAAGATTCTGGGCCATTTGAGCAATCTCTAGAAGCAATCCTGGAGAAGACCTCTAAGGTAAAGTAGGAGACCATTGAGTACAGCCATGAACTTAAGACTGCCAGGTCCACCACTAAATCATGTCTCTAAGAACTATATCTACATGTTTTTTTAACTCTCCCACAGATAATGATTTCATTTTCCTGGACAGCATATTGCAATGCTTGACCACCCTTTCAGTGAAGGAATTCTTCCTAATATCCAGTGTAAACCTCTGCTGGCTCAACTTGAGCCAATTCCTCTTGTCCAATTGCTTGCTACATGGGAGAGGAGACCGAATCTTCACCTGTCTAGATATGTTTTGTGTTAAGTACAGCTAAATATATGTTAATCAAAAGGGTTACAAAGTGAATTTTTGAATTCAAACTTAGGAATTAATATGTAATGGAAATATATTCTCTGGGTGTGAATATAGTATCTGCAAACTGTGATGGGGGTGTATCTGTATCCAATATTTTCCCACTTCCCTTCAGTCTGTATGGAAGTAACACCTTTTCAGTTGGGGTACTGACAGTTCTTAGGCATACATAGTCATGATTTGTCTCAGGACTGAATATCAAATATTGCTGACAGTGAGGGTAAATATTCCATTTCATTTCCTGCTGCTCAGCAGTACTGTCACTGTTTTCTCCTCAAGATGAATGGCAGTATGGTTCAGGCAATGGCACCATCTGCTCCCACCAAAAACAGATCATTCCCATGAGTTCCTGTTGGAAAGACTGATTTGTGCCTCATCTTGTGACACTTGTGCAATTTGGGACAAGAAATGACATTTCTGCATGAGTTGATAGTCTGAAACAAAAGATCCCATTGCCACTGTAATGAACAGACAGTGTAGGAGTGTAACAAGCCTCACTGGAGTTAGAGGCAGCAGGAGAGTTTTTTGAGTTTTCTCTTTTAAATGATTGAGAAGATTCAAAGAATGACACAGGTGCTGAGAAAATGTCTAATATCAAAAGCATCATTGCTTAAAGGCAGCATTTTCTGAGCAGTAAAAGGATTCTGGGTGGTGCCAAGGTGAAAATCCATACTGAACAGGCATTGTAAAGAGAGATTTGTGTGAGCCAGGGCATGGGTTGGTCCATGCACAGGCCACTCAGGCACACCTGAACCTCTTAGATAAAGATATTCACATCCTTATAGAAACACAATATCACAGTAATCGCAAGGGAAGATGCTTCAGATGCTTGAAGGCATCAGTGTTGCAGATATTAACTCTATCCGAGATGAAACCAGGACACTCAGGCAGGGAAAAATCTCAGCAATGGTAGGATTTGGTTTAGAAGACAAGAAGTAATGAAAGTTATAAGAAGTGACACATTTTGTTGTTTCATAATTAGGAATCACCACTTAAAAGCAGAGCAAAGTTTAAAGCTATTAATTTCAGAAAATTTTAGTAATGTTGGTAATACTTACAGTAGTTTCACAATTATAAGCTGCACCTGATTATAAGCCGCACATCCGGGTAGCCAGGTAGAGCACGGGATTTGTCCATATATAAGCCGCACCTGAATGTAAGCCGCTTTGGTTTTTTTTTTTTAAAGCGAGGATCCATGTGCAACAAAGTAACGAGTTAGTAACAGAATCGTACCAGCACAGGATTTGGTGTCAGGTGCTCAAGTTGCAACAGTTTTCATAGACCAGCGAAGCCTTTAAATGCAGCCCCAGGCACCCTCCCCGGCCAGCTCTCACTTCCGGGTTGGCATTTCACTGGGATTTGTCCATAGATAAGCCGCACCTGATGATTAGCCGCACTACTGGGGTAGGCTGGATTCTTCATAGAAAAAGGTACGGCTTATAATTGTGAAATTACTGTATTTATCTAGAGAGGTAACTGCAGTCTAAAAATTGACCAGCAGCAGGGAACAGGACTGTGAAAATTAGAAGGTTCAAATAGGCCAGTAACTTGGAGTAAAAACTAAAGGGAAAGGAACTGGGACTAACATTGGTATACGTGTGATTAAAAAGGACAGAAAGCCCCAAGGTACCACTGACCCATCTGAATACAACTTTGCTGCTCACAGCAATGCCAAAGTCAGCTGCATTCAGCCACATGGGATCAGGACTGGGAGAGTTAAGAACCTTTAAACTTTTAAAAGCAGAAAGTGTGCCTCTCAGCTCAGTCCTGATGATAATCCCTGGAGCTGGCAATGTCCATGGGAATGATTCAGCAAGGCAGCATGGAAGTGATGCTGTGAGAGATAGCCATAATGGACCTCAGAGTCATTTCTCATCGCCTGGGCTGACTCACTTCCTGTGGATTCAGATTTTAACATTTCTTGGCACATCTGCCTAGTCTGTGAGATAATGACAATTGTGTAAAATGGTTGAAAGCAATCATGGTTAAATGCTGACAACATGACTCCCATCCCAGGTAGAGCAGTCCATGGGCAGAGAGGCTCCTCTGCTCTGAGCTTCCAGGCTGCAGTCTGGCACTCCAAAGATGACCTGAGAGAGATGTCTTCTCTTGCTGGATTTTGGTTGTGGTGGTGTCAACAGGCAACAAAAGGAAAGGCGACAGCTTGAATCTCAGATGGCTCCAGTGAGTCTATAGGGTGCTCTGAATGTGCTTACCTCATTTATTTTGAGGAGATGTAGAATTAGTGTTTCAAATATGTATCTGGTCTAAGTTTGGGCCCTGGATGTTTCTCCCTTAAAAAAGCTGGCTGATAGCCTTGTGAAATGGTTTGTGGACAAGTTTCACACACAAAGGAAAAGTTAGGGAGTCTGCATCACTTCAGCCTTTAACCTTAACCCAAAAAATTGATAATTAATGGAGCTGGACTGATTTAATTTAATTTAATTGAGATTTTATTCCTTTGTTAGTTGAAGTAAGTCTTTGTCTTTGAGTATGTTAAAAAAACACAAAAAAACCCCTCTGTTATTTCATGTTTCTTCGTAAATTTATAAAATTAGCCAAAAGATTTCCCTATTCTCTTCATTCCTTCATCTGACTCAAATAAATGATATTTTGCTTTGAAAAGTTCTCTAATATTTTGTAACATAAGCAAATGAGTACTGGGGATAAAAAAACCACATGCTACAATTACATTAGATAAAGCAGAGACAGACGACCACATGAGAAGTGTGCACATATACCCACCCACCCACCAGACAAGTGGGGCCTTGTGGAAGGACAGAGGGACAAAAGTGAGGCTGCTACAACCACAAAAACATTTGGAGAAGTGAAAGAAAGTGTTTCCCACTTCTAAGCATAAACTTCTTACAGGAAGGTAAGGTAGAAACACACTGTAAAAAGAGCTGTAAAAGGAGCTTAGAAAGTGAAGATAACTACTGAAATCCACCTCTGCTGCCTCCAAGACACAACATCCACTGTGGCCTGAAGCTGGGAAGTCTCCCATGACCTGGGAGATTATCCTAATTGTTGTTTCACAGTAGCTGAGGTGGATCTATGATGTCTCCTTTGCCTGAGACAGTTGTGTGGTAGATGCTGTCACACAGAGAGGTCAGACACAGGTGGCACAGAGGGTGCCACATCTGAGTCCCTCTTCCTGGCCATGGCACAGCTGAGGCACACCCTGAGGTACACAAACTCACTTTCTCCAGAAAGCATGATCAACTGAACACACACTGTTAAAATAGCTGTTTTCTTAATTGTGAAATCTATAGCTATGAACAGAGAGGCTAAGAAAAACCAGTGAGTGTCAGATGAGAAGGAGGAGCTGCAAATAAAAATCATATCTGACCCAACCAGGGGGCTGCAGGCAATTACAGCAGATCTTAAAGAAGGGGAGAAAATGTGGGAGGTGCTCTATTGACACTAGCTCAGAGGTCACCTGGGACCTCTGAGTTTGGGACAGCAAAGTTATCAGTACTATAAAGCTTCTTAAATTTCACTGGTGAAAGAAAAGGCAAGGGGTGCTGGGGGAATTGAGGATGGAGCCAAGAGTCCACAACAAGGGCTGTGAGTCACAAGGGAGTTTTGTTTGTTTTCCAGAAGAGATAAAAGCATCGTCCACTTATCTGAGCAAACACAACAATGCACCAATTATTCCTGAGGAACTCATAAAACATGTATTAATGACTCTAAAGTGAAACAATGGAATACAAGTTCCAGCATGCATATTTTCTGATGTAAAAGCCTGTTTTTTAATATCCAAAATCCTAACTTACAAATAAACTGAATAATCAGTAAAGAGCTTACTGCTGAATTTAGAAACAAAGCAATAATACATATCTAGGCCTGTGGACTTTTTCCTTCTAGACTTTAAGAAAAGTTAAAATCTCTAATAAGAGAGGCTGAAGAAAATAAAAATGAACATCACAGAATGGCTGGATGTAGGAAGGACCTCTGGAAATCACCAAGCCCAAACCCCCTGCTAAAATAGGTTCACCTGGAGCAGGTTGCACACAATCTCATCCAGACAGCTTTTTAATATCTCCAGAAAAGGACAGCCCACAGCTTCTGGACAGTCTGTTCCAGTGCTCTGTCACCCTCAGAAGAACAAAGGTTTTCCTCATACTGAGATAGAGCTTACTACATTTTTAGTTTGGGCCTGTTGCCCCTTATCCTGGCCCTGGGTACCACTGAAGAGTCTAGCCATTAATAGAAATATTTTTATGCATTGATAAGATCCCCTCTCAGTCTTTTTTCTCCAGGCTAAACAGGACCAGCTCCCTCAGCCTGTCTTCATGAGAGAGATGTTCCAGCCCCCTGATCATCTTTGTAATGCTCTGCTGAACCTGCGCTGGTAGTTCCTTTTCTTTCCTGTGCTGGGGGGCCCAGAGTTGGACACAGTACCCCAGATGCAGCCTGAATGCCACCCCAATGTGATGGGACTTGAGCCCTCACCCTGTCCCATGCCTTCCAGGTCCATTTGGTTACTGCACCCCAACAGAATGGAACATGTTAATAATGTTTTTACTCAAATGGAACTGAGAACTTTAGAGTAGTTCCCTTCAGATACCCCATTTTTTATTTATAAGAAGTGTGGGGGTTTTTTGCAGTCTTCCCTACTCTTCTGCCACATTTACCCTTCAGAATACCTAGGAATTTAGGAAATGCTTGAAGTTCCATCTGATGGTAGGTGGCAATCCTGGTCCCTGCCAGGGGACATACACTGGTACTGGCACCTTAGTTAAGGTATGGCATCCCAGCCTGAAAAACTTCAGAAATGCCAGAGAAGTTAATGCAAACCTCCCAGCAAATTATGCCAGATTTCAGAGCATTTGTGAGATGTTTGACTATATCCAGAGCTATCACTGATTTTTCCCTGTGCAAAACAATCCATGACCAAGACCACTAACATGAAGAAGCAGCAAACCTGTACTGCTGTCAAAGCATGAGTAGAGTATGTGGTCCCTTGCTGCTCGAAATGCATCAAGCTGTTCTTCACTGCCACTACCTCCATGCTAGCACAGCACTTGCCTCTGGGCTTCCATCAGCAAGATCAGGTCAGCCAGTGCAAGCAGGAGTCAGGGGGATGTGAAACACAAGCAGTGCTGCACCGGCCACCCCCCAGACCTCCCATCTCCATTTGTGGGGTGCACTTAGCAACCAGCAGCCAGGAAAACCAAACAACAGGTGCTGCAGCTTGAGTTATATATTCCAGGACAAAAATAACCTCCCAAAGCAGTGGTGGCCCTGGTGGCCACACTAACCAATCTTCTAATCTTCTATAGAAACTGAGCTTCTGCCATTTGCCTTCCACTGGTTCAGTGGCCTGCACTCTTCCTGCAATGCAACCTCAGAATGTTTATAAGAATATGCATTACTATGGAAATGTTATAAAAATAAGAAGTTTTTTTTCAAGATCACCTTCTATACCAGAACCAGCAAGGCAAGGCAAGGCAGTGACCGGCAAGAGGTGTCACAAGTACTGTAACCTATGAGGTCTTTCCCAGATTGAAGCCATATGATGTTTTCTGAGAGCCTTTCAGGATTGCAGAGCCTTGTAGATGCCCCTTCTGTAATGCCACAGCTTGCCAGCATTTGTAACACAGCTTGCAGCCATGGAAGTGCAGGGATGGTGTGGCTGTCTCAAACCCACCAGAGATTCTTCATTCCCCCATTCATATTTTGCTGTTAGGCTAGTAACTGCACAGAAGTGACAGCATAATAATGACCACAGCAGAAAGTCCCAAAGATCATTGAAAAAAAAGTTCCAATTTTGCTTCAGAGACCTTGAAATCAGCTTCCAGAGGAGGCTCAATGTAGGCAGCAACCTGAAGACGATTCTTCAAGCATAGTCAATAAAATGAGTCAATGAAAGGAAAGCAAGTCCCAATGGAGAAGGAGAGAAAAATAGAAAACACTAACATCTTCTTCATAATTCCGAAATTAATTCAGCTGTCATTGCAGACTAAGATTTGCCTTTATTTCTTTCTCTGCTGTTCTGACCCCGGACAAGGCTCTAGGTTTCCCTTGTCCCTGCACAGAGAAGTGACACCCATCACAGAGCCTTGCTCTGCTCTCGAGTAGTTTCAGACAGCAATGTTCACTCAGAGAAGGTTAAAGCAGGCTCCATGGAATCCAGGTGCAGCAGGGCTGGGTAAGCAATCAGCTGAATGTGGATTGAGCTGGTGACTGGGCTGGCAGGCTTCTTCCCAGCCCTCTGCATCAGCCTGCTGCATGCTGGAGAGTCCTCGTTAACTTGTAGAAACTGACCCTTAATAAATTGTACTCTCTTTTGTAAATTTATCCTGATCACAGATTTGCCTGCTGGGATTGTGCATGACCTGGCCAAAAGCAAGCTGTATGTAGCCAGATCTCCCCCCTAAACCAGTTTGGTGTGGCAATTTCTGCATGAAAACCAATTTAATTATTTCTCTGTTGCTGTGGCTGACAACCATAGCCGTTTTTTATTTCCTAGCAGTGGCAGAATTTGTTTGCTATTTTTCCCCCCTTTTTCCCATTAAAAAACCCCCTCTGGTCTTCTCTTTATATAAAGATTTCACCAAATGCAATAAAACAGACCCTTATTATAACTCACATAAGACAATACCAGTAACCCTGGAATGCTCTTCTTCCCATCTCAATATTCAGTAGAAATGTGAACTGGATCTCTGATAGAAAAGGCAGTAGGATCAGACTCTGAGTTCCTGTGCAAAATGAAGAATAAAATCTGGGTTTTGGTTAATAAGGACACATAGATTGTACCACTGGCTGTAGCAAGTGACAATTTAGCCACCTGAAAGATGCCTCTCTGTACAGCCTAAGGAAGGTGGCATTGCCCAGTTTGTACTCTCCTCCCCAAAAAATATGAGTGAAGATCCTAAAATAGGGCACAAGGCCAGCTCTCTGGAGTGCTGTCTTAAGCCCTGGCTGCTCCAGCCAATGTTTTAGCATGATGGTATCAGGGAAGCCAGAGAGCAAAAACTCTTTTGTTCTTTCTGCCAGCTCTTGGTTAACCTCTGAGCCCTTTGGATTAGCAATATAGTGAGGATGTGTGCCTTGTACGTTTTTTGCTGACTTCCAAGTTGCTCTGTAATGCTTCTTTCTGGGAAAGTGAGCAGTGAGGACTGACTTTAGGGGAATTGCAGTTTGATGGATGTGGGAGGGTTACATGTTTGGAAAGAAACATCTAATTTTCTTGTGATTACTCTTTGTATACATGCCCAAAGATGTGGCTGTGGGCCCACTTAGAGCTAATGAATGAATACATTTGAGGCAATGGGTGTTTTTAAGGCAAATTTAACCTATTCAAACACTCGCTACAGAGTTGTAGCACCAAGAGGTTTGCTAGACACACGTTTTGTAGTAAAAGCAAGGTGGGCAGGCTGGAGTTTTCCCTCTTCATTACCAGCTCCAAGTCCTGTCCCTGACAATTATGTTAGATTCAGAGTGTCAGCATTAGCAAAACAGCTGCCAGGAGCCATCAGTGGCTCTGCCTGGCATCCTTTCTTTCTTTCCTCCTGGGCCTCAGCTGCCCTCTGAGTGGTGCTCACTCACTGCTGGACATCAGCCCTGCTCTCCCCTCTCCCCCTGCCCCGAAGGGCAATGCTCTGAGGTGTGACACCCTGCCCTCTTCTGTCTTCATCAGAGAGCCCAGGGAGCAATTAAAATTCTGTTATAAATCATAGTTATTAGCCAAGTGACTCATCTTACAGCACTGAGAAGGAATCTCCAATCTCATGAGTGCTGGGTGTCTCTTACAGAGAGGGCTGGAGTGTTGATGAGCCTTTATGGTATCCTTATCTTGCATTTCCAACAGCAAAATCCAACCTGTGTTTTAGTTGTGCTGTTTATATATCTAATCAAAGTGGGTCAGGAAACGTGGAAGACAGCACCAGGGCTGCCTGAGAAACATAATATTTGTCAGAGAGCATTAACTCAGCCTCCCTCTTCCAGGGAATGATAGATGAAGTGTGCCTGAAACTCTGTTTAGATTATGTGAAGTAATGCACTGGTGGTTACATTCATCCCAAGCAAATCATTTTCACTCACTTGGGCTGCCTTACAGAATTTTCCAATAACACTTTAAGCAGCCTTAAACAAAATGAAGTCCTCACGGGTCACTCACGTGGGAGTTCCTCCTGGAGCCCACTTGTACACAGACAGGTTCAGAGGGCTCTACACCTAAAATAGAAGTGGGTCACCGCATCAGCATCAGTGCCAAAGTTTGAGAGGGGGCTGGTGTACATGTCCACTGTGCAGTATTTAATCTCGTTCAAGCAACAGAAAGCCTGACATTAAAGAAACCACAGCAGCCCTTTATGAAAGGGTAGGGTGACCTTCATGAAGGCTCTGGAAACTTTCTGAATGCCTGTGGTCACCCAGGGCAGTCACCCTCTCTCTGCTGGGAGCAGTTCCTTCCTGAGTGGCATCATCCTCGGGTGATATTCAGTGTGGGGGCATTTCCTGGGCTCCTCTGTTCAGGGACCACTCCTTCATGTGGCCCTGCCAGTCCTCCAGCTCCATGAGCTCTTGGGAAAGAGGAACAAGCCAATGTAATAGCACAGGGAGCCCATGATGCCAGGTCACACACCAGCAAAACTGGCTCTGGAAGGACCAGAGCCAACCTTGAGACCTATTCCTGTTCCTCCCCAGGAGTCAGTGAAAGGGTTGCCCTAAAGCTCAAACCATCTCTTACTGAAGCCCAGGGAATCTTACTAGAAGTAATTATTAGAGTGTTTAATAATTAGAGGCTTGCTCAATTTAATAATTACGCAGGGATGTATTTCATTTGCACTCAGTGCCAGTTCTAAGAGAAAGTGAATATACTTGCTTAAGTTTAATTTTATTTAGGGAGGAGTGCTATAATTTTCAGGGGAGGAATGCAATTAGATGAAGCCTAACAATGTTTCTTCTAACCTGCATATTTTAAAAATGTTTTGCCTTCATCTTTTTTTAAAAAGAGCCTTTGTCATTATCAGCTCCTGCTTTCATATGTGCTGTGGCCCCTGCAATTAAGAGTTCTGGGGATTAACTAAAAAGTCCCATTTAAGACTTTTCAGAAAATACTTTGAATGGGAGGGGGAAACCACTTAAGTCAGCTGCTTCTGTGCATGTCTTTTTGTGCTATGAAATATGACTTCAAAGAAAACCCTTCTGTTTCCATTTCAAGGTCTTTTTGTAAGGCAAGGAAGATAGGCAACCAGCACTGGAATGCCGCCACTGGGAGATTTATTGGAAGTCTTGAAGGGCTCAGTAGACTGGGAAGGTAATTTTTGTATCCTACTGCACTCAAGACTGATTTAATTTTGTGTCAGTTCTGGAACTGCAACCAGAATATGAGCTGTGAGTTTATAAATTGCTCCTCCGAGTGCCTGACCTTGCAGGGGAGGAGAATCTAGAAGGAGTTAGAAGATAAAGAGATCTTGCACAGCCAATCAAACACATTTCACTGGGTTAGTGGACCTCTTGCTTGTGCCCCATTTCACCCTCAAGCACTCTAGCTTTGACAGGATGCCAATCTCCTCAACAGCATCCATGCTGCAAGGGTTCCACTGTCCATCAGGGTACATCTGACATATGGATCAGATTTTTTTTGAACAGAGAGCACTACAACAGCAACAAACGATGCATATAACAATAATTATTAGGACTATTTTTAAATCTTATTATTATAAAATGTGGAAATCTTTAACTGAAATGGAATTTAAAAAAAATCATTTAAGGACAGAAAATTTCATTCAAATAGGAGAAGAAAAAAAGATGTTAATTGGTTGATTAGATTTGGGTATATTGTCTAAAGAAGAATGTCAAAAGTTCCCCTATATGAACGATTCAAAAATATATTAGAGAAAGATTTTGGGAATGCATTTCAAAAGCAGTGTTTTTTTGGCCAAAATTAAAGAGAAAATTACCTAATGGCGCTGTCGAATTTTTTGTTGTTCAGTTCCAGCTCAAAAATCTATGATTCAAGTTCTAAAAAGTGTGAAACATGAAGCCCCACTGGAAGCTGATTTTCATTTTATTAGAATAAATTTGACATTAAGTCATTGCTGTTCATAAGGTATGAAGCACAGGGTGGCTGCCTTTGAAACTTCAAAACCTTGTGATTCATATAAATTCTACACTGCTGTTGCCACAAGTTTTTACTTCTCTACAACTGATCTCTGAAACAAGCAGAGTGGGGCTTAGATGACACCACACATACCAAAATAACATAGTCCTATTGTAGAGGATGTTAGCACCATGGCATGGCAGATCCTCCATGTGGCGGGTGTCTGACACAGGACAGGGACCATCAGCTGGCAGCCCCTGACCTGTGGCTGGCTGACTGGTCACATGCCATGGAATTCTATCATGGTTTCCATCTGGTATTTTTGCTAAAAGAAAGCTGAATTATGCTACAAACATTGCCTGAATATCAACTTATCATGTAAGCGCTCCTTGCTGCACCAGGAGTGCTATGCAATCAGTAATGGAAAGCCAAGTGGTCTATAAACTACGTCGGTGAGATAGAAAAAAAACAAAATCCCCCTGCTATGTATCAAATCAACAAAGCCTTTCTGTATTATGTACAGTTCATTTATAAATGTCACATGTGATTAGCAGTGGTGGAGCTGTCAGGGAAATACATTTTCTGCCTTTGTATTTGCTGCCGTGTCCACTTCAGCGCTCACGTCGCAGTTTTATCTTTTGAAGGAGTTATCTCAAAACCAAGGTGGGAAGGAGACCTTGTGTTACCTTCTGATTCCTTCTCTTGTTCATTTACCACTGTGAACCAGAGGCAAAGAACGATTGGCACAGTTTTCCAGGGAGAAGTGTCTCCAGCATTGAGATGCATCACTGAAATGGGAAATTCCCTAGAGAAGTGACAGAAAATGCAATACACTGTGTATATTCTACATCTTTATGGGATCACCAGACCCTGTACATCTGTGACTGTAGAAACGTGCTTGTCTGCCATACTCTCCTTCCTCTCTTTCTGTTCTCCTTTTTTTCCTTTATTTTTGTTATCTCTTAGTGTTCCATGACTTTTGGGATTTTTGGGTGCAGGGATGGATGGGTTATTCTTTGTAACTGATCTATTGCAGCACTGGGAATGTTTTTCAGTATGAAAATCCAGTGTGACATAGCCTATCTGATATCACCTGGGAATCCTTTGAATTCATTTACTTTATTCCCACTGGCACTGAGGAGTCCAGGTCATGCATGCAACACGCTGCAGAAAGTGTCTGACACGGTGATTGGTTGACCTCAGCTGTAACTAGCAGTGGAAACACCAAATGGAGATTGCACATTTTTTTGCCTCAGAGGGGGCTGAGTGCCATGCCTCTCACAATCATGATGTGATCACACCCTCTCCTTGATTGTGATGACATTTTCTATTTCACATTCAGAAGACTATAGAAGGCAGTGGAACTCAAAAGACCGCTATTTATTCCCCTTTAAATTGGAAGCTGATCTTTCAAGTGTTCAATAGACTAATTGAACCCCCAACTGAAAAATATACTTAAAAAAGAAAATGCTGCCATCCATAAATAAAATTTTTGTTATGTGCATGCCTCTGTTTGCTAAACATACCTATTCTAGCTAAGAACTGCAAAGAGAGGCCACTGAAAATTCTGTACAGACTAAGTTAAAGGAGATGACACAAAGCCTAAAGCTTTATTGTTACAGTTGAGATATTGATGCCATTTTGCTGGGCTGGAGACGAGCTCTCCTCCTGACCAAGCTAAACAGAATCAGTCACATCTCCACAGAGGACTGAGATCCAGGCTTCTGTTTCCATGGCAAGTACTTAATTCTAGGTACTGACTTTGCAGATGTCTTCTCATTTGAGAGGGTTATGTGCTCATGTTATGAACATAAAAAACATTAAAAATACAATCACAAAGGAAATATCAGAGAAAGAAATATGACATCACTTGATGCATGTTTAGCATTTCCCCCCATACTCCATCCCCATTTGCATCACCTGTAAGAGATCAAGAGATGCAAAGCAGCTCTGAAAGGTCATGTCTGTCCAGGCAGAGGTTACAGTAATTTCACGATTATAAGCCACACCTGAATATAAGCTGCACTTCCGGGTAGCTGGGAAGACCACGGGATTTGTCCATATATAAGCCGCACCTGAATATAAGCCGCACCTTTTTTTTTTTTTTTTTTTCCCCCACACGGGGTGGGGATGCTGCTGACAGGCCAGGCAGGGCCAGGGCGGTGCCGGGAGGGGCCAGCCAGCAGCGGGAGGCAGCAGCGCTGGCAGAAGTGGGCAGCTGGAGGGGGGGAGCGGCAGGGAGCGTGAGGAGGGGCAGCGGCACCCAGCACCGGCTGTGCGAGCGGTGGGGAACGCCGGCAGGGGCGAGGAGCGGCAGCAGCGCCGAGCGGCAGGAGCGGCGGCAGCGGCAGAGGCAGGAGCTGAGGGGCGGGGAATGCCTGTTCCCCTTGCAACTTGTACTTCCGCCTTGCTAATTCTCCTGAAATTGTCCATAAATAAGCCGCACCTGAATATAAGCTGCACTACTGGGGTAGGCTGGATTCTTCAATGAAAAAGGTGCGGCTTATATTTGTGAAATTACTGTACCTCCATTAGGACCCTTCATTAGACAGCTGCAAGTCACCTTCAGAGGACATCAAAGGGCCAGACCATAAGCACACAAGGTCTTGGTGAGATGGAGCTACATCTCTAAGGCCTCAAGTGTTGATTTTCCTTGCTGAGAACACCTACCTCCCCAAAAAACCCACCGCCATATTCCTTTGAGAGAAAGGTAAGGGGCAGAGAGGAAAAACAGTACGGTCAAGCTCATTCTCTTCTTGATGTGGTTTATCAATACATGAGAAAATCACCAACAGGATTTAAAAGCTGTTGCGTTGCTGCTTTAAGGATATTTTTGTGAATGCTCGGTGTTCAGATACTTCCTTTTGGTGAGATTATGAATGACATGTTCTAAATGAAAGTGCCAGGCGTAAATTTAGCTTGGAAAAATGTTGTCTTTGGTAGGTGTGTAGAGCTCTGAACCATTGCAGTAAATTGTCCACAGCTGGCAGCCAAATGAAATCTCCAGGCTGTCTCTGCACTGGCTGTCTGTGCATGACACTGATGTCTCCTTTCTGCCTGCCCATATTCAGGCCTATTCCACAAAAGAGAAGCATTTTTCCACTGTCTACCTACAGCTTCTGCTACTGGCACATTGTCAAAGTGGTAGCTGCTGCATACTTAGCTCTGCAAATATGTGTCTCTTTTGAAAAAGGCTGTTGCAATTGCAATATAAGCTGGACTGTCGACATGAAAGCTGAATTAACACTTCCATTAATATTTAGACCTGTCATGCTCAAGAGAACATTCTGAGCTAACATGTTTTTGTATGCAGCAAAATTAAAAATCATGATGTTTTAACTGAGATATAGCTTGGTGTTAAGTAAGCATTATCTCGTATTGTGGTTTTTTTGCCCCAATGGAAGCTGAGTGAACAGAAAACCTGTGTAGAGTTGGTTATGATGGGTATCATTAGACATTGGCTGGCACTGATTTTACTCATCTTGCATATGTGCACTTTATTTTCAGGTGTGTTTTTAGGAGAAATATGTCTCTTGGGATATTATGTCTTTATAATAGGTAGCAGCATTGAGAAATGCTCTATGCACTGTCAACTCAGCAAGGCTTATGCAGAGATAAACATAATGAAATAAAACTACTTCTGTGGCCACAGATTGGAAGATCTTTTCCATTTTTATTCTTTACTTTTCACTCTATATGTTATGTCTCTTTCATGAGCAATTTGCAATCTGGAGTTACACATGCAAAGGAGAAGAAACCTGTCTTACAGCATTTTATGGAAGAGCAAAACTACTTGTCATTTTGTTATTACAGGTCTCCCAATTCACCAGATACTTAATGTTTCTCTTTTGCCCTCCTCAATCTAATTTCTCAGGTGTAACCTAGGATGTTTGACAAAAAATATGTTCTGGGAAAAAAAAGGAAAAAAATACCTACCCTATTAAGTCCTTGAAAAATCTTTCTTTTGGCTCTGTGCTATTACTATTTCAGTTTTCACATATATATTTTTCTTCCCAAAATGAGCAAAAATGTTACATGATATTCTGCTTGGTTTTTCCTCTTGGCAGTTGCAAGGAACTTTCACAAGTGGTTCTGGTAAGTATTAAGCATTTTTGTTAAAATTAATCACCTTAACTATCAAAACAATGAAAAAGCAAACTTAAATAAATATTTTGGGTGAAGGAGGGGAAACATTTTGAAAATCCTCCTTGTATTTTCCTGGTATCTGATCTTTTATGATTTGTCTGTGAGCAAGCTGAAAATCTTTTAGTTGTTCCTAGCTGAATCCTATTTTTCTTTACCACTCTTCCCAGCTGTTTATTCAAAACTATAAGTGATCCTTGGATATTTTGCTAAACTGTTATTCAGTCAGAAGATAAAAAGTCTAAGGAATGCCATGGGATTATTATAACAATATAATTAGCTGCAGACAGCTCCCTTCTCAACAGCTTTGAAAAGCTCTTGTATCCATCTCACTTACCCAAGTAATTAATTAAACACAGCTGCAGAGTAGAACAACTGTTGCAAACCAAAAAAAGAAGTGTTTTCCATTTGCTTTTCCTGCTCACTTCTAGGCAGTAGTAGAAGAGGAAGCCATGTAGGAGCAGTTAGGACAATTAGGGACCGTCTGCTTCGCTCCATTGCCTGAAATCCTTTTATGGAGGACAGAGGGGTAAAAGCATCTGTGGAGCACAGCTGTTACTGTGGCCAATTCATGCCCGAAGCAGGGGAAAATCTTTTAAAATCATGTGACGATGTCCTGGAAATTACCCAAGGAGGAAAAGCCCTGAGCATCCTTACCAAAACTCCCATGTCATGTCTTTTTTTACACAGTGTTAGAAATAAAGCACATAAGTGAGAAAAATGGAATAGGTTTGGAAAAGAGCTGACAGAGACCTGGAGCAGGTGATTTGAGTACTTTCAAATGTTCCTGGAAGCCAGTGGTGCTAAAAAAAAGATACTGGAAAGGTTTGTCTTCTCAACTGCTATAAGTGGCAAGCTTGAAGGTGCAGGGGTTTTACAAGGAATGCTTTCGGGATAACTAAAGTAATCCATGGAAGAAAGGGACTTTTGAAAGGTGTATTTTCTGTCCAAGTAGTGATCTATCAGGCCAAATGACTGAACATTTGTATGCCAGTTATACAATAAAGGTATCATGAATTGTGAACAGAAAAGCTGAGCTAACAGGCAAGCGGAGCAACACTGGGCAGCTCTTTTATCCTTTCCTTTTAATGGCATTAACCTGCCAAACACAGCAAAGACCACAGAGAGAACTTAGCTGTACCACCAACAGTAGCCAGTGTTACCTGGTTCCTGGAACAAGAATAAGCTGTGGATGTAAAAACTTGAAGGGTGAATGGATTAGGTGCTTTCCTAACAGAAAATTTAGAGAAGCACAAGAAGCAAGGGTTAGTTTTTCCAGCGGCATCTAGGGATGCCCATGTGGTGTCACAGCCTTCGCTATTCCACAATTATAACTGGCTTATTACAGCACAAAGTATTTTATGACCTGCTTGATTGCTTTTCCACAAAATGCCAACACTGTCAAGTACTAAGGAAGCCCTATATCCAGGGTTTAGCTATTTATTTTTATTTGCAGTGTATTCAATGGCAGTGATTCTAGTTTAAAATTTAAAAGGGATTTGTCCTGGAAGAGGAAACCATTTATCCTGACAAGGCACAGGTTTTGCAATGTGTGGAATTTCATCATCCATGTACCATCCAGCTTTCATCACACTCTCCATGATGGTGGAAGTCCTGCCTGCTTGCCCTGAATGAGTCAGGGACTATAATGAGATTTCCAGAGGCATGGCTAGAGCCTACAGCTCTTTCCAGACACTTCTGAAGATATTTTAAGGACGTTGTAGACACAAATGTACTTGTCATGAGTTCCTGTGCAGACGTGAGGATGAGAGATGCAATTTAAAACATTAGCATATGAAAGCAGATGAGGCCTGAGAGGCTGTTGCAACTTTTTATTTGTGAATCATAGAATGGGTTGGGTTGGAAGGGACTTTGATGATCATCAGTTCCAACCTTCCTGCCATAGGCATGGGCCTACATTTCATTCAACCATGCTGCTCAAGTCTCACACAGCCTTGGCCACTTTCAGGAATGGAGGACCTACATCTTCTGTGTTTCCTGTGTGAGGTGGTATGAAAAGACTTGCCTCTTTTCTCCTTTGAGAAAAAAGACTTTGAGAAACCACAGCATTCTCCACTGGTGAACTAAAGATACTGTAAATTAGGTACTTGAGAGGTAATGCTGGAAACAAAGTGCAGTACTGGCTGTCCATGTATTGCATATTACTAGTGGTACTGAGTAGCATTTTCTTACAGGAGAGGCTCAGAAAACCCAAAATTAACTAATAAAGAGGTTTAAATGCAAAAACGGGCCAATCCCCAAGTGACAGTCCATAGCATGCTTCTTCAGGAGAGGAGGCATTTTTCAATTATTATTATCTATAGGTAGTTGGTATTCAAATTACACAGTTCTGGATTTCACACAGGCAGCAGGAGGGAAGAATGCCCACTGCAGGAAATTTCCCAAGGTCTTGCAGTGGTGTAGCTCTGCTCTTTCCAGCCCTTGAGCTCTGACAAACATAGGGGTAGAATAGTTTCCATACTCCTCAGAGCACACATCCTGCATATTTTTCAGACCTTTCTTTAGTCAATGTCGATGGTTTATTCTATTCCTCCTTGCTCTTAGTTAAAAAGCAGGCTATACCTGATCTTCAGTGATTTCCACTGTTAAAATGTCATTTATGGGCTCTCTATATATTTAATGTGCACAGTGACTTCCTTACAGGATGTGGTAATAGAGACTTAGCTATCTTCTTACAGTGTTTCTCTTCAGGCTAGTTTATAAAGTCATGCCCTAGAGGTTTAGGATAGGAACTCCTCTTCTCTTTGTCCAGCATCCCTCATGTTCCTCCTTCACAGGCATTTAACTGCATCATGTTTTAAATGAAGGACCCTACTCCATTTCTTTCCTCAAAGGCTGTGCATTTGATTAGTAGCCAGTATTTATACTCCAGTGTCCCACATATGCTGGTGGTTGGCAGTGCCTCTGACAGGGACTCTCACTGCACCCCATGCAATGCACCAGCAGGTTGCTGATGGCATCCCTCATTGTGATTCTCACCACTTGTCAGGGAAAATGTCATTCCCACTGCAAGCTGGGCTATCTTGGTCTCCTGCCCCCATGTTTTGTCCTGGGTCAGGCTAAGTACAATGACAGGCAATTGTCAGTGGTCACAGTGCACAGCCATGGCACAAGTCCTCAGGAAAACTGCTCTGTCATCTCTTCCTGCTTGTCACGGTCCGCACAATCTGAATGGGGGTGGTGATGGTTCGTTTGACCACAGGGTGCAGAAGACAACAGCAAGAGACCAAGGTTTTGTTCAGCAACAAGCAGCAAAGCAATTTATTGGGGGTAAATAACTCAGTTTTAGGGTATGGTGAGAGAAAGAGAGAGAGAGAGAGAGATACAGGACAGAGAAGAGAGAGAGAGAGAGAGGTGACAGGGCAGAGAAGGGAGAGGGAGACAGGGAGAGGCCAAAAAGGAGTTTAGGGTATGGTAAGGGAGAGAGAGAGATATGGGACAGAGAGAGAGAAAAGGAGGGATATAGCTACCTACAGACGGGATGTCATCCTCGGATTGTTCGTCGATGTCTTCCATCCGCTGGGGAGAAAGAGTTCTCAAAGGGTCTCTTCAGAGGGGGATAATTTTATAGTCCATTTCAAGGCAAGTGGCTGCTGGCCAAAAGATGAGGAGATTTATGGACTATTGTGTTCATGGGCCTGTGGCTTCGAGAATCAGATTCGAGCATCAGATGCAGGGCAGAACACTACAACCAGTACTCCACTGGAGAGCGGTGTACCATGGAGGCAGCATTGGCAAAGCACAACACAGTCCCTTGACGTCCACCTTAGCTAGGCCAGCAACTCCACAATGAGGGGTGGGGTCCTGAGGGGTTTCAAAATCTCAGTCTCTGATGGTGAATGTGAGGCAATTCAGGCAATCTTCGGACCGACTCTTACACTGTTTCAGTCTCTGCTGCCAGGCAGAGAGCAAATGGAAGATAAGTAATCTGTGTGTCGCACATTTGCAGGTGAAGTGGTGATAAATGTGTCACTGCCAGTGCTTTCCCACTTCCTCCCGTAGAAATCAGGTACAGTAATTTCACGATTATAAGCTGCACCTGATTATAAGCCGCACCTCCCGGTAGCCGGGTAGACCATGGGATTTGTCCATATATAAGCTGCACCTGAATATAAGCCGCACTTTTTTTTTCTTTTTTTTTCAAGCGAGGATCTATGTGTAACAAAGTAACAAATTAGTAACAGAATCGCTGCCAGCGAGGTTTGGTCTCAGGTGCTCAAGTTGCAACAGTTTTCACAGACCAGCGAAGCCTTTAAAGGCAGCCCCAGGCGCCCTCCCGGCTGGCTCTCACTTCTGGGTTGGCATTTCACTGGGATTTGTCCATAGATAAGCCGCACCTGAATATAAGCCGCACTACTGGGGTAGGCTGGATTCTTCAATGAAAAAGGTGCGGCTGATAATCATGAAATTACTGTAATCAGATCTGAAACTCTACAAAGAGAAAAACCCCAAGGACTGAAATCCAAGTATTGACTTGGCAAATGGATATGCCAGTATCATTGCAAGTGCTGATGTTTCTCTGTTTTCCTGAGCAGCTCTTTGGGGATCTCTGATTCTGCAGCAGTGACAGCAGCATGTGCTGGCCTTGACCATCCTACTGAGGCTGAAGATAGAAGTTACAGCAGGTTTTCTAAGCTGAAGGGTGTCTCAGATCATCCACCTTGCCCAACAGGCTGTAAAATCTGAGTTGCAGGCAGCTCTTAATATAGCTTGATCCTAAAGTCAAACAAAGGAAAGGTCTTAAACCTGGAATCAACACTTCATGATGACTACTTTCATTCTAAACACATTCAGAAAACATTCAGAATTCAGTGAATTTAGAAAACATTGCCCATTAATCAGCTGCAGGAGATTCAGCTCAAATATGCCTCTGAACAACTTCATCTGGCTTAAAACAAATATCTTGAAAAAATAAATTAAGCTAAGTAGAAATCTCAATTTCTAAGTAGTATCTCAATTTCTAGCTCTGTACTTACTCTTTGTGGCAGTTTTTATTTGCAATGAAGGGGAAGAGATAAATCTTGGGATGGATCCTCACAGACTTAGTCACCACATTCTGGATGATTCCATTTTCTTCTATATACCTGCTTAGCTCCAAGTATTTCTAAGATTTTGGTCTTTGCTCTCAACCAGACTGTGGAGAGGCATATTAAAATAGGGAGCATGTGCTTTTTTTAGAAAGTTTTGATAGAAATTTTTCAGCCTATGTTGCATTCTTTTAAGCATTTCTCCTAAAAAATTTTTATTGTATTAATGTACTTAGGATTTTATTTGGTCTTCAAGAGCATCTCAATATCTCAAGAGTTTGCATTAACTATGATACAAACAGGCATAAATTTTTAACAAGATAAAAAAAGGATGGGTAAAAAATAAAAAAAGGTGTACTATCTTAGAATTTTAAAATGTGGAATAGAAACACAGGGAAGTCAAACACCTGTTCAAAACCACCCAGGAAGTGTGGCAGAATCAGAAATTAAATCCAGGTCCTCTGCATTCAGATCCAGAAGCATGTGAGCAGGCTGACTACCATAGCATATACCATAGAATTTGAGATTTTATTCAGGACAATCTCTGCCAACACTGAACACTGCACATGTCCCAGCTGACACCTTCTGGGAGGCGTGCTCACATGAAAGTGAATTTTGCATCATTTCTCCACATATTCTAAATTAATTAATTAAGCAGACTGTATTTCAAGTGTGAACTTGCTGCTGCTCACGAAACAGCTTAGGCTGTCCTCTCATAGTTCATGATGTCAACAGGCCCCTTGATTGAAATACAGTCTTGAAATCCACCTCTTTCTTCCAGACTCCAGTATATATTATTCTTGTAGTTTTTAAAGACAGCTGTGTGAATTAATGAACTGATCTGAGAATCGAGGTTGGCCAAGAGCACCATTTAAAAGTCATGTAGATGACCTCATAAAAACTGCAAAGAATGCTTACAGCTTGCTTGTAAAACAAATCTATTCCTTAATAACTCAGAATGCCCACATAATTCAGTACACATTTTGACCCGAGTGAGTGCTTCATAAGAGAAGATGAAAATTTCCCATGAAAAAGACATTTAACCGGTACAGGCAACTATAAACTTTAATTGATATTTCACAGTATGTACAAGTTTGCTCTCCAGGGAGTGTAGAATATCATTTTTGCACCTGCACTCTAACTGCAGTCTTATAGTATTTCAGCCATTAAGCATTTTTCATTAAAGCACTTCATATAGAATTAGTATAATCTGATTTTAACAAAAGCATTCTATATATAGGTTTTTTCACACCATATTAATGCATAACTGTTAGAACTGGAGAAGCAGTATTGTGCAGGCAAACCCCAGGTTTCTATACATGGTCATTAGTTAGGGTGGTCTCTGTACTGTGGAGCACTATTTGTGAAACATATTTATGATAATGTACTTGACTCTATCTGAGAAGAAAGGGATTTCTAATAAATTAAGGGGAGGTTTCCACTTTTTTTTTTCTTGGTGCTAGATTTCCCCAAAGAAATTTCAGAATCTAGTGAAAAAGCAATTTATGGTGTAGCACAATGGTATCACATTCTTTACAACTTCCATCCTTGGCAGTCATAAAACCTAACAGTAGAAAGGGTGTTTGCATATTGGGCAGCAGAGGGAATATTTTTGGATGGCTATAACCTAGCAAATCTGCAGAAATATTTATCTTATGGCTTGCATTTTATAGCTGTTATCTAGCTGGCAATAAGAAGTGAACAGCTGTGCAGTTTTAAGATGTATGATTTTAAAACAATGAACTGGAGGCCTTGCTAAATGTTTCAAATTAGACGTGGGTAGTAGCAAACATCACAGGATTTTTCACCTTGTGCTGGAGACAGAGACTGAAGTTGAAAGTGCTCTACAAACCCAGTGAAGGCAGCACCTCCTTAGTCATTTTTAAGAGACTCTGGAGAATATCTGCAGGTTTGCATGAAAATACTTTCTGGGATTTTGTGAATCTTTTACATGCTGTTTCCTTCAGATAGTTCTCACCCCAAAAATGCTTCCCCCTGAAGAAGAGCTAAACTTTATAAGCATTACTTACCATACAGTTGGCAACAATTTTAATGTTTCACCAAAAAACTGGAAAATGGAGAAAATAAGGTATAGGGATACACATCTTGGTATCACAAATGCCAGTAAATTACAGAGTTTCAATCACACACCATGTATGATTTGCAAAGGGCTGCAGGGAATCGTGGTTTGCTTATGACTATGATGAAAATATGAGACACAGTTTGTGTTTAATGGAGGTACAGGGAAATATAGATGTTTTGTATAAAAATAACTCTCTCCATACTCCAGAGACTTACAGAGGAGGTGGATAAAAGTGTGACTGATTGACTCACGAAAACCAGCTTCAGACCACACACAGGAATTGCTTTAGTCAAGGATTTTTTTTTCCTGTAAGACAAACATAAAATATAGTTTAGGATTCACAACAGTCCAGCAAACAGTAGGCAAACATTGCAACAAAAAATTTTAAGAGGATGGTGCAGTATAATTTCCCACATGAACATTTCTGCCATCACTTTCTTTAAAGAAAATCACTTTGCTTGTGATGGGGAACCGGTCAGATCTATGCTCACAGAACTAATTACACACAGATAACCTACATATTCTTCCTTCCATTGTCCTGAAGAAGGAGGTTTTAACTTTTACAACCACAAAGACAATGAGGGAGATCCAATTTTGGTCTGGATTTAGCATCAGATAAACTGCTTGAAATTTACCACTTTCAGGTGATCTCCCAAAACACTTTGAGACAAAGACCTGTACCACACATGAGAAAGTGCAGAAACAGCCCATGGGGTTAAACAACTGAGCTTTAGCTGTAATCTTGTCAATATTCTCTGTCCCTGGCCATGTCCTATGCATGTAAATACTGAGCAGCCTCCTCCTTCCTTGTGTCTCCTCCTTGTGCATGAGCCAAGGTTTTTTGCTACTTATACTTACTCTCACAAGATATTTATCCTTCAGGAACATTTATACTAGGTGATTTCTCACATTAAATTTTAAACAACAACTGTCTTTTTTAGCTGAGTTTTTTACCAGTGTGTTAAAAACAGTGATCTTTCTAGGAGCATTAAAGATGTCTTCAACAAGAGAGACAGTGGAGTCTAGGAGACTACTCATCTTACCAACCACAGGGCAAGGCTGTGCTTCAAAGCAATCCCCGTTCACCGCCAGAACATAGCCACACTGGTCACTTCACTGTCCAGGACTTGCTGGGTTTCACTCCTTGTGTTGGCCAGACTAACAGAAATGGATCATAATTGTGAGATTTTTCCCTCATATTTCAGATTATTATTTCCCTCTGTAGGACATGGTGAGGTTACACACCCAAAGCTTTTCTGAGGCTCACCCAAACAAGATCTCTGGCTCTGGAAGGTGATGCACATGCAGGTAATGGCTGGTGGGAGAACGCAATCCTGGGAAAACATGATTTTGTGGAGCCTGCTGAGGGCCCAGTGCAGCTGATGGGCTGCAGCCAGAACAAGGGGTGAGGGCAGCAGCTCACCCCCCTGAGACCCTTCCTCAGTTTGAGCTGAAGTGGTGACATGATTGATTGCAGCTCAGAAGAGGGGATTGCTAAGTGCCTAAGACTGAGTGTTGAGGGACACTTATCCCATAATATATTTGAAGATAACGTACCTCACAGAGCAAGGTGAGGGGAAAAGACAGTAACAGCACCAAGCTGGGGCAAAAAGCACTTCTGACAATGGTTCATTGAAATGGCATTTTTTGTTTTAATGGAAAAATAATCTTACACAAAGAAGCAGTCAATTTTTTTTTTCAGTTCGAGGGTCTGATGCAATGATTAAAGAGGCTGGATGGAACTTGGAAAGCAGCACAGCTAGATCCACTGCTCTCTTCCATTTGGTGGCAAAAGTTCCACCCTTCAGATGTATGATCAGACCTGCTCACTCTGGAGTTTGTGGGTGGGGCTTTAAGAAGGTTCTAGTATCTGGGAGCCCAGACAAACAACCCTTTTATAAATATCACTTGTAAGGAGAGGAAATTACTTTCACTGCTCGTAGAATTTTCAAACAGCAAAAAATGCAAATGTTTTCAAGCAGACAAACCAAGTCATGTGAATTCAACTAGCAGTACAGCCTGTGGGAGATACTAAATTTGGGGGATTTTGTTCTGTTTTGTCTTCTGTTTCAAACCAGCAACTACAGGTAAAGCTAGTTCACTAGAATATCGCAGAGAAAATAAAATGTGCAAGAAAAATTCTCAAGCTTATTAGCTCTACTTCTGAGAATTGCTTGAAGAGTATGTTTTGTGTACAAACTCAAATCTCAAATAGAGGGATAAAACACAATAGCCATGGCAGCAAAAAGTGATGGAAGATATTTGGCTGTATTGCATCACTTGCTTCAGCAAATCTCTCTGCTGCCTCTGTTACTACAATGACCTCAGTCTTCTTTGCCTAGGCAGATGATAATAGATGGAAATTATGGATTTCCAAGGCTGGATGGTCTCTCATAGCAGGCAAAGCACATTTTGGCACTACTACCATGTAAATGCTCATTACATGTCAGTAAAATTTTAAAAAGAGGCTGTTGTAGAAAATCTTAAGTCACAGAAGTTGAAGGACTAAACATCATTGATTTGATGGAGTCAGAATTTTAAATTTAAAATCTAATTTTTAATTGGGCAAAATTTTTTAAAGAAACTGACTTTATTTCTAACATGGTTCAAATCTTAAATCATGCTCCAAAACAGATACACAATGTATGCAAGTCTGATCATCTCTTGTTGCTGGCATTTATGTCACAAACCACTTCATTATGCTTTTCATGCTTTTGTGAAGGCAGAGACTAGCGTAGTATTCTCCTACTGTGTTCACAGATTGTCTTGAACTTCAGTTGCTGATACTCTTTGGAGCAGCAATAGTATATGGCTAATGTAAGGTGATCTGTTAATAGCAAAGGAAAACAAAAAATTAAGGAGAAAATAAAAGGTTCGTACCAAACTTTTTCTTTTTACTTGGGGGACCTTTTTCAATTGCACTTCTCATGCATCTAGAACAACTTTATTATTATGCTGGAAACTGAATTGATTATGTACTTATTCCCATATTTCAAATGTTAATTTTTCTTAATTATGTGTGAAATGAGTTTATCTATGGAATAATCAATCAGTTCTGACCGTTTGTACAGTTCACATCTGTGATGGTAGCCACTTTTATAAATAAGACACAGTAAATTCCATAATCTGTGAAATAATTTTAGCCCAAATGAGCATTTTGTGCCCTTCTTTCATGGAGATTGTTTAAAACAAGGCACACATGTTTCAATAGTAACTGTACCCTTACAGAGAGAGACGAGTTTTGCATACCCTCTTAAATCAATCATTCCTGCATATTTGAATAGGGCTGGGTACAGCAAGCTGAGCAGCTAATTTAAGTCTATCTCTTTCTTTTCTCAGGATCAGGAACTTAGATTTCCCCTTTACCTGACTGCCTTTTTTCCTTTTTTTTTTTTTTTTTTTTTTTTTTTTTTTTAGCTTTAGCCACAAGTTCCTGTAACATTCCTTGCAGAAACACAGCTGCTATCTATTGAAATGTAAGTCATTGTTCATGGATTGCATTTATAATCCATCCTACTGGTGAGATACATAATTGTATTTGCCATATGTGAAAGCAATTACAATACTAGAAGAAATGCCTCCAAGTGTCTGCTTGGCCAACTAAGCCTAGCCTGAGTTCTTTATTTGAGAGAAAAAACTTTATTTTCTTCAAAGTACCTGTTGACTCCTACTAGTGGGCTAATATTGAGAATTTTAAGTTTGCATACATACAAACAAGGTTTTTGCCATGCTGGGGTTTTTTTGCTAAACCCATTTTTTTCCATACCAAGTTTTTAGCTTTCAGCTGAAATTTCTTTTCTGATTCTAGGAAAAATATGTCAGTCTATTTCAGCTACATATCTGAAGTCTAAAATTCAGATTACATTTTCCCTTTAAAAATTAAATTTTGGTTTTTCTGTTTTTCACTGGAGTCTTCTTTCATTCTAAAAAGATGAGCTTCCTATTGATAAAGTTCCTATAATAAAGTTTGCTTGTCAAGCTGTGATCTCATGTTCTCATTTCTTGGCCTGAAGATTTTTAATAGGCTTTCCTATAAGTAGCTACAAAATTTTAAAATGTCAGGAGAAAAACCTTCAAGATGTCTTCCTCTATTAACTGAAATTCTTTGCTCCTGTCTCAAATTGACAGGAATTGTAGCACTTGTGATATTTAGTGTAAGTAAGGGTGAGAGTTTTGGTCCTCTACCCTTCCCTGCTTTTTTGGAAACAAATATTCCATAATAACACTTCTGGGGATCTTTTGCTCAATGCTGTGTAAATCACCTCAATCTTTTTAATAGGATTTTGATCACATAACTTAATACCAGAGGACAGCTCTCTTATGCTAAATATGAGTAGGTCAAGGCTTTACATTTTAATGCATCCTTTATGCTTATTCTGCTCTTCTGCTGTAATGATTCAGGGCATTAATATATCATGTTGCCACCTAACCAAGAATACAAGAACAGCTTTGTGGGGGTGATGTTTCGTATTATTCCATGAATCAACTTAAAGGAGGTTGCTGCAACATCTGCCAGTCTCCCATAGGGTCACTTGGAGTTAGATTCTTCTGGGCTTTAACCTGCAGAGTGCTCCCATTTAATGGGAGCCCAGTGTCTGCCAGAAGTTAGCAAAATGAGGTTTTTGGTTTATTCTTGTTACAGAGAAACATATTAGATATTGTCCTGAAGGGCTTCAGGTTTCTGTGTAGTATCTCTGCAGTTCTATATTCAGATCAAACAGTAATGATGTAAACTCCTTCCCTACTGCCTATAAATTATTGCAAGAAGGAAATATTACTTACTTACAACATTAAGTTGTAATGCACATATTATTACTCTTGCATGACAAAAAGGATTAAAGTTGTATCAGAAATTTATTGAGTATATTTTTAAGATCTACCTCTAATAAAACAGGGCATTTCCTAGCAATCTTTAAAACAAGCATACAGTTTTGTAGAGAAGCTGTGTGTCAGCAGACTTATGTCCTACTCCTACCTAAAGAAATCTGCATTTTCTGAGAGGCAAGAAATCCCTGTTCTGTTCAAAAACCTGTATTTTTTTAAAGCAAGGAAATTACATACCCCTAGATGTGCCCTACAAGGTTACTTAAGGAGGATGAGAATGAGAAGAATGAGAGAAAAAATCACAGGACCACAGGATGGTTAAGATTGGGAAGGACCACTGGAAATCATCTAGTCCAATCCCCCTGCTCGAGCAGTGTTCCCTAGGGCAGGCTATTCAGGACTGTGTCCTGACAGATTTGAAATGTCTCCAGAGAAGGATGCTCCTCAACCACTCTGGGCTACCCATTCAACTGCTCAGTCACCCTTACAGTAAATTTCTTCCTCCTGTTCAGGTGAAACTTCCTGTGTTTCAGAAGATGAGTTTTCCATATTATAAAAGATATTTTGTTTACTAAAATAACATTGAATCATCATTTCATCAGAAATATTCTTGTCTTTGCATATTTTTCATGACAAACTCTTAGATGTGCGCCTGCAAAGGCAGGCACTTTTCAACACTGTCTTCTCAAGTTAGTGATGCAGCTTTCCATTTTTTTAGCAAAGATTGACATGTGTCAGAGATCTCCAAAGCCATCAATATGTTACAGATCTCACCGTTCCGAGGCACAGAACTTAATTTCCCTTTGGATAAACAAAGCAAATAATGGATAAATACTGTAGGATCAAATGCCTTCAAGCTATCAGAGTTGTGCCTGCAGGCTTCAATCCACATCACAAGTGGAAAAGAAAAGAGAGCTAAAAATTGTGGCAAAATAATGTTATTTGTTGATGAGCAGGCAATGAGACATTAATGCCACTGACAGTATAGCATTTTAGAAGGGCTTTACGAGAAGAAACACTGCCCCTAAAGAGCTTGGTTTAAAACACTCAGAGGTATTCAAATAAATTATTTAATGAGTATTTGTGTCACAACTGAATTAGAAGTATTTTTTACGTAGATTTTCACAGTGAACATAGTACTGCCTGAGTATAACAATACACTGGACTATTGCTGGACAACAACTTGCTGCTGTGTTGCAGTTTCAGACAAAGTCTGGCACGAAAATGAACTTGTGACACTGCTGCCATTTTAGTGCACAGACTAGGCAGAGCAGATTCTCAGGGAAACAAACAGCCTCATTTTATCCTTAAATTTAGGGTCCTGGATTCTTTGGGGATAAATATTCCAAATTAAGCCTGAGGAAGCCACATGACTGTTTGCATAACAGTAAATAATTTCTAAGCAGGCAGCGCTTTCAAGGCTAGTTAGCCAATTACTGTATAAAGAGGAGACTTAAGAAAAAAAAACAAACAGAATGTTCAGGAATTTATTCTTCTCATCCATTACAGTCTGATTTAATGTTTTGAGATGCTGATACAGTGAGAGTGGAAAATATATGAGGAGCATGGACCTACAGAACAGTTCATTCAATATATCTGGAGTCTCTATCAACTGCTTTCAAAAGGACAGAGAATAATAAAAAAAACTTAGGGAAATTATATATTTATTGTATATTTGGAAAATGCAACTTCTCTCAAGTACTAAAGGAAGTGGCTCCTACCTTTCCTTAAGAAAAAAAATGTAATTTTACACGGAATGTCTTTCTTTAAAATTTGTTTTTGTACTAGAATGACTTGCAGTGGTTTGAAAATTGAAATTTCAGTCTTGGCTATAGGTAGTTCTGAGTAAGGAATGTTGTGCTCTCTCCTTAAGAAAACACTGGCAGAAAATTGAAAGGGGCTAGACAGTCTCATAATAAAAGTTACCCTGGATGTGTGAAACCTGGGCCAGGCAGAGACAGTTTCTACCCTGACCTTGCCCATTTTTCCAGAGGTAGGCAGTGCCTGGTCTGGTGTGTCAGAGAGGGAATGGTGACTCTTGCCAGCAGCTGGCTGGAGCACCCTCGCTCTGCTCTTTGGGCAGTGAGGACCTCTGCAGTACTCTTGTTTGCAGCCTCCCATCCTCACAGGCTGAGGCAAAACCTGCTCTGGTAGAGCTTCTGTTTCCAGAAATAAAACAAAACTTTCCCATTAGCTTCAGTGAGAGGCTGAGTATTATTTAAAACACTTCTTTTTTGTGGACTCATTTGCTCCACCTAAAACTAAAAGAGCTCAGCTGTAAAGACTAAGCAGTCTTTTCCTCCATGACTATTACAAGAATAAAGATGTTTTCTTTGGCCAAGAAATTCTTGTTTTTACTTGTGTGCTTTCATATACTTTCAAGGTCAGTTAGGGCTGGCTTGTCTGAGCTCCCAAGACGTTTTTGATTAATTAGCAGAACTCCATTTAAAGATATTGCTAATAATTGGTAAGGACGACTTAAGTCCTTTTAAAGGAAAAATCACTGCTCAGCTAAAAACAGAGAAACACTTACCTTACTTCACTGAAAGATAAACTATATGCTTTAAAAAAGCAAATGGAAGAGCAGTGCTTTTTTATATTAACTTACAAATTTAAAAGATCAAATAATTTTAAATAATTTTTTTAAATCTCTTGGACAATTTGGTTTTATCTAATATTTCTAGTATTTTAGTGTTTTAGACCATAAATACTACATTAACCATAATTATAGTGAAAACTAAATTATGAACTGGTTCTGATAAAAAGAAGGTAAACTTCTAAATTTCCTGTATCATGGAGGAATTTTGGTTTGATTTTCCAGGTCTATTGATTTCCCACACCAGTGTAAATCCTTAAACTGATGCAGATACAACTTTTCAAGATAATTTCTTTTGCTTAGTCAAATTTAAAGAGATCTTAACATCTGTTTGTGAATGTAAAATATTTAAACCATTCAGAAGGGGAAAAAAATCATAGAAATTAACTGAGCTAAGAACTTCAGTCCCCGTTTTCTTCAGATCCTTAAAAATGCTGTATTTTTAAGAGATTTATATTCTTAGACTCTATAAAACATCACAGCAGTTTTGTAAAGTTGATGGATTTGGTATGCAAAGGTTTTAGGTACCTTTAAAAATTATGACCCTATAGCACTAACCAACCAGCACTCTCCAACAATATAGCTGATTTCTAGACTTTCTTTTGGGAATCAGAAGAAAAACAGAGATGTCCAATTCTCTGTTTTTATGAGAAAACAGCAATTTTATCATCATCTCAAAATATTCCTTACCTGTGGATAGACTCAATGATCTAGAGGTATTTTCCAATATAAGTGATTCTACAATTCCATGAATGCAAATAAGATTTCTGAAAGCCAGTTTAGTCTACCAACACAAAGCTTACATCCAATATTTCATTTAAATCAGATTTTACCTCTTGCACATGTGCTTTTAAGGACAGAAATCTTCATTATCCTAAAGTCTTTGCTCCACTTCACAGATATTGCTGCAGAAATTTCCTCCAGAGCAAAGCCATTCCCCCACCCTGCTGCTTTAGTGCCTTCCAGGGATTAAATCAGTGACAGGATGCACTTAGCCCAGATGAACAGAATTATTTATGCATCAATTCATATGCTATAGCACATATTTTTTGGTTGTATCTATAGCATGTAAGGCATTTCTCTTTTGTATAAAGTCCCAATAGCACTCTTAAAGCGGGCTGCCCACCAATTTCTACTATCAAAGATCATAGAGAATGCACAACATGTTGGGAGCACTAAGGAGGTAAGATTATTGCTCTTTTACTTTCTTTCCTATTATTTGTTCTCTCCTTTGGGTGTCATGATTTCCTGGACAAATACTCTGAAAGTCTTCTTCCTGAAAGCACCTTATTAATCTTGCCAGAGCTGCAGTTCCCTTGCATCTGCCAAGCCCAGCTAAATTTCTGGTTAGTATTCCCTTTCTTACAGCATTCTTTCCCTGCTCCAAGCCATGCCTGTGTGGAGAGTGAATAAAACCAGCACAGGTTTTGCACAGCTTCCCCAGAACTGCTGGCAAGAACACAGCAGCCCTGTTTCCTCTGCCCTGGGTTGATGTTTTATGATAGCTGTGAGCTATTGCTTCAGTAACTATGGTGTAAGCAGAGGCTGCTTGACATATTTCAGGATTACTTCACTTTTCACATTATCTTCTGTTATCTTGGGACAGCTTTGTCTTTCACTTGGACTGCTGTAAATTGAGAGTTATTTCTATTTTCTAGCAGTGTAACTGAGTAGAGATTGACATTTCTCATGCCTGGCTTGACTAATTCACCATCCCAGTTAAGTTTTGCACTTCTGATGTTGAGGATTCTTTTGGGCCCAGGTTGGGTCATCCACAGCCATCCCTGTGGGTTGCATGAGCATGCTTGAAACTGGCTACCACTGTAAATCTTATCAGTCTGTCCAGTGGGCCTTTGCATGAGGGACGGCACACTCCTCTGCTTGGTGCTGTCTTCATCATGCAGAGCAGGAGCAGCTGGGCTGCTCTCCAAGTTGGGCAGACTCGAGGGATCCAGCCCAGCCTGCTGCTCCTGTGCAGCACTGAACACAAAGGGGCCTTTCTACTTCACCACTTACATTCCTTATCCAGGACCAGTTACACCCAGTTTCAGCAGTACTTTCAGTGGAGGGCTCTTATGTTTTGACTTTCCGTATCAAGAGACAATCGAGTTCACCTGCTTTGTGTTGTTCTGAACTTCTCTGTAAAGATTACACAGAATTACAGAATATCCTAGGCTGGATGGCATCCACAAAGAACTATTGAGTCACCAGCCTCCTGAGTGAATGTCCTCAACAGGGACCAGTGACCTTGATGTCCTTGGCACATCTCTGACCATCTCAAAAAAGGAGCAGCTACTCAGCCTCTTTCCGCAGATTCCAGAGGCCTCTCATCTCCCAGTGTTTGGCTTTTTGTTGTCTGCAGGTACCAGATCTATCTTGGGGATCACTTTACTCGACCTATTAGTCCCACTGATTGAAAGGGACTCATGCTGGCTCTGCTTACCACAGAATTAAGTCTCTGGCTATGCACAGCCATGTAATTTAGATTCTTCTCAGTAGTTTCCTTACATATTGAACTTTAACAAGCTTGGTGTGGCAGGAGTTCAAGTCTACTAGCTTTTAGTATCTTTCTGGATATTAATGTCCATTTTCAGTCCTGCTGCACAGGCAAATGTCTGGTGAAAAATGTTAATGATTTGCAGTTGTAATTTCTAATGCACCAAACATCATCAGCTTTTCTCGGCAGCTTTTTAGTTTGTTCATTCATCCCCGTTTCATTAAGAAAATCTTCAAAATAAATTTCCTTGTGTTTTTTATGACAGTCATCTGAGATTAAATTTTGAAAATTTACAAACTTCAATTCTAAAATGTACCCAGGGGTCTCATTTGCCTACATGTGAATGCTACAAATACTTTGTAAAAACACAGAAAAGTTTGGAATTGCACATGTGTCATTTATTGTGAGGCAGCAAGTAGGCAATTTAGCAGAGAGTCATACACAGGCATGGAATCTGTTCCTGCTGTGATTTTGACCCTAAATAAAACACATGCTGAGTTCTATAAATCACTTGCAGGATCTTTGCATAACAAGTGCTGGATGTTATGACTGAGGCCTGATAGGCAACATGAAGACAAATTGAGCAACACCACGACAAAATTAACAATTAATTCTGGAGCAATCCTTTTAGAAGTGTTTCTCGTGCACTTAGTCCTAGTCAGATTAGTAGGTAAAGAAACCCATTAAATACGTTTGCTTTCATAAAAGAACAGGAAGTGTGTGATTCAGCTGAAATCCGTAAAAGCTAAGGAAAACAAAACTGAAGTCAAATGAGGAGCTCTGTCCATAAAGTTGGAATCCAGATCTAAATTTGAACTGCCCTAAACTGAAAGGATTTTGGTGCTCAGGTGATTTTGATTTGATACTTATCCTGAAGGAAGATTTTCTACTCAATTTACGTACACAGCTGGAGATTTAAATCTACACTCAGACATGCAACTCATGGCCATTTTTACTATTTAACCTAATGCTCTGATCACTTTTCATTTATAGATTATTGACAGTATCTCTTACTTTGCCTCTGCCAGATTCTGTGTTGGGATTGGATCATAGTAATACATTTGCACACATTATTTATACATTCTTCTATAGGCATCCAAAATCCAACATACAACTAGAGATACTTTAAGCATCCTTTCTTTGCTTCTTAGGGATCCATGATAATATTTTGGATTTCATATTTCAGTGGTTATGGTAACTTGTGTATCCCTGCAATATCTCTTATCAGGTAGATCCAACACAGAATATATGGAAATATAGAGGACTGCCAAGCATGGTTACCAGGCCAAAAATCTGTACTTTCTACTGAAAATAGTAGATCTAAGTTTGGCAATTGTCTAGGATGATTAAAGTATGTCTCTTTCTTACTAAAAACTGATTGATAATCTCAAACACTATTTTATGTTCTTCTAGGTAAAAATTTAACACCTTTTTTATAAACTATTTCACCAGAAATCACTGGAGCTTTATTTGATGTATTTAGAAATAATATTAGAGAAAAAAAGACTACAGTGAAACAAAGTTTATTCCTAATGGGTTGCAAATTGAAAGATGTCTGTATTTAAACCATGATCCCGATTCTTAATTGCTAAATAAGGACGCTTTGTTGTGATTTTTTTCATGAAACTCTTAATGACTACAAGAATATAGATGTAAATTCTTGACCACATTATGCTTCAGAAAATAATAGATAGAAGAGAATCTTGTCCTGATAATATATTCCCCAGTAAATTCAGTTCAAAGTATCCCACTATTTTATGCAATCTATATGTAGATATTTTAAACATTAACATGGAAAGCAGCAGAGCCAATGAGAAGATATGGGATCAGCCTATGCTGGTGTTTGACAGGATTTTCTCTCCTTCTCTATCCTCTCGCCCATTTTAGATCTTAAAGTAGATGCTATGGCTCATAGACTGCCCAACTATTCATCTATTTGTGCAGGTTCCAATGATAAATTCCCCATGAGCTTCCCTTCTCTAAGTTCTAATCAGTTTGGAGCACCTTCATGCACTGGTGAGAAGTGAAACATAAAGAGCATCTGGAACTAACCTTGTAGCTGTGATGTTGATGTACAGCACAGTTTTAACAACTGCATCACTTTATGATAAAATTCATTAGTGAAAACTTTAAGAAATACTGGCTACTGGAGCTCACAGTCTGTAGTCCCTTCTGAAATAACCATTCCCTGCTTTTAGTGGTTCCCCTAATTATTTCTACTGTGAGTGAAGGCAGAACCAGGAAGCCTCGATAAACTTCATTTTTATTTGATGGTCACTCAGAAATCAAAAGTCAAAAGGTAATGTACTGAAAAACTAGAATTTTGTTATTTAATGATCTCATGCTATTTGAAATTACATATATAAATTGATAAATCAAGTAAAGTTCTCAGATTCAGGGCATCAGATTCCCTGATGGTTACAACAACAATCCTCTATTACCTGGCATGTTTAGTTAATTATTTTAAAACCCATAGGGTTATTTTCAGTCAAATAACACTACTCCAGATTCGTATTCATAGGCTAAAGGATGGAAATTGTTCAACTTTCATTTCCAAATTATGTAAATGGAGTTTAATTTGTTTGTGTGCTTAAATAAAACCAGCCTACCACTGGAAAAAAAAAGGAAATATTAACTTTTCTGACATGCCCATTAAAAATCCACAAACCTGTTGATGTGACCAGTTTCAACAAAACAAAACTAAGCATATTCCTTCTCAAAATGTGTCTGATCACCCAACTATTTCTGACTTGCCCCTTGCTAATGATTCCATTTACTAGCGTGGAGTTAGAAGGTGCTTTAATTTAACAGGGCAGAGCCAAAGGTTACATTAGCCTGGTGTGGGCAGACATGGAGCACTCAGATAGAGTTGCTGCGAGCAGACAGAACTGAAAGGAGCACCTGGTCTGGACTCCCAGCAGTGCATTAGTTAGAAACAGGAGAGAGAAATAATTGCAGCACTAATGAGCCCCAGGTGAAAAGACTATTCAGCTAGACATGGGCCTTTCTTTTTTTGTTGCTTTTTTTTTCTGAAAATGAGAATGTTTTGATTGATGAGCCAAATTGTTTGGAATTCCTAATTGTTCATTGCAGTAAAACATAGGTTTTGTGTTCATTGCTTTTAGAACTTAGGTAGCTTGCTATTAAAAACCCATATAGTGATTTAAAATGAAAAAAATTCCAGACACATACTGGAAGTCACTTGGTGAGATAAAGCTCTATATCATATCCTGCGTTTGCTGAGTGTTTATGAGTCAGAGTAGTGCAATGGGATTCCTTGAGAGTTAAAAATGGCTTATTAGGCACTTAAAATACAAATTTTCATATAATTGCTTCTTCTGAGAGTCTGGATTCCTCTGTTTCTTTCAACCAAATTATTTTTTAGTGTGTCATTAAAATCGCTTTTCATAGCCACAAATACATGTATTAAATTACTTATGTGTCAGTGTAGACAGCTTTACTCTGTCAAATTATCAGTCTACTCCACATGTTTATATATGGCGTGATAAAACCAATGGTTGCTACTCTTTGACACCATTTTATTCTTTTTGGTTAATTTTATGGATAATTATTTTAGATTTGCTGGCAATAAAAAAGGTGGAAAATAAATATTCCAGCAGAGGAGACTACAAGAATGGATTTTCATTCATGAAATAAGAAAAATGTCATATTTTTGTTTCCTTATTTTTCAGTGTCACGTAGCTTTTGGCTGCTGAGAGGATCCATATTTGCTTAATTATGGGACAGATTTCAGTTTTAATCACTGTGGTGGAGAATTGTCTAAATCTGTATTAATGCCTCAGCAGAGTCACAACAGGTCACTTCCACAGAACTGGAGCTACCCAGGTACATTTCTAGAAGTGAGATCAGAATCTGGCCATGGGCTTGTTTTACATTTCCCCAGAGTGAAATGATAAAGCCAGGGCCAAAAGTGGGCACATGCTTCCTGCTTTTGCAAGGGCCTAGCTCTGAATCATTTAAATATTTTCCTGATGTCAAAACACAGAATATTCTGCATTGTCTGCTCTTGCTGACTTAAGGCAAACCATTTGCACCATGTTAAACTATGTTGAGAAAAATCTCCTTGACACAGAGAGAAAGAATTAAACATGAAAAAAGATTTCTGATGAACTTTGGTTCTGACACAAATTGCATTTATTTCTTCTAATTCATATACAGTAATTGCACAGCTATAAGGCACACCAGATTATAAGGCGCACTTCTGGGTTGTTGGCAAATTCTGAATTTTGTCCATATATAAGGCACATCGGACTATAAGGCTCACTTTTTTATTGTGGCGAGGATCTGCGTGCAACAAAGTAATGAATTAGTAACAGAATCACGCGATTGCGGGTTCTACTGGCAGATGCTCAATTTGCAAACATTTTTCATGGGTCATCGTAGCCTTTAAACGCAGCCCCAGGCACCCTCCCCATGCTGTGGGCCCCGGCACTCCCGCCCACCCCCAGCGCTGGCTGCCGTGGCTCAGCTCGCACTTCCGGGTTGGCAAATTTCCAAACTTTGTCCAGATATAAGGTGCGCCAGATTATAAGGCACACTTCTGGGTTTCAATCAAAATTTTAGTCAAAAGGGTGTGCCTTACAGTCATGAAATTACTGTAATAATTTCTCTGTCTATACTTCAGCACAGAGAGAGAGCTTATTTTGATGGTGCAATGAACTAGAACTTATTCAGTTTGGGGCTCTTGTTATCATTGTAGAGTTGCTTAGTGCCGTTGGGATAGGGAGATTTATAAGGGCTGCCTCAAAGCTAGTGCAATCACAGCTTTGTGATTCTGTTTCTATGATTCAGTTCTTGGCCAATGTTTTTTCAAAGCAGTTGAGAGTTGCAGTGGAATAATCATAGCAAAATTCACACCTGGGCAGTGACATCTCAATGTCTGCTAGCACAAGGTGTCCCATTGATAAAATAAATTACTGGAACTCATCATTGCTGCTGAAAATTGAAAGGAAATTGAAAGTAAAAGTCTTAAAATCAGAAATGAAACTGCGTGGGACTGGGCAGATGAGAATTAAATATTAGAGAATGTCTGCAACATTTCCAGTGTGAGATTTTGGGTCTTTTGCTAACTCCAGATCTCATCAATGGGAACAAGGTCAGGGAAATGCACTTGCATTTAGTGAGGATAATCCATCATTATTCTTATAATAGACTGCATTCATTATGAGTGGTTTGAAAACAGACATTTTTAGATAGAAATATTAGAAAATGCACATGCTTATAAGGCACTTCAATTTAAATATGTCAGGGAGCTTAAATGGGCAAAATCAGAATTACGTACCTTCTCTATAACACAAAATAACTTTCTGGTCTTCCCCACAGGAGAATAGTGACCATACAAGCTTTACAAGCTTATCTATACTATGCTTTGCTTCAACCAAAAACTCAGCTGCCAGACAGCTGCAAAAGATCAAGCTCATTTTTTTTCTTGACATTGAATTTGAAGGGTGAATCCAAAGGCCTAACAGATCCATTCCATTGCCAAGGTTTTGGGGTGGGTTTTTTATGCCAGTTGATATAAGTACACATTGGATCTTCAGAAATTTCTCATTACCATGATGTCAGTCAGCCAAAATATAATCTGCTCAGCAGCAGAACTGTCACACACTTGCTCCATTTCTGCACCAGATGGATGGATTCACAATAAATTCTCATCTTGGGCCCTGGGCTGGAAAGCTCACATAAAAAATTACTTTTTAGAGGCTTTTTGTTTTTATGAGGTAGTTCATCCCAGTGAGTTTCTAGCTGTCTTCCACCCAGAACAGAATTGCTTGTGCTCACATGGTGTTCTTCCCCTCCCTACCCATGCAGAGCAGCAGCTTACTTTCCACTGCAAGCACTAAGCTATAAGCATGCATTTTGTAGCCTCTCCACATCCATCTGGCCATTTCAGGAAAAATTTCCTTTTCCCAAGAATGCTTGTCTTTACTTACATACAGGCTCATTCCAAACTTTTATTGTTTAAATCTTCAGCTTTGACTACATTGCAGCTGATGATTTTGTCTTTCTCATAACAACTTTGGGTGAAAATCCAAAAAATGAGTCATCTGAACCAGATTTGCCCTTGCTAATTTACTGGCTGCTGTACCGAGCTGGTTGATGAAATCTGACTGATTCTGATGTTAACTAGAAGCAAAGTACAAAGTAAAGGATTTCTGGAAACAGGGATTTTATTTTTACACTGAAGAATCTTCACACAGACAACCAAACCCCAAGTTAAATTAAATCAGCTCTTCTTATACTTCCAATTAAAAAATCATACTGTTAAGTGTATCCTGTTAAAAGAATAATGCTCATGTTCAGTTCGCAACGATACTCCAGGGAACCAGCAGCGAACTGCATGTCTGCTGCTGTGTCAGGGAATGTGGCACTTGAGCAATGAGATAGGAGATAATATAAGACTAATATAATTTAATATAAAAAATGATCCTATTAGAAGCATGATGAGATCTCAGCACCCCTGGAAATGAGGATATATATTTACATAGAGTAATGATATGGTCCTGGCTGCTATGTTATACATCTTAATTAGATTACCTATTGCAAGAAGAATATTGAAAATGTTTCACTGAAAGATGACAAAGTGGCTAGCAGCTGGGTAAGTAAGTTCAGGCACTGATTTACATCAGAAGTGGATTTGGAGTTTTTTAACCTTTGCTGCATGCATGAAAGTATGTTGAGCATTTTTAAGATCACTTCAAAATTTCGAAGCTCAGAAATTTGAGGTAAAATTCAGAATATTTTTTTAAATAAAGACTGCTTTTACTTTGGTTTCATTTGTCTCTATATAATTTGTGTTTCTGTAGATAAAATTTTTGACTTAGAATTCATGGAAGAGCTCTAAGATGGAAAATTGATGTGAATGGTTATGCAAATATTGTTGTATTTGGAGAAAATGTTTGGAGTAAATGTTTTTTGTTTTTTTTGGTCAGAGTGAAATAAAGCTGATTTCAGTTTCAGCAATCTTGAAACTTATTTTAACTTTAAAATGAATAAATAGAATTGTAACTTTTATATATATATATATATGTATAAATATGTGTTTGAGTGTATATATGTGTGTGTGTATGCGTGTGCCTCTGTCCAGGTGAGGACATCCAAATTTTCCAAATATAGGAACCCAAGTGAGTGCTGTTTAGGGGTGTCAGAGTGAAGTAGCTGTTTTTATCAATGCATCTTTCCCCAGATAAAGATCTGTGTTTTTCACAGAGCTAATGAACACTGTGGGTGTGTGTCACTAACACCACCCACTTCTCCATTAAGCTCCTCAATGTTGCACCGTGGAGTGCAATCTCACACAATTAAAGGATACTATTTTCTCTAAAAATCCTGAAGGAAAAGCAGGCCTAGACAAAACATCTGAGCTTTTTATAACTGAGGAATTTCTATACTGGGGGAGGGGAAAGAGCTTTGGCTGTGTTTTTTTCTCATAATGAAGATAATTAGGCCTCTAGCTGTTGTTTAATGCCTACATGAACATTTCAAATATAAACATTTTCTATGAAACTCTCTTATTTGATATCCAAAATGTAGCTCATACTTAGAAAACAATCTTGCACAAAAATAAAGATCATAACACCAGAAAGGACGAAGAAAAATATAATTTGAAAATATAATTTCTCAAATGAAAAAAACTCATACTTATTTTAACTGAGCAGTTAAAAATATTGTGATGCAACCTTTTACATAAAGGAAAAACAAACAGCCAAAGGGAATTCACAGTATTTGACAGTCCTTGTCTCAAAGATATGTACATGGGAAGCCTTTGATATCTGCCATGGACACAAGTGTCATTATTTTTCTCCTTAACAAGAGTTCACCTAATCAGGAGCAAGCTGAACAATCTTTTTTTCCAAGTTGCTGTAAATAGAGGGGTCAGGGAGAAGGGCATGATTTTTCCTAAGCACTTCCCTCCCTTCTTAACCTTGCCCCAGACTGTTGGGAGGTTTACAGGAGTTCTGGTTCTCCTCACACTCGACACAAGCAGTTGGATGCTCCCATTGCACATCCTATTATTACTCAGGCTCGATTTTGGTGCAGATGCACAGTTACGACCAGGGAGATAAGATGGGAAATAATTGAGAGTACGACAGCTGCAGCCTCTGCCAGGGTACTCAAATTTCTGGTAACTAAGTCCCAGGAAAGACATTTTTCAGTCACTTGAAGATAACTGCTACAAAAGTGATCCTTCCAGTTTGTCCATTTGGAAGTCAATTTTAAACTTTTTGCTTATAAAAGTTCTTTAAAATTACTGTCTAGGTCTGCAGAAGGGCACAGGAAGGGTGGACCTGTCTGTGAGAATACAGCATGTAAGCTCTGGGAGTTAACTAATTGAAGGGCAGGTTTTCCAGGGGATGCATTTGGCTGGAGTCCCTGCCCAAACAAAGAAACAGAGCATGGGGAAGGAGAATGATTTCTTCCAAAGCTGATAAGTGTAATTGCTACACCTAAAGATGAGTTCACTTTTATGCCATGGATTTGATTTTGCTGACAACAGGTCTTGTTTGAGGGACTTCTGACTGAAGTAGCAGCCATCTGCCTTTGCTGGGAGAAAGTGAGAGGAACTGGCAGAGGAGGCAGGTCTGGAATTTTCAAGCTTTGATTTAGCAGTGCAGGATGAACTCTGCACCTTCAAGTTTGGCCTTTATGAACAGAGTCACAATAAACATCTCCTACACTACTTTTGCTCCCATTCCTTTAGCACTAGTAAGAGAATGAATAGTTCTAAACTCCAAAGTGAATGTTTGGCTCCCATAAACACTCTTTTAAAGGACATGATGTTCATCATCCTGTGTTGCACTCCAGTGATTTCACAGCAAATATCCTTGGAGGCAAGTCTGAGAAACATTTGCTCATTGTATAAGTCAGGAATTTTCACCCTTTAACAACACTTCTTTTGCTTCCACATGTTTATTCTGTGACAAGAAAAAATACAGAGATGTATTCGGAGAAGGTATCTGCCAGTCAGCTCAACGTGTAAAAACCTGTATTTGAAAGGGTTTTAGTATGGATTCTCAACTCTAAAAACTTGTTCTACTCAGATAATTCCCATCCCAATACATCTAGTAAAGCATATCCTGGTAGGCTGAACTTTCTCAAATATTGACAGAAAAATCAGGAAATCCTGGTGTCTGACTATTTGTTTTAACTAGATTGATATAAAAAATTATCAAACAGCACTGTGACAGAGAACATAATCTTACCATGAAAAAGCACCCTGATATATTTAGAAGTTGTTTAAACTTCATTTCAATGAAATATGAACTAATCTTATGAAAATACACTGACCCTACTTATACCTTATATCACAAAAGGAAAAATGTTAACCTATTCACACTCCTTTATGCTGTTGTTCATCATTCAAATAAAAATTTAATTCTTGATTTATTAGTTAATATTATTATTAGCTTTAGAGAAAAAAAAAGAGTTTGGTTTGCCTCAAAAAATTACCCTGAAATTTTATCTGTTTCTAATTTCAATTGTTAAATGTTGCAAAGTAAATATATTTTTATCACTACATTTGTCAGTGCAAAGAATTCCCAGTTAAAGCTGGAAGGAATCAGGGTAAAGAGATCAGTCAGGAATGTGGTAGTTTAATCTTTAGAGTATTTATATGGACTGGATGTTTAATATTACATTTTATAGTTAGTCAGTTCTGTGAGCAATGCAGTGAAAACCTTTTATGATAGCCCATAATAATCTATGCATAGGGTGACTCACCAAACAAATTCAAATGGTTTTGTTCTTATTGCTTTGGGGGTTTTCTATAAATATGCAAAGTACTGAACCCTTTTGATTCTAACAAATGTAAACCCTTAACATCCAAGACCTGAGTCTTGCTAGAACATTTTTAAATAAAAGCAAAATCCTATTCAACAGCTGTCCTAGATAGCTAGGATATATGTAGGATACTTGCATAAAACAGCTGGATAGAAGAGAAATCTTAGCTGTTTTTCTTCCAGTTTTTCAATGTAAGGTTTGTTGATCAACGCACCAGGAATACGAAGCACACAAAGCAACAGTTTACCTTGATGATCAGCCATGGACTGCAGAATCTTCTGGAGGACACTGAGGCAATGCTAAAGATCAGCATGCCTTGGCAGAAAATCAGTGCATTTTTGCAAAACGACTGAAGACACCTGAAATTGTGTTCACCACTTGTTTTCCTTCCCCTGCTCTGAAATGACATCACTTCATTCTTTGCACCTAACAGAGAGGGCTTGGGATTTAAAAGATCAGTGGAAAAAATATCCTACCACCTAGAATGACCAAAACCAAATCTAAGCTACACTATACACAAGAATTTGTAAGGAACATAGGTCTGTGATCTGTGGAGCTCTCTTTTGAGAAGACCTGCTGTGTGTACACCGAACTTTTGTCTGACTCTGTCCAGGGTCTGCTTAGATGAAATAAGTTACAGCAGTGAGACTTTGCTGGTCCTGTTTGTTCACTGTTAGCATATAATTTGTGTACCTGTGTTTTTATTAAATTTAGCACTCACCTAGTCTTGTTCTGCTAGTACCAGCCTTTCCATGGCATGAGATTACAATGCAATGGACCAGGGAAGAACAGCAAAGAACAAAACTTCTCAATTTAGCTTAATACCTTAGTACAAATTTTATTATTTGCAAAACCTTTCACTCACCAAAACCAAGCACCACTCTCTGCATGCAACTCTCCTCTGGAAAAAGAGCAGAAGAGAAGGAAAGCATGTGCAGAAGGAAAGAGAAGAAAAACAAACCACATCACTTTGCTTGCAGTTCTTCAAAGTGTTCAGGCTGTAAGGCTGACCTGCCAGTGTGTGACACGCTACCTTCTGGGATTTTGGTTCCCTGATTGCTCAGACTGGATATTTGCTGAAATGGCCCATGATGCCCACACAGCTTGCAGCCCACCTCACCTTGAGCTTCATCCTCATGCATGGATCATCCTGTGGTTTAAATGAGACCAGATTCCCCTGAGACTAAAAGTGCTCCCTGATTCTCCGCTCTAGGGGAATGTATCTGAACACCCACAGACTCATAATTCTCCCATTATCCCAAATTGCAGTGTAACAGTAGAGAACATCAGCTTCAAGTTTTTAGTGTTATCTACAGTAAATCACAGTTCATTTGCAAATATCTGTGTTTAAGCATTTATTAAGTCTCATTAGAGTTTATGTGGCAGGGAAGGAAGTACCAAAAATTCCTAAACAGAAACCAAAACCAGTATTTCCCAATTTACTGCCCAGGAACTATTTGTGCCCCACACAGTCTTAGATGCAGTATCAAGCTATAAAAGGCAGAGACTGTTTGTGTTTATGTATTTTAATATTTAAATTTATGTGCAGTTGATGCTGCAGATTGAGGAGCCAGATATGAATAAACTCCCCTTTGTCAGAAATAGAAACCAATGTATGTGGTATGATAAAAAAAGAACAAAGAAGTATGATGGCTGGGCAACGGCCTTGGAAATCAAAGTTAGATTTAAATAGTAACTGAATCATATTCTTTTATTCATTCATCTCAAATTATATTCTCAGTCTTGTGTAAGGCTGAGAAGACTTGATTTCTGTCCTAAGGACCTTACCATGTAGCCAAATGGACCAAGGGAAGCAAAAAAACATATCTATCAGAAAAAACCAAAACCTAGCAGCTTTTAAACCACTTTGAGTTCTTTTTTTTATTTTCTCAGAACAATAGTCTTGTGTTTTGGGGCTATAAGCAATGAGGAGAGGAGAGGAGAGGAGAGAAGAGGAGAGGAGAGGAGAGGAGAGGAGAGGAGAGGAGAGGAGAGGAGAGGAGAGGAGAGGAGAGGAGAGGAGAGGAGAGGAGAGGAGAGGAGAGGAGAGGAGAGGAGAGGAGAGGAGAGGAGAGGAGAGATCTTCTATTATGTTTGGGCAGTAGCCCAGGAATATGTGGAGGAGGACACTCATCCCAGAATACACTTCAGGCACAGGCCCTAAATCTCAGTAAATTGTATCTGGGTTCTTATTTTTCTCAGTTGTAAAATAGGCTTAATTTTAAAGCATGACAAAAGGTCATTCATCATCTGCCAAAAAGCACTTAGTTATTGCATGGCAATAAGAGAGTATGTGCAGAGTTACTGGGATGGATGATTTTATTGGTGTGCATTTTTTGCATTTTGTAAAGACATAAACCTTCAGCAGAATCTGGAGGAAGCAATTTTTTTCAATCTAGTCAAGAGACTGGCTGTGGCTCATTTCCTAAGGGCTTGAGGATCACACATCTGTAAAGGATACTACCATTCTCCAGACTCTTCTCAGTACAGTCGTTTAGTTTAACTTCCCTTCAGCACCTGCTGTAATAGCACTCAGAACTAGTCTTGAGGGAGAATAGCTGTGTAGGATGATGATTTCCCATATAAATATGCGGGAGCAATTTTGATTCATATAGTGCTTTTTATTTACTCTTATTAAGCAGAAAGAAGACCTTTGAATTGGTGACTTTATTACAACAAACTTCATCACACTGGAAGACTTTAATGTAACATTTTACATGCAAATCTTTTTCAGACCATCTCTTTGTGTGGTCCATAGGGCCACAAATATCTCAACAATCCCTTCCAGCTTCAAGACTGAATCTCATCTAGCACTCCTAAAACTCATCAGCTGTTTTGAGGTTATTTTATTACTGTTTTAGTAATTATCTCTCAGAAACACACAGGACTTCTTGTTGATTCTATGAAAAATCCAGAGACCTTGGCATGCCTAAAGGAAGATCTTAGGTGAAAGCATTAGCCAAGAACTTCTACTTTAGGCTAGAATTTTAATTTATTATTGCCTCTTTATGATAGCTTGGCATAGTCTTTGTTCAGACACTATGAAAGAATAGTCACAAATCTTTCCAAAAATTATCACCTACTAATATCTCAATTCAAAATTTTAACACGGTACATTCTGGGAATTAGGCCAGCTAACAAAGCCAGCTTCACTTAATTCATCATTTTATTACTCTGACACTTAAGTGCCACTTAAGATTTTAAAATGGTTGTTGGGACTGGTAAGTTTATTGTTCGTATGCATGTCCATTACTCTTATCTATCAGTACCAGGAGTTTGACTCTCTCAGCTGTGGTGAACCTGACTGTTTCGGGTGCCACAATGAGCCAGTTCAGATTTCCATGGTTTATCTGTCTTCTTCCATGTCCAGTAGGTAAAAGATCAAGATTATTGTGATCCCTAATGATTTGGCTCCTTCAGGACTAATTTTTTGTAATCTCATCCTTGGCAAGCAATTTGATTTTGCTCATCTGAGTAATATTGTCAGTATACAAGGGAGTCCCACACATTTGTTTGAATGAACTTTTCAAAGCAGCCATCAGATAAGAGGTGTGAGTGACCATTTTCAGTTTCAAAAGAATGTGTGGTCCAGCCCAAGGGGTTTCACTTTGAATGCTGGGCTGTGGATGCCCTCTTTAGGAGTCCAACCTTACTACAATTGTTGAGATGGACTGCAAGGGCAGGGTTATTCTTTCCCAGTGGAGATGTCTACAAATCAGATGCCTTTATCTAAGCTGGTGTTCTAGAGTCCCATAGTATTCAACATTGAGAGACCAGTTAAAACAAGTTATTGTTGCACCATAGCCAGCATTGGTGCAGTCTCAGTGTGAGTACTGCCTGCAGCTTTGGACTTGACAGCACAAAAAGAATATAAAAGTATTTTAATGTCTCAAAAAAGAGCAAAAGGGTGAAAGAACTAGAGAACTGAAGAGTGTCTGAGGATATTGGGTTTGTCCATCTTAGAGGAGACTTAGGGGTGACCTACAACTTTTGTCTAGAACTTTCTCATATTGGGTAACTGAGAGGCATCTGATGCCTGGGTCTCTGCTTCAGAGGAAATTCACATTGGATGGTTTTCACTGAGAGAGTATCCACTTGAAGGATCTCCCCAAGAAATTGGTCATGGCCCTGAGCTTTTTAGTATTTGAACAGCACTCTTTTATCTAAGCTTTAACCTTAAGGTTGTCCTCTGTGGAGTTAGGAGCTGGACTGGATGATCCTTTGACTCCCTTCCAACTCAGGGTATTCCATGATTCTATAACTCTGTGGCTGGTACTTTTAATGTATGGTGAATTTCAGCCCAAAATAAATGGGAAAACAGGTTGTCCTTCTGCCCCAGAACTGCCTGTTTCTCTGCAATACAGAGCAAAAGGAAGGTACGTTACACATCTGCATTGCAGAGTCTTCAAGTCCAATTAGAAATGTATTCATAGAGAGTTACAGCTGGTGCAAGAAATTTGACTTTTCCTTCAGTTTTCAGACTTTTTTCTTTTTTCTCTGGAAGACTTCTTTTGCCTATTCTTCATATTGAAAATGGTCAGACAATATAGTACGGATGTGTACTGCTGCTTGACAGGATTCTCCATTTTTGTAAAATACACTTCAGCAGAATTCCAAGGAGAGGGTTTGTGGCCAGCTCAAAGTTGGTTCAAATTAGGGACTCACAGGTTAATCTAGATAATGATGCATGTGTTTACGACTTTGTGTCTGAGTTATCAAGAATAAAGACTATCTAGTTGAAAGGAGGGAAATCAAGACTTGACTACTTAGAGAAGCATATTAGGACACAATAATATAACCTGTATTGTCTAAAATATATGTAAAGTAACATCTAAAATGAAATTCTAACTTCTTATTCATGTCTGGACTATTATCTGAAAGACTGTTTTTTAGGTTTAGAAGACATAAGTTCAGTTTGATTTCTTGTTTTTTTTCTTCTTTATATTAATAGGCTGTAGCATTGATTGTTGTGTGAACACATTTATACTTTAGAAAAATAAATTCTTCCCATATACTTTGAAACAACCTCAGCATCTTTCAAAAAGTATTTTGTATTTTATGGAAAATACCTGTGAGGATGACAGAGCACTTGAACAGGTTTCCCAGACAGGTTGTGCAGTCTTTTACTCTGGAGGTGTTCAAAACCACCTGGACACAATCCTGAGTGACATGCTCTAGGCTTGATAACCTTCAGTGGTCCCTCTCAAACTTTCTAATTTTGTGATTCTGTGATGGAATACAATCCCATACACAGGTTTTGCAACTCACATTTTAAGTCACAGCTCAACACCTATCTGGTAGATTATTTTCAATGTTTAAGCACATTTAATGATTTTGAGCTGGGTCCATTTTTTATTCAGTCTTTTTAATTTCAAGTATTTGACAGAAACTCTTTCATCACTTTTAGTGACTTAAGAAGACAATCTCTTCCTGGCTTACTTTTGTTTTCCTTGACAGAGTATTAGACTTAATTACTCTAAAGACCATTTTGGAAAATAAAGATTGTTAAAGGCTTGAGGGAACGTGTGGAAAATGTTTTTGCTCTTGCAATCTTCCAGTTGCAATATACTTCTATCAGAAGTTGTGGTTATGACTCTGCATCCAGTACACTGTATCACAGCACAGATTGTACAGCACTGGGCTGTGAACAGGGATATACAATTTCCTTCTTACACCATTTGCCTCTTTCCTTGTTTGATTGTAATGAAATTGAAGTTCCCACTTTCAAAGTGTATCATTCACCCTTGAAAGATTATTTGTTCCAAAATTTCATAAACAACATGCTGTCCAGTGAAGAGATATGCTTTACTTTCTATGAGATACAGGTCTGTGCAAAAGCAAACTAGCTACTTTTGTGTTTGTATTTTCTGTTTCTCTCTACTACAAAAAACTCAATTATCTACTTTTTTCGGCAGCAGAGTACATGAGTGAAAGGGAAATCCTTGTTTAAATGCTGAGGGACAGAAGATTAGAAAAATCAGTAAGTTACACGGGAACTTGATACCATTAGAACTGGTTTAAAGTACAGAATGTTAGTGTATATACAGTCTTAATTATGGTTCTTTAATGAGTGACTGATGCAGTGACTGTGCAATAACTATTTTGTTGCTTATGGAGATTTGAAATGAATATGACACCACAAGAATTTAGGCATTTGTGTGTGTTTCCCTTTCAGTCTTTAATGATTGGTTCAGTATTTATTTGAGAAAATACTGTTATTTTTAAGGCATGATAGAGAAAAATTTAAGAGGGGGCCAGTTGAACAAGATACTCAGATATCAGCTTCTCCTTACTTCAGAGATGATTGATCACAACCACTTCTTTGGGACAAAGCTCCTCTTGCATGCTTTCAGCTGCTTTCCGTACAAAGTTCTCAAGAATTTGCTTATTCCTTCTCTGAATCAGGCCCCCAGTCAGTCCTTATCCCATCATATTCCCAGACTTGGGAACACTTAATTCTTACATCAAATACAACATTTTTGCATACAAAACTAGATCTTTGTAGGTACTCATATGCTTTGTGAATTCTCTTTGAAACAGGAAAATTATTTCCAGGGGATTTATTTTTTTTTCCTTGAGATTGTTATTTCTAATAGCTAGTGGCCTGAAGAATATGCAAGCAATCAACATCATCCACCCTATTCCTATACAATTTCTTTCTGTTACTTGATACCCCTAGCTCCTGCTATAGGAATCTTTCCTCTCAGTTCCTCTCTCACTGATGCTTCTCCTCTTTGTCCTTCCCTGCTCCACAACTTCTTCTTTTTTGGGTCTTGGCCAGCTTGCTCCCCTATGATCTTCTACTTTCTCTTTCATCCTCATCCCAGACTGACTCTGACTCTGTGACTGCAGATCCACTGACAGCTATTAAATACACAGCAGTGCAAATCAAACCCTGTGAGGAAAGCCAGCTAATTATGCACTGACTCCCTTGCTGGTACCAAGACTCAGTTTCTCTCATCAATCATCCCCAGGACTCTCCTGATTATTAACTCCTCTTGTGTGTACTGACTCTCCTCCATGCCCTCTTCGCACACTCTTCCTTTAACCTCTTATTAATTTGCTGAAATCTTCCTTATGAACATTGGCAGATTCATGGATCCTCTACTATTTTGAGCCAAGATGCAGAAGATCAGCTTGATTTACCTTAAACCATCTTTGGGCTGTTTTAAATCCACTGCTGCACTTTGCATTCTCTGCAATTTCTCACTTTGCTGTTAAATCTTCCAGTCATTTGGAGATTTTCCCTTGTATTCCAGTGGCGTGAACTTTATTCTACATTTCAGGGTATTGGGTAAGCTTTTTTCTTCTTTGCCATGTTTCTTTTGGTTTTGGTAAAACGCTGTTCCATTCTGTTGCTTTGTCTATTTATTTCCATCAGTCCAGGCTCTCCAGGACAGAAGTTTGTTTCTCTTGTCTAACAAGGGGTCAGATTCACCTAGAGCACAGATGTGAACCAAAAGGGCTCAATTTATACTAGGCCAAATCAAAGGCAGCTGCTGATGGGAGCTCTTGGCAAATTTCCCCAAACACAACAGTATCCTAAGGCTGGGACCTGCAGCTCTGCGGCTGTCCCAGGGCTGGTGACACCAGGGTTTCCGTAGTCCAGGGCGGGCACACTGCAGTGTGTGCAGGTGTTCCACTGCAGACCTGCTGCAGGGGCTCTGGAGAATCCCGCAGCCCTCTGGGGTTTCCTGAACTGCTCACCAAAGTGCAAAACGTGGGCATCCAGTTTCCCTCAGACACAAGTTTTGCCTGTTCAGCAGTAAAAAATAAAATGGACAATTTCAGTAATGGCACGGCCTGGAATGAACTGCCAGGGAATGAAGAACCTAATTCATTTATTTAGGAATGGCATAGTCTAAGTTTTAACTCCCTGGAAAACTGAGAGAAGTTAAATTCTGTTTCCATCATAAGCAAAATACTACCATGCAAAATCTGTACACAACAGATAAATCACTTTTTGCATGACTTTGATTGCCCCTCCAGGTGTCAGTCACTGACTTCTACTGTGTATATTACAGTGTTGTAGAGTTATAATATTTTCATTCCAAGAGTTACTGAAGAACATTTGGTTTTTTATCTTTTCCACAATCTTCTTTTTTTATCTTTGTTCGGTGCAATAAGCAGATACAGTGACATTGATGGACATTTATTGATGGCTGGTGAATTCTGCTTGATAATATTATAAAGTTGCTAATATACACATTGTGTTAATGCTAGTAACAGTGCACAGCTTTTAACAAACTTTGTCAGACCTAGGGATAAGAATTTGGTCATTAAATCTTGAAAGGTAGCAATAATTTTAGAAAATAATCCTCCTGCTGAATTTTCTCCCATTAGTCATTAGATATGGCAGCTGCTACTTTTAAGCTCACTATTATCAAAGACAACCTCAGAGAAGATGAGATCTGGGCACGTAATACTCTTAAGGGGAAATTCACACAGCAGTGGATGAGCACTTTTGTGGCAGGGTCTTCAGCTGAGTTGCACTCAAGTTTAGCAGATTGCCAAGAAAATGAGCTGTAGGTTGCAGTTTATCCCTGTGTATGCTGCTCCTGGACAATACAAAAGGTTTCTCATTCCCCTATTTCATGTTATGGAAAAATGAGGGACTTGAGACAGGAAAATTAGGTCCAGAATCTATTATTTTTACTAAAATCTGTATAAATGGAAAGTGTCTGCAGCTGTGAAAGTTGGATTGCAATGTATTAGCAGGAAATATTCAAAGAGTAGAATAAGTAGATAAAATCCAGAACAGGATACAAGAACCACTGAAACTGTGTTTGTTAAAAAGGCTTGCCTTTATTTCCATACTGCCTTGTTTTTTTTTTCTGCGTTAGGATGGAAACAAGAACCATCTGAGGCTGAAAAAAATCTTGACTGCTAGTTTTAATACAGTGTATCAAATGCATATTTTCTTAACACATAAGTGCATTTCCTGAGATAAAAAGTTCTTAATTCCCAGTTAAATTCTACCTCTATATTGTATGAATCCCAGTTACACAATGAGTTCAGTTGCACTAACCTTAACTGCTAAACCACAAATAAACTATTCTTAAGATTTGATGCTTGCATCATTAAAATAAACAAAAAGCACAGAAGAAAAGAAAATGGTGCAATAAGACAAAGGAAATAGAAGACAAGAATGCAACACACGAGGATTATGCAAAAGCAGAACTAAGAGGAAAATGAAATAGCCCATGATTTCTCCCTCTTTGTTCCTACCCTTTCATCTCCTTTTAAAAAACAGGAATAAAATAATATGTGTCTTTCCTCCTCCTGGAAAAAAGTCACTTCTCTTTCTTTTTTTCCTTGTTAAAAAAAATGGATGAACTAAGGAGTGAGATAAAGGAAATCAACATGACTTAGAACATTTACATCTTTTGCCATGAGGACAGAAGAAAGCAACAGCATCATTGTGTGTACCTAAGATAAGCATTACACTTTCTTCATTTACTACACTTCTCAAGCTCTGCAAGAAATTCTTGGGCTCAGTGCTCAAGTTTTTTGGGGGACTGAAAACCCAGAGCCATTCTGTTTTTAAAAGCCTGCAAACTCCAGCCTTATATGTGTGCTGTTTGAACATTTCCTGATGAAATTTCTTCTTCATTCTCATTTCACATGTATATATCAGAAAAAATAGAAAAAGAGGTTATCATCAGTTTTGGCATCACTGGAAAGAGTTTTATTAGGGCTGCATGGCTTGCAAAAAGCAGCCAAAAATCACAAGGAAGCTTACTAGAGAAACTAACTCATGTTAGATATTTAGCACGGGCCCAAGGAAGCCTACGGAGGTTGCTACTGACTACAGCTTCAAAAATCCCCCAGTTTGGATCAGAGTGGAAATTAATCTGTGTTTTTCTTGGTTCATTTCTCATGCTCAGGCACAGCTTCCCATTGGTTTACAAGTTAGCTCTGGAAACTTCCCATCCCAGCGTTGTTTTGGAAAGTTTCGGGTTTGCTGTGGAGTATTTAAGAGCTTTGTGTCCTTGGCAATATCTTTTTCAAGTGATAGAGGCATGTCACACAGTTGTGCCTCTTCAAAAGTGAGCCAGGATCATACATATAATCACACATCTAATCTCCATGAGCTTGTCTCATAGCAGTGTATTAGATGACTGTTTTAACTAAAGCTTTAAAATCTGAGACCAAAATATCTACCAAATAGTTTCTACAATTCCTATATTTATCATCTTTGATGCAGAATTATTTTTCATTATAACACGAACACGTGAGCTAGGTCTTTAAATAGAAAAAAAAATCCTACATCAAGGTTATCAAAACAATCCTTTTCAGGAAGCTTGCGCAACTTCACTTAGGAAGTCAGTAGCCTTTATAGTTTAAACCCATGATCTTCCTAATATCTTACAAACAGTCAACATAGGAGGAAAAATCTGTGGATGAAAATTCTTGCAGAATTTAGATAACTAATAAAATAAAATCTTCGTAGGAATGAAAGCATTAAGCTTGTATGTCATAGTAAAGACAAACTGGGAATAGACAATTCTGTCAACAATTATTGAAGCATTTGGTATTCCCCAAAAGAAATCCCCTACACTATTATAGAGACTAAATAACATTTCCAAGTGGTTTTAATTAGATTTTGTACTTAACCTCTTCTGTGACCAGCTCTTTGTAAATCCCTTTTATTTCCTGCTACCATGCTCTGACACTGCTTTCTTATGAGAGACTAAGTAAACCGGCTGTGCTGAATATGTGAGTGATTAGGGCGCAGTTTACTATGAATTATGGATTCGTTAAAGGAAAGTGGTTTATACCTGTTCCAGTATTTGAAACAAGGATTTTAAACCTTCCCTCTAACCAAGTTCTGTGACTTCATTAACTTTCAGCCTGTAGAAAATTCTTGGCTGATCCTAGGGTGGGGTACTTTCAAAAATGTTCACTTACATAATCTTTGTTCCTGCGTTAATGCTTTATCCTAAAAGGGCTATTTACAAAGATTTATGCTTATATCTGAATTCTGCCATGCATCTGTTTCATAAAAAAATTCCTAAATAACTTCAGAAATTCAGACATTATTACAGACACAGAACACTGTATTAGAGAGTTCTGCTTATCTTCTTGCTTAGTACCATGGTGCTGTTTCAGTGCGAATCCTAGATGCACGAAAATTCCTATTTTCTTTGCTGCTTTAATTTCCATTCAAAGCATTCACCACTGCAAACCACAGCCTTCCCTGTGCTCTGCCAGTTTGGGTAATCAGAAAAGCACAATCCTGGATACACTCAGGTAAGTAAAATAGTGTTGGTAAAATATATATGGACTACACCATAAAGTTTTCAGTCAAGCTACTACTCATGTTTTCCCTGCTAAATTTTGCTTCTTCTAGACAAACCTATTGATTCCTACAAGTTTGAGGGCTATTGATTTTCATTTATTCATTTATTTATTAGAAGGACCATTTGAATTTAGTCTTTCATATTGGATGCCAGATCAAGTTCTGAAATTTGATAGTAGCTCAGCATTGTTTCTTTCTAAATCACCTTAGTCCATGGTCACCTCATCATCTTTCATCTGTTTGATAGAAACAAAGGGATTTACAAGGCACCCAAAGAGTAGCAGAGAAGAATTTCAGTAATTTCACAATTATAAGCCACACCTGATTATAAGCCACACCTCCCAGTAGCTGGGTAGACCACAGGATTTGTGCATATATAAGCCGCACCTGAATATAAGCTGCACTTTTTTTTTTTTGAAGCAAGGATCCATGTGTAACAAAGTAACAAATTAGTAACAGAATCACTGCCAGCTGGGTTTGGTGTCAGGTGCTCAAGTTGCAACAGTTTTCATAGACCAGCGAAGCCTTTAAAGGCAGCCCAAGGCACCCTCCCTGGCCAGCTCTCACTTCTGGGTTGGCATTTCCCTGGGATTTGTCCATGAATAAGCTGCACCTGAATATAAGCTGCACTACTGGGGTAGGCTGGATTCTTCAATGAAAAAGGTGCGGCTTATAATCATGAAATTACTGTACTAAATTGAAGATGCCTGGCAGCAAACTCTCCACCAGAAGTTCCCTCTTAAAGACCTTCAGCTTCATGAACCTGCATGATCAGGAGGGAGATGCTTCACTGTCAAGGGAGGAGACTTCAAGATTTCTAAATTAAAACCAAGTTCCACCTGGATGCAAGAGAGAGGGCAAAGCTATCAGTAGCAGGCAGGAATTAACAGAATCACAACATCCCTATTTAGCAAACAGGCTGCAATATTCCAAACTATTCAAATTTCAAGTGCTTGGCACCAACTCAAGCCCTCAGTGAAAACAGTGGAGAATTGTGTTAGAGGCAGAGTGGTCACTTTGGAGCAGGGGCTTGCCAGCACTGGGTGGAGGTGTGCTATGGCTGCAGCTCATACCTGGGCTTTCCCTGCCCCAGACTGTGTTCCAGTGATGGGGATGGAACCCACCAAGGAATGGTGTTGACTTGCCTTCCTCTCCTGATAATGGTACTTGTGCATTACAGTAATTTCACAGCTATAAGGTGCTCTGGAGTATAAGGCGCACTTTTTTTTGCAGCGAGGATCCGCTGCCAGCTCTCCCCGTGTGGCTGCTGGCCCCACGCCCTACGGCTCCCCCCGTGTGGCCATCGGCCCCACATCGGCCAGCTCTCTCTGCATGGCTCTCCCCGCACATGCCGGCTCTCACCACAGCTCTTGCAGGTCGCACTTCTGGATTTGCAAATTTCCAAACTCTGTCCATATATAAGGCGCACCAGCCTATAAGGCGCACTTCTGGGTTCCGATCACAATTTCAGTCAAAAGGGTTCACCTTATACGTGTGAAATTACTGTACTTAGATTTTCATTCTGATTCAGTTTAGCTGACTCTCACTTAGTTCGTTCCAGAAGGAGTAGTTGGCTCTACTACTGTAGGCCAAGTCAGTCAAGCAAGTAAATTCTTTATTGTGGGGATGGTGAGGCACTGCAACAGGCTGCCCAGAGAAGTTGTACATACCCCATGCTTGGAAGTGTTCAAGGCCAGCTTGGATGAGACTTTGAGCAGCCTGGTCTAGCAGGTGTCCCTGCCCATGGCAAGAGGGTTGGAACTACCTGATCTTTAAGGCCCCTTCCAACCCAAATAATGCTGTGACTCTGTGGTGAGATACATAGAGAGGCAGGTGATACCATCAAAATTAATCCTCTGCAAACCGACTCTTCTCTAACCCTCAGGACAAAACCAATCAAAACAATGGACAAAACATAAGAGATTCATGGGTCTATACAGTTTGAAATAGCTGAAATTATTTTTATTTGATTCAACTTATCAAGACAAAAACTCAACATTTCCTTTTGTCATTACTGACATTAGAAAAGAACATAATAACCTGCACACACTTTTGGAAATATGCTCACTGATACAGAGATCTTTTATGACTGAAATGGGTGTAAAGTCAATTATTAAACAAGTATCCTCAATCCCAAATTATTTCTTAGGGCATAACGTGGCTGAACCATTCCATTTTGTTCAGCTTCATTGGAAAGAGCCCTTAGGCTATGTCTATTTTAGTAAATTAAACATTCTAATGAATTAATAGCTTTAGAAAATCTTCCCAAGGAGCCAAACTCAACAGATGATATGGTTAAAGGGTTACGATAATGGTTCTAGTCTGGACCAAAGAACATTTCCTCAGACAACTCCCTGGCATCACTTGGGAAAGTTTGCTGGTCAAGGGCACTTCCTGATAGGTGGCTGCATAAGACCTGCCTATTTTGAAGGATGAGAGGGTTTAATAGCATGCACACAGGTTACTCTGTGCTAGTTGGCTTCACAGGAAAAAAACCAAACTTTTTTGTTCAATTCTCTATGATAACTGTCTTAGAATTTTTTTTGTCTTGGTAACATCTAAGTTATTGAGATGCAGATGGTCTTGCAGGGGTGTGATGTATCCAACAGGTCCCTGCCAAGTGACACCTCGATGTCTCTTCTTATCTCTCTCCACCTGTGACAGCAGGAGAGCCAAGTGGAGACTTGTGCATTTCCCCACAGAATATCCAACTTGTGACAGTTCAGAATCCCATTTTCCCCCTCACAAGCACATAACTGAAAAACCTGATGTGTTAATTTCATATCTTGTTTAGTCAAAAGACATATTCTGTTAGCGCTTGGTGAAGGTCTCAAGGTGTCTGGGTGCCTGAGCTGCCCTCTACCTGCACTGGGAAGAACCCCAGGAGTCCTTCCTGCAGTTGCTCAGCTGTTCCTGGCTTAGCTCCTGTAAGTCCCGTTTCAAGTCAGACTTTTCCCAGCTACCGTTTCCTGGAATCCCTGTGGCTGCAGCAGCTGTTCACTTCTCTCGGCCTCCCTTTTCTGGGAGAGGTTTGTCCTCACCAGCTGCCCTCTCCCGTTCCCTGAGCTCTTCAAGTCCCAGCCCCACACTCCCATCTCTTCCCAATTCTCCTGCAGCTTTTTCCCAAGCCCAGCCACTTTCCCTCCACAGCCAGGAGGGAGCTGGCTCTGCCTCTGCAGCTCACTCCCCATTTTGGAACTCCACCATCTCCCTGCCTGTGCAGAGAGGGATCCCTGGCATAGTCCTGCGTGGTCTTGTCCAACATTGCACACTTGTCCAGAGCATTTTGTATCAGCAAAAAGCCCAACTGAGAGAAAGGGGAACCATGTGAGAAAAGCTGAAAAATAATTTGTCTATTTTGCATTAAAAAAATTCAGATTAAAATGCAGATTTGCTGGTTTAAACCCTCTTGGGTGAAATACAAACTGCTCTAATAAGCAATATACCCTCTTTGGCTAGCAGTATTCTGCATACAGAGAGCAGAAGTGTGCAATTGTGTCAATTTTTACAATTTTTAATAATTATAGCATAATTGAAACAGATTCTGTGAAATTGTTGTGTTGCAATAAGACACCTCCTGAAAACTCAGTCAAAAAAATCTCGTGAACTTAGTTTTTGAGTACAGCTACAGAAGCAAAGACATGGGGAATATCTCATAAAGTGGTTTTTAAAAAAAACAAAAATATGTTAGAAGGAATTTATTGTATACAGCTGCTTCAGGACAGAGTTATGGTTTTATCTGAAACACCTCTTTTTAATATAACATACTTCATTTTTTACTAACTTACATTCTTCATTTGAAGTGTTTGTTTATTTCAAACTCTGCCCCATGTTAGATTACTTTTTGCTGTAGTGATTTGTAACTTCAATAAATGGATCATATTAATGATAAATTAACCTTTCTGCAAAGGCACAGTACCAGGTTTCATAATACTTCCTTCCAGTGTGAAAAAAAAAAAACTGCATACAGATCTGGAATAAATATTAATTTGTTAAACCATGTTTGCTGAACTCTGGATTTTAAAATAGGATCTTATAGTCCTCACAGAATATAGGCAGTAAAGAACATTTGCACTCCCTTCATAGGTAATTTTTTAGAAGAGGTATAACTTCCTGCTAAGGGCCATTTATAATTGAGGGATTCCTGAAATTAAACAGTTAGATGCAATAACATTTGTTCAAAGTTGAGAAAGAAATGGCAATTTGCCACATTCTTAAGATCATATAATTGAGTGAAATCTGGAATTTAATACCTCAGCAGATGACAAGTTCAAGGATGACCCTGTTTTACAAAAGCCCAGTTGGAACGCATAAAGCCATCTGATTTTGAGTTTTCATGTGAAACATTTTAGAGCAGCAGGATTAATGAATGTATGAGAATGTGTCCTTGGATTAGAATGCATTCCTTTAGAATGAGAATAAGAAATATGAGAAATATTAAAAAGAAAACAAATGCAGCATTGTTAATTTCTTGCTATGTGACTGAAACACTTGTAACTAAGTGTCTATAATATGACTTCAGTAGTGGCTCATTTTCTCACAATGCACCTGCATGTCTTGGAAACAGTTGTAAACAGTACATGATTCTGCTAAGAGACAGAGCCCATAAACTGCCATTAAACTCTGCTTAGTCTTCTGTAAGTGCTGGTAGATTCCTCTTCTGGAACTAACAAGATAATAAATATAAGTCTTCTCACATTTCTAGTTTAGACCACAGCATTTTCTATCTAAGAACAGACCTTTGTAAGGAGATGAAAAATATCATTTAAAGGCATGTGGAATTGTCATGAAACCTTGTATTTAGTGAACAAATTGGAACTTTAGGTTAAATGAACATTAGCACCACATCTGCCACACAGATCTTTATCTCCACCTTACATTCCTTTGTTCAGCTAATATAAGAATACCTGATAAGCCCAGGGGTGCTGAAAAATATTTTCGATCACTGCTACATTTATTTAAAATATATATAAAGAGAAAAAGAAACAAAAAGAAAATAAAATCAAAGAAAAATTTTCTGAATTGTGAACTTATTTTAAGTTCACGGTTTGCTTCAAAGTGTCCCAGCTGTTCTATTAGATAATTCCTTGGCTAAAGATCATACCCTTAATAAGAATGAAAATGTTCACACTCTCTAATGACAAAGCATAACTGCTGAAGAAAGTGAATTATTGCAAGCATTCGAGATGCCCACGATGCTAACTTTTTCCCATTACTCCATCTGTATCCTGAGCCAGAAAACAGAGCACAACATGTTGTTGGGTTCAGTATTTTAGCAGTTTATATAAAAAAAGAGGGCAGTGTCCAAAGTAACAGCAAAAATACTTCTGCTGATTCCAGAAAATAGGTGCTCTATAAAGAGTGGAGGGCTGGACACTACATTCCTCTAAAACTTGCAGAATGTATTTACTGCCTCTTGTAAGTGCCACAGGTCTGACCCTTCTGGAGTCTTTTTACTAAAGCAAAGTTCACTTTCCTAAAATACTCTATCAAATAGGAAACATCCCAGCTCTAAAAATTCACTTCTTTGGGAAGACGCTACAAACACCTACATAGTGGAAAGCATAGGAGGAGTTATGGCATCACGGGCGGTCCATGACAAAAACACAGGTGGGTGTGTTGATAAACATGTTCAAGCTGCAGCTGCTGCTGGTTCTGATGGGAAAAATGCTCTTCTGGGATTAGGAATATACTGTAATCATGCCAGCCAAAACATGCATGACAGTTGAAAAAGAAAAAGAGAGCAGCTATGTAAATGGCCATGGTAACCTAAGTGCTTTTTTTGAAACTTGCAAAAGAAATCCCTTCTTTAAGATTTTGCCTCTTTTTCCTACTGCCAATGTCTTCATAAGGACAGGAAGAATACAGTAAATTTCAAATGTGTTTTTAGTCACTTGCCAGAAAACTATTTTAGCCCCGCTGGGATTTAATTCATAAAGTAGCCTGAACTCTTGCAGAGCAGAAAACATGTACCCCTTTTTCCATTAGACTACTCAGGGAGCAAGGGGTGCTCATCCTGAGAAAGGACACCAGAGTCTATTCTGGGGCAATGAGAGATGAAGCATGCACTCGTTATTCTTTTACCACAGAAGACATTTCATACCACATATGATATGCATGGCTGACACAGAGTAATACTATATCTACATTTTTCAGGCAGACAGAGTAGTTGATGTGTCCTTTTCCAGGGCAGATGTTTTCCAGATATGCTATTGTCACTCATTAAGATAGTAAGTAAGACTTGTATGAGTTATGGTATGGTAAATACTATATATGCCAGCTCATCCGTAAAATACTATGGATTTCTTAGATAATTCTCCTTTTGGCCAGCTTTAATCATTTCAATATGACCAGTTTCCTTATGAACCAAGGACAACTTTTATATATACCAGTGGAAGTATAAGCACAACATGAGAAACAAGCTGATTGGAATTTTTATGGAGTTTTTGAGTAAATATATTTATTATAGCCTGTACCTGATCATAGTCCTTCTCTTATGTCAGGGGAAATGGAAAAAGCTGCAATATTTTAATACCTTAATTGCATTAGCAGCAGGGATGAAATGGTGCAATTACATCCAAAAATGTTGTACAGTCTAACACAGAGTGCTTTCTTTTGCTGCCTTTGCCACAATAATAACTGAAGAATGATCTTAATGGCTTCTTCTTTTTTATTACTTGATTTTATTTTGGGAATATTTCTGGATAGATTCTCCAATTTGCTAGGCTGGTGCAAATATGTTTCTGCTCCACAGAATTGTAAAATTGCTGTTCTTTATCATGGCTGTGTTGTCCCAAATGAGACAAAACTCAAATTTTCAAACCACATAATTGTATTTATGACCTCTGTGATGCATTTAGAGTGCAAAGAAATAAAAGTAGTTATCATCCCTGGGCCTAAGGAAAGCTTGGGGGAGCTGGAACACACCAAGTCCTCAGCATAGCTCTGTAACCTCAGCTCTGAGACTGCACAACAGGATAATATGTGCATGTTGCTGGAATTAATTTAAACTCTCAGTTTGTTTTTTCCAGAGGGAGGTTAAAGGATTCAGTCTATATAAGGCCTGGACAGAATATTAAAGCTGCAAGTGCATAACAACCTGTCACAGATAAAGAAACGTGGAATTACATCTGGTGCCCCAGGCTGGATGCATATGCTTCCATCAAACGTGGAGAGTTGGCACTTGGGACAATTTCAAGGAGTGATTCAAGGCTTTCTGCTCCAAATGTCCTTCTGCAGGACAGTAGTGCATGACTGTGACTCAGAAGCTGAGTTGCCAGCATTCTCCTGGAAAGATGTGAGGGGCGTGATGCTTTAAGTTTTGGCATCAGGCAGCTACAGAACATCTCCCTCCCTCCTTCTCCCCTCCCTTTCATCCTGCAGGAGATAACTAGTGGCTCTGGAGATTGCCTGAGTTTTCTTCCCTGTCTCATATTTCCCTCTTGTCAGAGCTGGTCAGTCATTTTCTGAAATGGCTGTCCCCCTATTGAAGGGAAGGGTGACCCTTTGTTTGTCAGGTTTTGTAACTCTTTCCCGGTTAGATCACATTCAGACGGAGCTTACTGCACAAAATAAAGGGTGCTCTCTATCTCAACTGAAAATTAAGTGTCTCCAGTGTAGCTGCCTCTGAAGCCACCCACTATATTCCCATAGTCACCATCAGATCTTTGTACAATCAATGAAGACAATACAAGTGTCAGTCAGCTTGCCTATTTTAGGCATCCTATTTTGGATATTTTAGGAGGAAATTAGTAATCTAAATGCAAGGCAATGTTTATTATGCCCCAGAAAAAACCAAAAGCACCATAAAATATCTTCTAGTTCACAGTTCATCCTTTAATTACTTCTGTTCTTTAGAAGTCTTGAAATCGTTTCTTCTTCCAATGGTTTTTGCTCTTTCTTTTCTACTTCCTGAGCTTCTTTCCCCATCTGTTACTATCAGCCTTCCTGGGAAATGTCCTTGAGCCCTCCTACTTTAAAGCAATCTCTCCCACATCCCCCCACACCATATTCATCATTTCTCTCTCCTTTCCTCATGTCCCAGAGCTCTGTTTTTCACCAGGTCTTCCAACTGCATTTGAACAGACTTTCAGATGGTCTTGCTACCCCTGCAGTGTCATCACAAAATTAAATCTCCTCACCATCTCTGAGATTCAGCTCTTTATAATGACATGAAGAGGCTTTGAATAGTTTCTGGAATTCCTCCTCCACTGAAGACTGGGTTTCTTGACTCAGCTTTAGGCACACTTAATTATCCTTTTTCATACTAAAATGAATATTCTAGACATGATCATGGGCTATTCATACAGCTAAAACACCTCTGCTAATCCAGTTTAGAACACATCTTGCTTTCCCAGTTTTGTCTCGTCCTTGCTGGATACCATTTCTTTGACAAACAGAAAGAAAAAAATGTCAAAGTAGTCAAGACCCATTTGCTAAGTATTACTAATAAGTAGATTTTTGTTCACTTGCTAACCATGTCTTGGAGCTAATTAGGCAACTTGGGCTTCATTTCATATTTAGCAGCTCACTCCATGAGAGGGAACAGTATCTTGCCCCGGTTTTCAGCCAGCAGAGGCTCATCCTCCCTAAATCCTGTCAGGGAATGAAATATGTTAGTGCCTTTTATTGAGTGTTTTGCTATTGCTGTTTTTGTTGTCATTGGTTGGTTGATTGTTTTTGTCAGAAGAAATTATTAGCCCATGTTCTCCTCAGTCAGAGCTTTTTGGCATTCTTTACCTTGCTCTGCTTAAGTAAAAGGTGATTTTTTTTACATGATCATGCTAGTGTTACACTCCACTCTAGAGCTACACTCATGGAAGAAATGCGGAGCTAGAGCATTTTCCTCCAGTTACTGGGTTGAACCCAGGAGAGTACTTGTATTGTCTGGCCATATGCAAGTGTTCAAGAAGCATCAAAGGAAAAATATAAAAAAACAAACTGGTTGGAGTTGTTTCTATAACATTTTGTCCTCCTGGACAATCAGCAAATATATTTTTTGCAACCCTTGATGATTTGATGTTCTTCAGAGGGACTGCTAGATCTGCCTGTGAGGAGGAGCTCAGTTTGTCAGCAAACCACACTAGGTCTGTGTGAGAAACCACAATTGTGACCCACAGGCACTCCTATACTCTCTCTCAGCCATGAGCAGATGAATTCCCACACAAAATGTGTGATACAGGTAGGACTTCGAAATCTGCAGCACAAATGATTTTGAAATTTCTATTAAGAAAATCACTTTCTAATGCAACAGTTCTGAGTGAGGTGTGCTGTCCAGCTGGAGTACATGAAGTGTTTGTAGGCATTTTTTTATGTGGTCATCTTGTACTGTGCTGTGAGTGAATTTTACCATGTGGCATTCCCACTCCTGAGATGTCCATGAATGAATTTATGGAATCTCTGCTCTAACTTCTACTTCACAGGAGCTTCAATAATAAAAGTTTCTGCACAACACATGTTCAAACTGATTGCAGCTCACATCTGTACAGCTTACTGTACAGATATATGTGCCTAATTTGTTAGGGATGCTGCACATAACAGATTAAAATATGTTTGCTTTCACATGTATGTATTTACAAGTGCAATAATCAAGAAGCAGAAGTAACAAAAGTTTGGTGAAAAAAGTTGGGTTTATGAAGAATCAATATAATGCACTCCTTTTAATTTAAATTTTCAAGTCTGAAAACAAAATCTAAACTGAGTTATCCCAGTAGTCTTTCTTCCTCACATTTGTTGCCATAACACACATCTGGCGGACAGGTGCATGTTCTCAAAATCTGGGTTTGCTCAACATGTCTCAGATCAATCTCTAAGGATTTTTAATCACTGTCAGTGTAGTCAGGCTCCATACTATCCTCAATAAAAAATGTTAAGCTTATTATCTGGTATTTGTTTTTCAGATCAGCTTTGAAGAGTGTTCAATATGCTGAGTTTAGGCAATGCCTCTGCCTCCTGCTGCATCAATAACATATCTTCAGAGTAAACTAGACAGTGGAAAAGTGAAGTGCAGATTAGGAAGTATTACACATGCCCAAGCATAATAGTTTTTCTCCACATTATTTATTTACTTGTCAAATTAAATTATAGTTATAATAGATTTTGCATGCAAGATTATCACTTGGCTCTTCTAGTTTCTCCCACAAACTCTTGCTGCTACTTCCATGTACTCTTCAGTGTTAGATATGATACCATGCAAAGTTTTATTACTGATTTTCATAATCAGGACATAATTTCTAGGCTGTATACAATTCTAGCAGACACAAGGAGGAATAGCTCTAGGGGGAATAGCTCATTTTGTAGAAAAACATATTCTGCCACATTTTCTGCCGGGAGAAATTACTAGAATTCTAATTACAGTAATTTCACAACTATAAGGTGCACTGAATTATAAGGCGCACTTCTGGGTTGTCGGAATATTTCCGAACTTTGTCCATATATAAGGTGCACTGGACTATAAGGAGCACTTTTTTTTTTGCAGCAAGCATCCGGCGCAACAAAGTAATGAATTAGTAACAGAATCGCGTGATCCTGGGGTTGCCTGGCAGGTGCTCAATTTGCAAACATTTTTCACAGATCGGCGTTGCCTTTAAACGCAGCCCTAGGTGTCCTCCGCATGCTGTGGGCTCCAGCACCCCCACCCATCCCCAGCACCGGCAGCCACGGCTCTATATGGTTGGTCAGTCTTTTGTCATTATTTTGCTCTACTTGTGAACACAGGAGCTACATCTGGAGCAATTCTCAGATAAAGTTACCATATTTTCACGATTATAAGGCGCACTGAAAATCCTAAAATTTGATCAAAACCCAGAAATACCCCTTATAATCCAGTGCACCTTATATATTAACCTTGAGTGTTGAAGAGATCTCAAAACAATTTATGTTTCACATTGCACTGCAACAAACATGAAGCTCACAATCAAGTGACTACGAGCAGGCACGTGCACCAAAATCTGTCTTGGTTTAGGGGACAGGTATTGCTAGCAAAAGGCAGGAGCTTTTCTTAAAATGGAGAGTGAAAATCTCCTCCCTTTCAGTTTACTATAATTTGGAAATAAAGGAGCTCTCAGGCAAAAAGTATGGGTTTAGGAATAAGAGTTTTTTACTGATATATTTACAAGACAAACAAGAACAACATCAGCTATGAAAATCAGTGACAAAAAAGAACAAAACTTAGTCTTAGTCCTTTTTGCAGTTACAGACACTCTTTTTTTCTGCACAGTTTTGGTGGATAGCAGGGCGGGCCGCTCACAGCCGTGGCAGCAGGCGGAAGCAGGGAGGCAAGGCAGTAGTGGCAGAGCCGTATCTCAGATGGGAGAAGAGTGAAGGAAGACTCCACTCACCATTTCTGGGTTCTGATTTTCAATGCTGTTTTCAGAAGCAGGAGGCTTTAGTAGTACCAGGGTGCAGGGCAGATCTGACTGCAGAGAAACTTCTCTCTTCTCCGTTCGGACCGGTGAGAGTCCCCCCGGGAAGGACAAAGCCACCAAACTACCAACCCCCCCGACTTTTCAAACCATCCCCCAGCGATCAATCCAGCCAGCCAGCTCCCCATCCATTCCTTTTGTCTTGAGCAATTAAAAGCTAAGGGAGCCACCCGGGCCAGCGTTTTTTAGACCACAAGCAGGCATGCACATGTCCCTCAGATCTGTCCTTCCCGATTTTATGGAAAGAGTTGCAAAAATTGCACACGGATCAACATTTGAAAAAATATATATACTCCGGTGTGCCTTATATATGAAACTAGTTTGAAGATTTGCTGTTAACTGATACTGCACCTTATAATCCAATGCGCCTTATGGTTGTGAGAATACGGTACTTATAATCTTCTCTTTCTATTATAAAAGAAATTATTTCACTACAACAGGATAGCCTACTGCATTCTTTTCACAATTTAACATTCCTTAAGCTGCTAGTAGCAGTTTTTAATCAATTGGTGCAGGGCTATAACTCAACAGATTCCTCTGACTGACAGAACTTGGATATATCCTAAACTTCTGTTTTTCATGGTCCCATAAATTATTGTTATTCTAGACTATTCCTACTGTATGTACAACTACTATGTCACATCCTCTCTTAGCATTTATAGACTCTCCTTTTTTATCTTTTCCCAAGCCTATAGAGCTCATGAGATACAATTACAGTAATTACACAATTATAAGCCGCACCTGATTATATGCCACACTTTTTTTTCTTTTTTCTTTTTTCTTTTTTTTTTTTTTTCGTGTGGCAGGGTCGGGTGCTGCTGAGGGGCCAGGCAGCGCCAGGGCCGTGCCGGGAGCGGGAGGCGGCAGCGGGAGGCAGCAGCGCCAGGAGCGGAAGTGGCAGGGGCCCGGCCGCTCACCAGGAGCTGAGGGGCATGGAACGCCTGTTCCTGTCTTTCCCGCTCGCTCTGCACGGCTGCTGAGAGGCAGGGAATGCCTGTTCCTCCTGCAGCTCGTACCTCCGCCTTGGCAATTCTCCTGAAATTGTCCATAAATAAGCCATACCTGATGATTAGCCACACTGCTGGGGTAGGCTGGATTCTTCAATGAAAAAGGTGCGGCTTATAATCATGAAATTAATGTAATAAATTTTCCTTAATGGTAGCACAAACAGAAAATCTCTTGGCCATCTTCCAAGTTTTTCCAGGTTGTGCTAAGGTACTTTTATGTTCTGTCTCATTTCTTCATAAAGGCAGAAATGACAGCCTTGTTTTCTAGCTTCATTACAAATCATTACACAGAGATCAAGCCCATTAGGATGGTCTTTCCTCTCTTTTGAGTTTCTGTCCTTCTTAGAAAAGGCTAGATATTACAAGTTGGAAATATAGTCCGAACTGGTGTATCAGTAAGTCCCATGAGTGCTTTAATGCATCATTATGGAATAATTGGCCAACAACTGAATGCTCTGGTTTTTTTACCTGAGTTTGATAAATTTACAAAAAATTCTAAGTTGTTTATCAGGAATGTAAGCAAGACGGTAAAGGACTTACCAATTCTATGTGATTAATTTCACTGCAGGAGCTGAAACACCTGCTATAGCTGTTGTATTTTACCACTGTAAGACATAAAAAGGGACAAAAGTCTGATGTTTGCCTACAACAGCACTGCTGGTCTGTACCAGCCTTGGTCCAACACTCTCAGTGCAGGGCAGTCAGCAACAGCCACTGTAATAGAAGCTGCTCTGCTCTCATCTTACTGGGTTGATTTTAGGGAAAGAAAGCTGAGAAAGTGTTTAAAGCACAGAAATTGTAGTATAAAAATCAAGATTAGAGCATTAGCAGAGTGTAATGAACTGTACAACAAAACAGTTTGCACCAAATAAGTGAGGTACATCATGAATTAATAGTAAAATGGAGAGTTATTATACTAGTGTGCAACTTACTTGGCAGAAACAACGCCTAAAGAAGGCAAAAACCTTCTGTTTACACCTGCATTGATTGGGTAAAATACTCTGCAACAAAGCTTTGTCTCCTGTAATTGATTAATAGGCATTATAGTATACATAATCTTAACTCCATAATCCTAATATGCCTCCTGAAACCAATAAAGAATACTTCCAAGCCAAAGAACTTAAAGGCTATATTTTTATTTTATTAATGTTATTATTCATGTGATCAGTGCATTTTAAGCTGCCTATCAACCTCTGTCTTTTGTCCCTGAGGAAAAGTCATTCAATGTTTACGTGGTGAATATTGCTAAAACAATGTATATGACTTTGAGGCTGGTCATATTGCAGTAGATGTACATGTAGTCCTGACAGCAACATCAGACACCTTAAGCATTAAAAAGGCTTCTTGATAAAAATATAAGGAAATAAAAGACCAGCATACAATGTAGGCAAACACAATCTCCATTAGAAAATGAGTGAATTTATATAGAAATCCTCGAGAAACAATGACAGAGACAATACAGTGTCCTATCAGGGAGGATGCTTTTTACCATAGAATTCAATGAACTTTTAACACACTTGCCTACTGCATTAGGTGTCAATCAGATCAGCCAGAGATCTTAAGTGAATTTCCTTCATCTAATTGATAAATGGTTTATTGTAACTTTGAATATTGGTGCCATTTGTCTGCCAAACACTACTCCTGTGGGAGTTCCACAAGTGCTTAGTGATGCTCCTTCATGAGTTTTTCTTCAAGTTACTTGTGAAAATACACAAAATCTTAAGTAGGTCCTGAGAATGAAATGCTGACAAAGTTCACAGTTATGTGTGGATGACCAACACAATAATACTGTCTGTAGATAGTGCATTTACACACTGGTACTCAGTAGATTATTATGCTTGTCTTGTGTAGAAATAGCAGTATGTGCAGAGGAGTTTGACATCACATCGAGTAACTGCTAGTAATAGTGAAGTCACCATTATTGCTAATGAAAATAAATGAATGAGAACTGTCTGTGTGTGTCCCAGACAGGATGAGAGAAAGCAGAAAGTAGAAGGCATGCAACAGACTGAAAACATAAGGCTGACAAAAATTACATACAGTAATTTCACACTCATAAGCTGCACCTGGTTATAAGCCGCACTTCTGGG
>VRYO01001463.1:31778811-31806323 GCA_009812075.1 Sialia sialis
GCTTATAATAGTGAAATTACTGTACTAGTTTCAAAAATCCACTTTTTTCCTGACCTTCTCTATAAACCCATAAGCTACCCAGACAATAGAGGAAAAATGTTTATATTTTTGCTTTATTTAAATAACCCTTTTTTATAAATATTCCAAAAATATTCCAGTGCTTACTGATGATTGATGACACTAAAATCTCTGTGAAGAAAGTTCGATTATAGGTGTCTTCAGGGAAAGAAAACTGATGCAATTAAGCTCCTGAAACCTGTTATCTAGAAACAAGGGGTTAGTCAATGGCAACAACACAGTAAAATAAAGGAATTTTTGTTACATTTATATAAATAAATTCTCTGAAGACTGCAATCTTATTTGCAACAGTAAAAAAAAAAAGAAGATTAGTAAATATTTCAGTGATAGAGGGTGGAATCTTCAATGTATACAGAAAATTCTTGGCTGAGACTAGTTAAAAAGGTAAAAGGGACTATGTAAACCAGAATATGATCTTTCCATGTTTTCAGAGTAAGATGTAAACAGTGTTTAGGGAAAATAATTATTTTACAAACAGTCCATGGAGTAGTTTCCCATGATAAAGACACTACAGGGAAATTATCCAAACAGTATTGGTCATCTTAAAATTCTGTTGCAGATCATTGCCTTTGACTGTAGTGTCTTTCCGGAATTTGCTTATAGTCTTTGTGTCTTTGCTTTGTGTCTTCCTTGAAAAAGTGGGGAAATCCAGAGTTGGAAGTAATTATAATGCCAGTCTAGGCACACAGTGCTGCTCTCTCTTGCTTTTCAGATGGAAAAAAATGTATGGTGCAAAGCTTGATGTTAATGGTAAGGGGTTAGAACCCAGACAACTGTGTGATCAGACTTAGCCAGCATAGGTATATGAAAGGCAGATCCTGCTTGACCAACTTGATCTCCTTTTATGGCAAGATGACCCAAGTTAGTGAATGAGAAGTAGGCTGTGGACATCTTTTATCTGGACTTCAGTAAAGCCTTTGACACCATTTCACATAGCATTCTCATGGAGAATGTGGCAACCCGTGTCTTGGATGAGTGCACTTGTAAAAAACTGGCTGGATAGACAGGTCAGAGGGAGGTGGGGAATAGAGTTGTATCCAGCTGGTCACCATGGCTCCTCAGGGAACAGTATCAGGGCCAGCCCTGTTTAATACCTTATCAGTGATCCAGATGAGGGGATCCAGGACACTCTCAGTCACTTTGCCCATGAGTTTTCCACATGCTTTGGCCCAAGTTGAATGAGAGTGTGACCTGCTGGAGGGCAGCAAGGCTCTGCAGGGGCATCTGGATGGATTGATGGACCAAGGCCAGTTTCATGAGGTTGACAAGGCCAAGTGCCGCTTCCAGCCCCTGGGTGACAACAACCCCTGCAATGGTACAGGCTTGAGGCAGAGTTCCTGGAAAGCTACCCAGCAGAAAAGGACAGGACAGTGCTGGTTGACAGCTGGCTGAACATGAGCCAGCTTATGCCCAGGTGCCCAAGAAGGCCAGTGGCATCCCGGCTTGGATTAGCAATAGCATGGCCAGCAGGATCAGGGCAGTGATTGTCCCCCTGTACTCAGCGCTGGTGAAGCCTCACCTCAAACACTGTGTGCAGTTTGGGGTCCCTCACTACATGGCAGACTTGGAGGCACTGGGGTGTGTCCAGGAGCTGGTGGAAGGTCCGGAGCACAAGTCCTGTGAGGAGCAACTGAGGTGACTAGGATTGCTTAGCATGGAGAAAAGAAGGGTTAGGGGAGACATTTTCTACCAAAAAGGAGGTTGTAGCAAGATGAGGCTCAGTCTCTTTTCCCAAGTAACAAGTATAAAACAAGAAGAAATGGCCTCAAGTTGCATCAGAGGAGTTTTAGACTGGATATTAGGAAAAAGTTCTTCACTTAAAGGGTTAGCAAGCATTGGAGCAGGCTGCCCAGGGAAAAGGTTGAGTCACCAGCCCTGAAGGCATTTAAAAGAGGTGTAGACGTGATGCTTAGTGGTGGACTTGGCAGTGCTATGTTAATAGCTGAATTTAATGAAATTAAAGGCATTTTCCAAACTAAATGATCCTATGACTTCTGTCCCAGATCACAGCTTGGATGTCCAGAGCTGGATGTGACCACTCCACTGCCCCAATCCCAACCCAATATTCATAGAAAATACGGCACATAGGATTTACTATGTACACTCAATGCATACAACACAATCTGCACATATGGTTTAGTGTATTCTGCAGTAGTCTAAGACTCCTATGAGCTTCTTAATCCACCCTTACTCTGCTCTTAAGTTAATGAAATTTGCCACTCCATGTATTAATTAGACTTTGCTGCAGAATACTGGGATGGTAAAAGTGGACATTAATTCCAAAGTCAGCTCATGGAAGAAAAATCTATCAGCATCCATTACATTTAAAAACTAAACTTTTTGCTTTGAAAATTATTGAAACTCAAATTATTGGCTGTGGAGAGGAATGCTCTGTTCTTTCTCTTTAAATACGCTCTTCTAGACATCTTCTTTTAGCAACTTAGGACTGGGTTGAATCAACTCTATGACTCAATATAATTTTTGTCCTAATTAATTGCCTTCTTTATTGAAAATAATCTTAATTTTTGATGTGCTTGAAAGGCAAGACAGAGGGTGGAATATGTTATCCTCTTCCAAATAGTTCATTCTTCCTGAATTAACATTTAAAAGGATATCATGAATGAAAATTAACATTGTGGCTGCTTGGAAAGAGTGAATGACACCTTCTTGGTCAGATAAAATTATTCAGCATGCAAGAATGGAGAGAGGAACCAAAAGATGAATAAATGTAATGAGGTTTTTTACTACATAGCCTGCTCTACTCCAGTTTTGCCGATCATGATAGCACAAAAAGAGACACATCACAGCCTAAGCACTCTCTAAACTTTGCCTCTGCTGAAAGGCAAAATTCTCCTAAGAAAGGTCTTTCTAACCATATTTCCTTCAGGCATGATCTCTGTTTCTGCCTGAAACTGCCCAAGGACTGACATCTTGTTAATCTAAAGAACACAGAGAAAGAAACTGGTGTCAGTACAATATTTCATTAGGCTGCCTTAAGAATGCCTCCCACATTTTGACATTTCATATAACAAATGTAACAGGTGACATTTTGACCTACAAACTGTAACTCTTGCCACTCACTCCTAACTGTCTGAGTTGTGATGCCAAACTTTGAGGTGGCTGAAATCAATTAAGATTAACTGCACCCTAAACAAGGCTTATGTAAATTTATCTACATTGCAAATGCTACACATAGCTAAGTACAAAGATGCTAGCTGTGTATCTTGGATAAGTGGTGATTTTAGGTAAATACTGGCAGAACATGCCCCCTTCAATCTTTCTATCACCCTTAAACGACAGTGACTTATGTAAAATCATGTAAAGGATTGGTTTTATGTATATTGGACATGACGTTACTCTGCTTACTTTAGCTGGATTTGCTCCAGACAGATGGAAAATATATTTTTTCTTTTAGTGTAGGATAAAACTAAAAAGGAAGTTATTTACATATTCTTGAAGTGAAACATCCCTTTGAATATTTCTGTACCTCTTCCCTGGAAATCATCCATCACTACCACAAGTGACTACTTTTAATTGCAGGGAATTGCAGCCACCATCTATCTTCACCTACATCTTAGTTTGGCACCAGATGAACCTTAACTTGTTAAACCTTTCAGATGTTTTTTATAAAAACAATCTGTTGTTTCCCTAAAGGCATCATAAGGTGTCTTTGGACCTGACTTCCAACATTTCTACTGATGCCAAGGATATAGTTTTTGCACTACATTATAGTACAAATATTTTTTTTCCAAATTAATAAATTATAAAATTAATAAATTAATAAATTATCCATCCAGGTCCTTCCATTTCTGCTATTATATAAATTTAACAATACAAAGAGGTTTCCAAACACTAATAACAATCTTTTGAGACTATATAAATCTCTGCAGAATTTGCTTTGTCAGTCCTGTCTTTATTCGGGATGAGTCCTTCACAGAATACTGCTGTGAAGCTTTTATTTTTGAAGTTATATGAGAAGCCATACCTGTATCCTTCCTATTGCCTCCTGGAATGCTCTTTTAGATAAGCAAGTTGAGCACCTAATTTGTCTTTCCACAATATGATGAATAACAACCCTGAATATAATAGTTACACCTTCAAAGGTCTCTTAGTTGGCCTGGTTGCTCCTTTCTGCTTGTCTGGAATGAAAGAGCCTGATTTTTTTACCATGAAGTGATATCACAGGTTTTTTTTAAGTGCCTTTTTCATTCACAGGAGTGTTCAGTGTTTGAATAACTGATTATAGGATCTGTTTGAGAGAGAAGGTTTATCCACAATCTTCTACAAGTCTGCAACCTGATGAACTCACTGAACTGGTGATCATTTCCCCAAGTATAGCAAAAAACATATGTGCTGTATCCATGCCCCACCAGTTCCTCACAGACCTGGAGTCACTCATCTTTCACCTTACTCTTGCATTTTCTGCCAATAGCAGCCAAATAGTGCAGCCCTTCTTTTATACTGGGTCTGTGTGTCAAGTGCTCATAGAAGCAGAATGCACAGCAGTAAGATCAGGGTCAAAATTGCATCCTAGAAGAATCAGGTCGATTGCATCTAAAAATCATTGTCAGAACCATGTCATGTCACATATCTCAGATCTAGAATTAACCCAGTAGTGATCAATGTAGTCACTTGTAACTTTATCAGTTTAAAATCTAGGTGCATTATGGGTCCACCAATTTCAACAGCTGGAAAATTGAATATTATACCCAGATATCCAGTGTTCTGTGAGGGGGAAAAAAGAACCAAGTGATGTTGTCTCTTACAAGAGGAAAAGCACCCATCTCAATATGGCCAGCGCTTGGAGCCTGAGTGCTGGTGAGGTAAGGAGTGGCAGCTGTCCTGCCTGGTGTTCAGAAGGCTGCCTAAACACCTTCCATGGCAAATTTGTTCTCTAGAGAAAATAAGGAACAATTTCACCAACAACTGAACTGTGACTTCAGTCTGCATGCCTTGTGTGCCCTTGGACTGTTAATGACGCGATGCCAGATAGACGGAGTTCTCATTGACTCCGGATAGCTCTGGGCAGTGATTTTCCTCCTGTTGCCCCCAAAGCTGTCTCACGGGCTGTGTGCCCCCGGCTGAGAGCCCCCACTGCCTTCACCAGCGCTTTTCAGGGCAGCCGCACTCCTCCCTCTGCTCGGCTGCAGCCCAGCCACTCAGCGAGCGCAGCGAGCGTGCTGGAGCGTTCAAGTATAATGAAGTGCTGTGCTGCTCTTATCTCTTCCCATCTCTTCCGTCTTGCTCTGGTGGGCTTCCCTCTCGGAGTGAAACACAAGGAGGAGACTAACACAGTGTTTCCTCTTGCCTGATGTTTGCTTGTTATTCCAGCTAATTTGCTCCAAGAGAAGAAATAAACTGGGCTTGAAACAGCACCGTTAATTCTGGTCCTTTTAGACCAATTGCGTATCTCCTGGCACCATTATAAAAAAAATCGAATTAATGAAAAATTACTTTTCTCACTCTCTTTTTTTAAATTATTTTTTAAATTAAAGGAAACCCCCACGTCCCCCTCCTCCCCTTCCTCTCCCCGGCTGATTGACAAAGTGAGCAGAATCCGTGTTCTCACACCAACGGGTATCTATTACATGAGAACTTTCTTCTGGCGCCAGGAGGTATTTAGAGAGTTTGCCCGGCTATTCCACAGGGGAAATCCTGCTGAACGTTGGGGATACCTGAGCAAAATTCACTGCGAGCAAAGCAGCGTTCACACTCTATAATGTCTCGTTAAGGTTATTGCCCTAGAAATTCTGGGGAGAAGAAGCAACCATCAGGCAGCGGTTTCCTTTCGCGGGGAAGATGTGCTGCGGGGCAGGATCCCCTTCGAATCAATTAGCAGCTCGAAGGACAAACGTGGGGGGTTTTTGTTTGTTTGTTTGTTTGGTAGGGTTTTGGTTGGTTGGTCGGGTTGGGGGTTTTGACAGTGGAAGAGTTGTTCCTCTGCCTTTTTGATTTTAAATGTAAAAGCATGTCCCCGCTTATGCTCAGGGTTGCTGAGCAAGAAGCACGAACCCTCACCACAGCCCAGGCGGTAAAACTAGCCCCGCAGCCGTCGACGCAGGACACCAGTGACTCGCTTCAGTCCTGCAACCCCCTCCGGCCGGGTTTTCCTCCTGGAGCCGAGGGCTTCCTCCACCGGGCCGGCGATCGCCCAAGCAGAGACTCCCCCGACGGCAGGGGAGAGCGCTGCCCGTCCCGCACCACTCTCGGGAAGAAAACTGGACAGCCCCAGCTCGCAGGGACCGAGGAGAGGGGCGGAGAGGAGGGGTTTAACCTCGGTTTGTAGTCCCTCCAACAAGTGACAAGTCCAGCGTGTCCCTTGATGGCAAGCTGTGCTCTCACAAGGCAAAATAATTTCTAGTAAACACTTTTTTGTTTGTTTGTTTTCCTTCCAGGAGTTCATTCATCATCTCATCATCTCCTGTTTGCTTTATTTGACGTGGCTTGACCCACAGAGTAATATTTGATTTTGTTATGTGGTGGAAAGCCACTTTTAGGGAAGTCCATCCTACTCCTGAGACATACACACTCATTTCCAGTAATTGCTCGGTTTCTGCCTTCTCCCGTGATGATTTCGGGATCCTCTGGGCTAGCTCACACGGAGTATCCCCAGAGAGGCGGCTGCCGGGGTTCCAGAACATGGGCACCAGGGTGCTGTCACCTTAGTAAAATGACAAAAAAAGCAAGGGAATCCTTTAATGGTGCCTTGAGCTGCGACAGACCTCGGGCTAAGGACAAGGTATGCGGGGACTGGCTGTAGCAAAGACCATTCCAAGACCATTCCAGGCGCAGGCGTTTTAAGTGGAAGCAAAATTGTTGGGGGAATGAGGGACAATCACACACTCCTCCCTTCATTCGGTGCCTTTACCGGGGAATCTGAGCCATGCAGAGTCGTCTTTGCTCTAAGTGGCATTAAGCAGAGGTTATAATTCATCCACCTGCTTTTCCTACTAGACCAGCCATCTCCATCATCCATCACTTCGTGGCAGAAGCCTTGCACGCCCTTCACGGCCTGGATGTGTGCTGTAAATGTTTGTAAAGAGATGAAGACGAGCACATTTGTCACACACTATCCTCCTCTCCTCTGGACATCCCGCCTGTCTCATCATCGCGGGAAAAATTAATATAAAAGCCCTTATTACATTTAGGTCTTTCTGAGAAAATGTAGCGTACTTCAGATGGGGCGAACTCAGTAACTCTGCTGAGTTCGAGGAAGGGGCAAAGGCAAAAAAAATGCCATATTTAAAGCACTTTATCGAAAGCACATCATCTCCCTCCTCCGCCCTGCTTTGTCGCCGCCAACATCCCAGAGGATGAGGGTGAAAGACACGAGACTTTTAGCAGTTCACACTCCCATTCTCGGAGATAATTCGCGTTTTACAGACTTGGCATTTTTTTCTCTTTTGTTTTTCGCTATAATTTATTCTGAAACTTAAGGAAGGAAATGAGAGGGTTATAACCCCTATGCCTCATCCCAGACACCCGCCGGGTTGTTAGGGCCGCGCTTTTGTCGCGGGGGCGGTGGCTCCCGGGCACAGGCGTTTCCCGGCCTGTCCGGGGATGTTCTCCGTCCTCGCCGATCCTCAGCTGCGGCACGAAACATGCTCACTTGCCGCAAAATGTCAACAAGAGATCTATTTTTTTTTAGGCTCCTCTTTGCTTGGCTGCATTTATTTACCTAAATGCCTGGTGGAAGAGTGGGAGAAAAAAAAGCCCACTCCGCCCCAGTGAGCCTCCCCAATTCAGGGATCTCCCCTCAGTGGAAAAAAACTGATTTTTGTGTCCTCAGGGCCAACAATGGTGGCAGAGGCAAAGCTCCCTTGGAGAGGCAGTCCCTGTAGCTTCTTCCCATGTAGGATCTGTTCTAGCTGCTGCACCAATCCCTTTACACACACACTCCAGACTTTGTAAACCCAGGCTGCCCCTGCACCTCGCCCAGTGTGCAGGGATAGACCGTGAAACAGGGAAGGACGCTGGCCTCGCATTTCGGGCACAGTTCGTGCTTTTACCTTTTAACGGAGAAAGGGGAAAGGGGCTGCACCTGATAACGGTAAAGCATAAAACGCTGCCTTGATATACCAGGGGCTTTCCCCACTCAGCTCACAGAGATCATAGAGGATCAAAGTCTTGACAAATGGAAGCATGATGTAATGCTCTGGCCCCATCAAAGACTTTATCCTGAAAATGATATCTTCGTCAGGGTCGCAGAAATTAACGGTTTGATGGATGTGAGAGGAGTCAGATCTGCTCGGTTACAATGGGTGTAAATCCGAATTTACACCACTGCATTTCCCATTTCCTTTACTAACCAATAAGTAGGCAAAGACGATCTTCCTGTCCCCAGTCCTTTCATTATATGAGTCAAGGTGTGCATTGTGGGTCGCCTTTAACCCGCTGAGGCAGAGGTAGGGAAGAAAGGTGAGGTTTGGCATTGTGGCTTTTAAGACTGGGTACCATTTTCTTCCCCGCTTAAAGAAATTCAGTACTTTCTTCCATTAATCTTTAGCAGGGAAAGCGTTCAGCCCGCACCTGTATAAACAACCCAGATGGAGGGGAAAAGTAAACCTATATCTCTTCCTCTGCAGTATCTTTATCTACATATATATATATATATACGGATAAAGCAGTCTAACTGGGGAGGAAGAGCAACCCCCAAGTCCAGCGTGCTGGCCTTTCACCGTGCAGCGTGTGGGACCCAGCCTGAGCATCAATCGTAGTGTCAAACCAAGTTCAAGAGATCCAGTTGCAAGATCAGCTGCCTGTATAGGTGGTTCAAGAAATGTCAAGTTTCACTTGGAAAGACTGCCATTAAACCTCGCTCTGATGTGGTTCTAGCCCCAGCGGGTGAAGTCGGGGTTTGCACAGCGCTAAGTGGCCTCAGCGAGCCCGCAGGGCTGGTGGGGAGGGGAGCAAAGCTCTGGGCCCAAAGGCGGGCGGCGGTGCCAGGAAAGTTGCGTGTAGCAGCCGGGAGGGTTCTGCTCGGTCGGGAGAGAAATGGAAGGGAAAAACCCTGAACAGAAATTGCGGGACAAGATCTTTCCACCTGTTGTAGTCATTAGATTCTTTTCTGAGAACTGCATTTTTATTCTGGTTAATCACCGTGAAAGCCAACAAGGAACCGAACGCTAGCTCTTCATGTGAAAAAGGGAGGTTTTGGGGGAGGTGAGAGGGATACAAGTTGATGGCTGAGTTTTAAATTTTTAAAAAAATTATTTATGCCTCTGTTGAACTTGTATGTCAGCTTATCCATCGAACGCGAGGTCCTCCATTTACCCGTGGATTCTATAATAAAAATTGAACTACGGAATTTGTTTTAAAAACCTGTAAGCAGCTCGAAAAGCTGTCTCGTTTATTTTGCTCTGTGACAGAGGTGAACACAGCCCATTTAATGGGTTTTAATTAATTGCTCTGAGGAGGAAGAAACCGTCGGACAAATTATTGTCTTGAGCTTCACCCGAAAATAAGGACACTGTCAAACCACAGTACGCACGTTCCCAGAGTCTTTTTGCGTTGCTCCCCGCACACGGCACACGCAGCCCCCGGTGCCGCGCTTCGTGCTGCCTCTGCCCGCCCCGGCGGGGGCACCAGAACCGCACAGCCGCTTCCCGGAGCGGGGCAGGCAGGGGAAGAGCCCTGCTGGGGCCGCGTCCTGCCGCACCACTCGGTTGCGCCGAGTTTCACACCTCGGGAAAATAGCATGCGCTGGAAGGACGAGCAAGAGAAAGAGCGAGTTTAGGTGGCTTGGAGCAGAGTCCCGGGTCGCGCTTGGCCGCACAAACCCTGGCGGGACCAGCCCTGGAGAAAATTTACGTTCTCCGAGGAGGGGAGACGGGTTTGCCCCGTGGGAAAGGCGTGACGCCCGAGAGCGCAGACATACACGGAGTCATCCCGCGTGCATCCCCATCCGCGTGTGCGTGCCCCCACATAGGGCGAGGGTCTCGCTCTGCGCACCAGCCCCTCCGCGGACCGCGGGCCAGCGGCAGAGGCACCGCCCCCGGCAGGGGCTCCGCAGCGCCCGACCCCCGCCCCGCGCCCCTCTCCTCCCCTCCGCCCGGCAGATGGTTCGCTCCGGGGACACCCGATATATAGCGCTGTCAAGGGGCTCATCCCCCCTCCGCGCCCCCCCGCGCCCCCGCCCCGGCACGGACTCTCCGCGGCGGGGCCGCCCCGCTCTGGGCCGACTCGGCTCGGCCGTCCGCCCCCGCCTGCCTGCCGCGCTGCCCGCCTCCCCGCCGCCCGCCCGGGGCCATGTCCACGGGCTCCGCCAGCGAGGCGGAGGAGCTGCCCGACATGGACCTGCGGGCGCTGCAGCTGGACTACCCGCCGCCGCCGACCAAGCGCCAGCCCCGCGGCGAGCTCTACCCCTCGGGGGACAACTCCTCGGCGGCGGAGGAGGAGGAAGAGGAGGAAGAAGAGGAGGAAGAGGACGGCGAGGGCAGCTGCGCGGCGGGGCCGGCGGGCAGCGGTTGCAAGAGGAAACGGGCGCGGGGCGGCGGCCCCGGGGGCAAGAAGGCGGCGTCGGGGCCGCGGGGGCCGCCGCCCGAGGGGAAGCAGTCCCAGCGCAACGCGGCCAACGCGCGGGAGCGGGCGCGGATGCGGGTGCTGAGCAAGGCGTTCTCCCGGCTGAAGACGAGCCTGCCCTGGGTGCCCCCCGACACCAAGCTCTCCAAGCTGGACACGCTGCGCCTGGCGTCCAGCTACATCGCCCACCTCCGGCAGCTGCTGCAGGAGGACCGCTACGAGAACGGCTACGTCCATCCCGTCAACCTGGTACGGCGCGGGGCGCGGGCGGGATGCGGCGAGGGGCAGCGCTCGGGGCAGCCCGCGGGGCCGGTGTCCCGGGCAGGGGGACAGCGCTCCCGCCGTGCCCGTCCTGGAAGGAGCGGCGGGGCGACCTCGGCTGCTCCGCAAATCCCCAGTGGCACCGTGGGCGTCTCCGGGGCCGCGCTTGGCCCTCGGTGACGGCGGGTGTGTCAGTCCTGGGGAATCGGAATAAGGGACCCTAAAGATTACATTCCTTGGGCATTAGGCAAGCTTAGTATCCGAAAAAGGAGTAACTCGGTCAGCGGGCTGGCCTGCAGCACAAGCAGAGTGTCATGAGTTCATCGGTGCAAAATTAAACGCCCGATGCTTGTCACAGGGGTAAAACGTTTACTTATATACAGGAGAGTGGTTGTTTAGGAATAGTTAATATGCTTTTTATTTATTAAATGACTGAAAAAGTTTCAAAGCAAGAGAAACGTTGAAATTTGGATGTGAACACTGTTGCTGACCATTGCAAACCTTCTATGGCGCCTTTAATTATAATGAAAAACGTAATGAAAATATTTGTTAGAGGAACTCAGCTCTCTCTGTGCTTTCCACAGGGACTAAAACATGATGACGTGTTTGCAACTGAATCAGAGTTAGACTTCTATCGGTAATAAAGCTCCAGTTTCATACACGGATAAGCTTTCTTTTAATATGATTTTTTTTTTTTTTTTTTTTTTTTTTTTTTTTTTTTTTTTTTTTTTTTTTTTTTGCTTACAGACTTGGCCGTTTGTGGTTTCAGGAAGACCTGACTCTGATACCAAAGAAGTTTCCACTGCCAGCAGATTATGTGGAACTACTGCATAGTCAGACTAAATTGAGGATTTCTTGTTGATCTTTGTTTTTTTTTTTTTAAATGAGTTGGATATTTTTAAGAGCTGTGATTTATCAGCTCAGGACTAGAAGATGTGGCAAACCCTCATCTCTAACAGTATTAAAACTGCATCCCTCATCATTCTTTCCCCTTAGTGTTCTGAGGGCAGATTATTTAAAGCAGTAAAGAATGGAGGTGGTTGAAATTAGAGGTTTTATGAACTGACTGCAGCAGCTGAGGTCTAAGACTTGGCTTCATCATTCTTACCACTGCCTGAGGACCTGCTGTTCTGAGGCTTTTAAACTAATGGAAGAGGAATATAATGATATAGAATTAACAGCATGGACCAAAATACAATTCTACAAACTAACCCCAAAGTGTTATTTGTATTGTAAAGCAAAACAGTATTTTAAAGTAGCTTTGAAAGTCAGATAGATTTATAATATATTTTGATGGCTTTTGTATTCATGGGTCTGGTTTACTGCAACTATGCAATTAGTCATACTTTTTATCTTTTGGTCCCTTTGATCAGACTTCTCTTAAAAATGTGTCAGTGGACACATTCTGCTATGACTCATTGGAATTAAAGTAATTCCTTTGGTTATGTATTGAAATGCCACATGTAAGAATGTGGGACTGTCCCTACAAATGTGGCAGAGTTTCTGTGCCTTAATCTGGAAGGGAATTTTGCTTACTGTAAAGCCAGGATGCATGTGTTGTAAAGAATGTGTTTGTATGACGCTGCAAAATAACGACAATTCACAGTGTTTTAAATATTTTTCCTGTACTGTTATGTTTATCATTGAGAAGTTTACTTTCATTTCCTTACAGATTCAAATGTTGTAATAAAAGAGGATGCCATCAAATAACTTGCAAATGTAAATAACTCTATTTTTTTATAAATGACATTAAAATCTTGGTTACAATGACTTACTGGTACTGTTATAGTGTGTGGCTGTATCCATATGCAAGCGTCTTTGTAATGCATGTTCTTGAAATCCACTTTTGTAAACACAGTTATCTTCCCCATCACTTGAGGGCAGATACATCCCCAGCAACAATCTCAGATAAGAACATTTTCACTCCAAACAACTCATTCGAGGTGCAGTACTATATCAATCAGCACAGATGGCCAAGTTAACAACTTACAGAATGTGCTGTAATATTCTCTTCTGTGGAGCAGAAGAATAAATAAATTCAGAATAATAAATCAATGCCATTTAGTGTAATAGCTCATTTTGCTGTTCTTTGGCATTTCCATCTGTAATATGTTTTGGTTTTATATGCATTTTTGCAGTGGGAAAATCAGAGGAGTTTTCCTAGTTGAGAACATAATTTTCCTGTTTTAAGATTAAAAATCCTGAGATAAGATTTTCTTTTTTTCAAAATATTTTATCAGCAGTTTACTCATATTAAGGGAGAAAATGGAACTGCTTTAGAGAAGAAAAACCCACCTCTTCCTAATATAAGCAGTGAAGAGGAAGAAACATTTATTTAACAAGAAACAGTTTAACCTAATTTGTTGTCAGATCATCCTATGTCATGGTTTGAAACACTGCATTTCTGGTTTGAAATACTGCATGAAAGACTAGGTCTGACTATTGGTGAGTCCTGCAAGTAGGAGAACTGCAGAAAGTTGGTTTTCTTCTTGTGAAATGTAAAATAATCCAGAGACACTGCAAAATAAAATGAAAGCACAGTCCAACATCTGTTGAAAGTGATGCTGAAAGCTGCATTTAGTGATTTGGGGGCAAGCTGTACAGGGATCATAATATAATTTAACTTCTATTTTTTTTCTAGAGAAAGCTGTGAAGGAAGAAGCCTATCCTAATTTGCAGTTGTTGAGGTGGGACTCCACCTCACTTCCTCTAGGAAGCTTTATAAAAAGAAAAGAACATAAACAATAAAGCAAAAGCGAAGGACCTTTAGGAAGGCATAAGGTATGAGAAAACTCAGGCAATGTTTATCTGAACCCTGAAAAAAGGATTATTCAGCAGTTTAACTGAGGTACCACTTGAGATAATCTCAGTTGTGATATTTAGCTGGTTTTGGCCTTGATCCCAGCTGTAATTGGTTAATGACTCTAGGAGATCAGAAAAACAGGAAAACTGGAGAAATTTAAATAGTATAGAAAGGTCTGTGTATAATGATGGAAAAATATATTCAGTGTATATTCCCAAATATGTGGTTATGTTAAGTAAATACAGTAGATCAAAACTGGGGGTGAGGAGAGTGATATGAAGAAAAACATAGGATTGCTTTCACCCATGCACCATACTGCATGCTCTCAAGTACATTTTTCTTTGTGGCTGCATAATAAATAGAAATTTTTTCTTTGTAAGCTAATGAATGCACTTACTACATTTGTTACAGTAACAGACACATCCATGTGGTGGTGGTGGTGTCCCAACAGACTGTCAGTGGCTTTAAGACAGAAATAAACAGTAGCCATTTCAGATCAAAATCTGCAGAGAAAATGACAGCTTTTAAATACTGACTCAGTTTTTTCTTTTACATACCTCTACACAGAGATATATGTATTAGTGTATACTTATTTCTCTCAGTTAGGGATGTTTAGATTTCTCCAGTAAGGATCTGATATTTCAAATCATTAATTTTAATCCTTGGATTCATAAATATTGTTTTTAAAAAAGTAAATTAATCTTCTTCTCTCCCAGTAAGAGCTATTATATGATTAGGAAAAAGATCAGGTCCTTGAATAGGTTTCTCGTGGGTTTGTCCTGAGATGAAAACTGCTGTCTTTCCAAGGAAATGCCAAGTATATATTCTGGGATTCCTCACCCATAAAGACACACCAAAAATACATGCATGCAGTTTTGAAACATTTTTTAAAACTCAGATAAAAATCAGATCACTTCTTTACATGAATGAGGTGAACAAAACATTCTAAAATGCTATTTTAAAGTGTTAACAAATTCCACTGGAAGTTAATAAATGTCCTCCTCTTTAATTAAGTTTTTGATAACCTGATATAGTAAATTAATTTCATTTGTAAAGTCTGACTGTTTGGTTTGTCTGAATAGTTACAGAGTGTGTGGAAGGGAGACTTAAAATGAGAAACTACCTCACATAGCACAGAAGGTAAGAAACACATACAATTTTATCAGACTTGGCAAGTTTATGCCTGATGATTTTGGGTTATATTAATGTTCCTTGTACAAGGTAAAAGATGAACCCTTCTTGATCCCATAAAATTAATCAGAATTTGCTGAAGCTGTTTTGCAAATAAAGTGCCAAATTATCTGCAACTGATATTCAGCCAAAACCTGCTTCATGTGAAATGTGACTGGCAGAATACCTCACTTCTGGGGCAAACAGTCCATATATAAAGCGGAACACTGGCCTCCCAACAATATTTTTATGACTTTAGATTAATACAAATATTGTGTGATAATTTTTGTCTCTATTCTGTGTGAGAATCTGATGGAGAAGATCGTTAGCCATCATTAAACTTTCCTTTCCAATGCATGTGTTTGCTTACACAAGGGAAGTATGTCTCTAGTATAAAAATGTTAACACTTCTGAGCAAGAGAAACAGCGTTTGCACACTAAAAACCCTAAGCCATAATTTTCCCTCTTAGTATTTTTATACATGTACTATTTAAAGAACTCTTGGACATGCTAAGGATTCTGAATAACAGTTTTATTTTTGGCTAAGTGAAGGCGACTATGTACAGTACAGTTGCCATAGGGGTTTCCCAGGTGGAAGAGGAAGTTGAATAAATTATTTTAAGACCTCAATAAGTATCTGAAAGCAGCTCTGTCTTTATTGACTCTAAAAGCACCCTGAGAGGACTAACTGCCCAATTCAGTTAAATATCAAATGTGTTAAGTTAAATATCTAATGTTGGGAGGGACATAGGAAGGTTTAACTTTATATGAGCCAAAGAAGCTAAAAAGAAGGAATAAGGGGGATTTAGAGCCACTCAAGAATACAAGGCTATAGTAACCTTTTAAGCAAATAATACATACATTAGTTGGATGAAATAACATGGAAAGCTGTCCATTCTACTGAGTAGTAGTTGCTTCTCCACAAATAATTAATTCTATGTAATAGTAAATTTGCACTTGGTATGGCAGGGCAGGTTCTCAGCAAGACTTGTTTCAGTTATACCTGAGAATTAGGTTCCACCTCCAGACAGAGTTTATCACACTACAGTTGAAAGATGTGTAGACAGATATTTTCTTCAGTGCACAGAGGACAGATGCTGAGCTGTCTTGCAGACCCTGAGTACCGACATCCATAATTTTGTTATACTCTGACAAGTATAGTGCAGAAACTTGTGCTATCAGAGTGAAGGCTAGTTAGGATTCAGGTACTAAGAAGGAATGGGTCTCAATATTTTCCTTGGCTCTGAAAATTGTGTAAATGCAAATTAGTAAAAAATAACTAAAAATACCTTAGTTAGAATGCAGCATGTGAGAATCTTACTAGAGTTAAAATTATTAATAAAGTGAAGATAGCTGAAAAGACTAATACAGTTAGCTATACAGCAAGTCAAGAAAAACAGAATTTGTGGCTGATGTAGAGCTGAGGAATTGTTCCTGTAATATTTGGGTTCTGACAGCCTGGGAGAGTCTGGGGCTAGAAATACGTGGTGACACTCAGAAGGAGTATAATTAACCTTGGTGTGACTGGAACTTAACAAGCAAAGGAAATCACTCTATCTTTTCATTGCAGTGAAAATGTTAAAAAGAATTCATATTTCCAGGGTTAAAAATAATTCAGACTGTGACAAGACAAGCTCTCTATGACAACAAAGCAGGCAGAGCAGTGAGTCAGAATGATTACAAAAACATAAGCCAAATCCTAGCAAACAGGCTGCTCAGCATTTGGGACAATAAGTCACAAGAATAGCAAAGGATTGCACCACTTTGTAATGGTTTATGAAGGAAGTTATTTACTAGGAAAGGTGATTTGAAGTCCTGAATGCCTTATATTTCTGTCTGTGACATTTTCATGCTATGTATGGATATGCTTGAGACATGATGTAAGGCATATTAGGCTAGCTCTGTATAACTGTGGAGGATATGAAAGGTCACCCTGTGTATGCAGGTCTTCTTTGGGATGCTCAAACAGCTGAATCACAATTAAATTTCAACACAGGAAAAACACACATCACATTCATTTGGGTCGTACCCAATTCTTACCCTTTTCACCCTTTTCATAGGAAAAAGGAGCAAAACTTGTGGTGTTTGGGGAAGGATTGAGTAAACAGAATTTAGACATGAGAAAAAGAGGGGGAAAAGACCAAAAAGAAAATTTAACTCTTTTCTGTAGGACCCTTGGATTAAGACTAAACTGCCAAATTGGTGAACTTCTGTTCACAGGAGTAACTGGAGACAGGACCTAACATCCAAGATGTACAAAGTAGACCATTATAAGGAACTACTCAAGAGTAAATTTGTCTTCATCCACTAGAAGTGAAGTGTCAGCTGCAGGTACATGGAGATAAATGTATGAAATTCAGCTGTCTGTACAGATATTTGGATTACATGTTTAGTGTTTAAACTAAGAAGAATGAACTGAAATCTCTCTTGAGAGACGGCCCTGAGATGTCTTATTTTAACCAAGGTGTAACTATGTGTGCTGGTTTGAAAGACAGGAGTCTGCTAAGAAAGGCAGGAGCCTCTCTTTGAAATGGAGAATATAAACCCCTCCCTCCAAATTATTATAATTTTGAAATCAAGGGGCTCTCAGGCAAAGATATGGGAGTTAGGAAACAACAGTTCTTTACTAAGAAAATTGAACTAGAAATACAGTACTACAAAGAAACAAACCCCAAACACTGACAAAATCAGAATACAACCTGACACCCTGTCAGGCAGGGTGCTGGTAGAAGTCCAACTAAATGGTGACTAAAGTCCTCCTGCAGTGACAGATGTGGTTCAGTTGAAGCAGCACTCCTGCAGAAGGTGCAGTTTCCCTCCAAAGATCCAGTGATGATGTGGAAAAGTCTGGTTTTCCTCTGGAGTCCATGGGAACAAGGGCTACCTTAGTGTACCAAAACCCCTGGTTTTATCTTGGTAGGAAGCGTTGGGCTCTTCCCCCTGGTTGGGGCAACTTCCAATGGGATGAAGTAATCTTATCAGTTCTACTGTGGGACTCAATGGGCCATTAGCAGAAGATACCTCCCTGGAGGAAGGATGAGTTGTGAAAAGATAGAGAACACTGCTCCAGCTGGTCTCAGTGGATGGCCCATTAACAGAATATCTCCCACGGAGACAAGGATCACTGCCCCCACCCTCAACAGATGGTGATAGAAATACCTTTGATCACATCCCATACTGTAATCCAAGACACCATGTGTCATACACAGAATCACACAGAATTCCTGAAATACCATTCCAATGTATGCATAAGATTTGTACTGAAGCCTACACTAAACCTGCTCCGTGGAGTTGTCACAAGTTAAAAAGAAATGGTGTCCAGAAGCATTTCTGTGTATTGCAGCTTCAGTGTCAATGCTGTTGGAGATGTCCCTGCATGGTTTGTGGGCTTGGTATGGGACACGTGCTATTCTCCAAAGCACTGCCAAGACATAGTTTGTGGGTCAGCAGTGTCTAGGGATCACTCACAATATACAGCTGAAGTCATAGTATTCTGGAGATTGAGGGTGCACAGTCATAAGCAGCATGCACAAAAACTAGGCCAGGACAGGTGACCTCAAAGCCAGAGGTGAGTCTTAGCAGAGCTGCCCTTCATGCTTAGATGGAACTTTTGTATTTTAATTGAAGTCCAGTTCACAGAGTCTCCTGTGCTTTATATTTAGTTTAGATTTTATCTAAATCAAAATCAGAATCTATTTTAGATTCTTCTGGGCAGAGAAGCCCATGCATCCCTTCATTCTTATTTATCTATCACCAAGAAGTCTTACATTTGTTACCAAACATTGGAGCAAAACAAATGAAAATCCTGACATGACACTGTAGATCCTACTGCTGAAGCTGAATAGAATCCTTAGGATTGTAAAATTTTTCTAAGAACGTTGAGTGCAACCACTAACCGGCCACTGCTATGTTCACTACGAAACTGTATCCTCAAGTGCCACATCTGTATGTTTTTTGAAGACTTCCAGGAATAGTGACTCCACCACTTCTCTGAGCAAAATAGGTGGGTGATTTATGTCCAGCTCCCTTGCAATATAGGCCTCCGTGTGCAAGACAGTGGCAAGTCTAGCAGTGGATTGAAAGACAGCAGATCTTTTTTTTCCTGAGTGTAGTTTAACACTAAAATGTCAATGTACAAGAGGCATCAACAATCCCTATTTCCTCTTCCAGGTTTTCAGTGTGTGTCTCAAGTACTAAATATTAAATAAACCCTTTTATTTTATTTCACTTCTCAGATATGCCTTCACACTGTGGTTATCATAAAGCCAAAAAAGTTCTTTTTCCTTCAACATTTAAGACAGAATAGAAAAATTATGATTTACAGAATTTTTCTGACAGCAGCCACTTTGGATACCTACAGACACAGAAAGATGCATTTCCCCAGACTCTGACAATCCCACGAAAGTGTGCCTCTGAATGAGGGTGGGGAGACAGCTCCGGGTGGCCTTAAGCATCTCTGGCTGGCACAAGTGTTTCCTCTCTGTCATCGAGACATGTGCCTGGCTGTCTTTCGAGGTGACTCCTGGAGAACTGGCAGCTGGCCGGGAGACATGAGCAAGAGGAAAAAAATCAGGTGAAACAAAAAGCCTGTAAAGAGCCTGCAGATACAGCCAAAAGGGTTATGGTGGGTTTGGAAATATCTCAGGGAGGGATGAACGTATTCACCAATATTCAAAATATTCAGTTACACCTACAGAAGGGATTAGGGGGCGGTTATCTTGATACGCCTGCTTAGAATCATAGAATGATAGAACAATTAAGGTTGGAAAAGCCTCTTAATATCACCAAATCAACCTGTGAGCTTTTTTGGCTCACTCCTAAGCATTACTTTATTTTAAAAAGGAGTATCAGCATCAAATACTAGGAGCCCTCTGCCCCTGGTGCACAGCGGGCATCACTTTTCTTGGCACTGGGCAGCACCCGCCCTATTTTGAAGCGTCCAAGAGTGCCGCCTTCTCCCTTCGGCTCCGCTGCCTCTCCGGCGGGACAGACTCCCGGACTGCTCTCCCCGGGCCGCTGCCGCCCCCTTGCTCCTGCTGCGGAACCCGGCCGCACCGGCCCAGCAAGAGCAGTCAGGCCCGGTGGGGACACTCCGGCCCAGCGGATGGGGCAGTCCGGCCCGGCAGGAACGGTCCGGCTCGGCAGGGGCAGTTCGGCTCGGCAGGAACGGTCCGGCTCGGCAGGGGCAGTCCGGCTCGGCAGGAGCGGTCCGGCTCGCAGGGGCAGTCCGGCCCGGCAGGAGCGGTCCGGCTCGGCAGGGGCAGTCCGGCTCGGCAGGAGCGGTCCGGCTCGGCAGGGGCAGTCCGGCTCGGCAGGAGCGGTCCGGCCCAGCGGATGGGGCAGTCCGGCCCGGCAGAGACAGCGGGATCTGCCCCTCAGGCGGGGCACGGGCGCCACCCGGTGGCTCTCTGGGTGAAGAACCTTCTCCTGATATCCAGCCTACTCCCCCTGATAGCCTAAGGCCGCTCCTTCGGGTCCTGTCGCTGTCACCACACAGAGATCAGTGCCTGCCCCTCCTCTTCAGCTCACGAGGGAGCTGTAACTGCAATGTCTCCCCTCAGTCTCCTCCAGGCTGGACAGACCAAGTGACCTCAGCCACTCCACATACAGCTTCCCCTTGAGGTCCTTCACCATCCTCATTGCCTTCCCTTGGACACTCTATGATAGTTTAATGTCTTTTCTATATTGAGGAGCCCAAAACTGCCCCCAGCACAGGAGGTGATGCCACCTCAGTGCAGAGCAGATCAGGACAATCCCCTCCCTTGCCTAGCAGTGATGCTGTGCCTGATGCCCCCAGGACAGGGTTGGCCCTGCTGGCTGCCAGGGCTGGCTCAGATTGAACTTGCCACTGACCAGAACCACCAGGTCCCTTTTCCATGGCACTGCTCTCCAGTCTCTTGTTCCCCAGTATGTCCGGACATCCAGAGTTGCACCACCCCGGGTGCAAAATCCAGAACTTTCCCCTGTAGAGCTTCATATGTTTGGTGATTGCTCGGAGCATTAGGAATGAGTGATGTGAGGATCAGCATTAGGAATGCAGCAGGAGTGGTGTTAGGGCCTTGGTACCAGCCATGGCTCCTTCAATAAACCCATGGATGGTGAGGCCTAAGGGAGCCTCCTGTCTGTGTGTGCAGTGGCTGCCTACAGCTCCGCTGGGCCCCTGAACTCCCTGAATGCCCCTGACACCCCAATTCCCTGACAACATGGTCAAGAAGAAACACAGGAACAGAAAGTAGGCACAAAGGTGGTGGATGCATGGCTCCATATAGTGTGGCACCAACTGCACCTTACCCAGAACAAAATAAAAGCATTAAAAGAAGGTGGGAGGGAGAAGAGCCTCACAAGATGCAGGGTACAGCCTGCCCAGCTCAGCCTGGCTCACTCCTGGCCTGTTTATAGCCATAGTACAGTCCTTGCCCCAGCAGATTTTGTGTCTTCCCCAGCAGGGCTGGGTCATCTTGTGGTGAAGGACGCTGGGGACACTCTACCACCTGCTCATGGTGTATTTTTCCAGCACAGGCTCCCCTGAGGCATTGCTTATTTACATTGGCAGTTTCATTTGGTAAGTAATGACAGTCTGTAATCCTGAATAAAAGGGTCAGTATGGAAAGGGACAGCTACATCTTGTGGTCAGAATGAGAGACAGTGAGTGCTCTCATTTCCTGGGCTATGGAATTATATTGAACTTTTCATTTCTCTGTGCCATACTTGCCTGATGGTGATCAGGTATGTCTCAGGCTCCAAAAACCATTCAGAATTCCTAGGAGTAAATAAAAACAAGAAAATAAATAAATAAATAAATAAATACAATAAAATAAATAAAATAAATAAAATAAAAAAAAAATAAAAAATAAATAAAATAAATAAATGGCAATATTTTGTTACTATGACTCTATAGAATTAGAAAGTAACACATGCCTGATTATAGAAACACAATCTTAGTATCTGTACTGATGCTTTTATAGACTGAGTGCTTTTCGTAGACTTTTAGTTAATCTCTCCCTCATTTTTTTGCTTCAGATAAGAGAGAAAGAGATTTTCTGTGGCTCCAGTACAAGAGGCTGACTTGAATCAACTCCTTTGCACAACCTTCTGAACTTTTGAATGAAATACAGCATTATGCATTCACTGCCAAATACTGGGTTTATACCCAAAGTACTGAGGGAGGAAAAGTGAAGCTGACCTGATTTCAGACATTCAGAAAGCATCCAATAAGGAATAACTTCTCAAAGTCAGCTCTGAAAAGCTGGGGCCAGGACAACAGTGATTACATGGCAGTAGTAATGCAGGGAACATGCCTGGGGTGGGAGGGACAGGAGCCAAGCTCAGTCTTGCACTGTGCATCATAGCTGTTTTCAGCTGTGTGCCGAGGCAACAGGAGCAAACCTCATGCATTCCCAAAGACCTGAAGCTGGCAACTTTCCAACAATGGCTAGAATTGCAGATGTTCAAGACACTTCATATTTCTTCCCTTTATTGCCTTAAACACAGGAATGAAAGAAATAAAACTTGTCCCGCTTCTTATCTGGTCTGACAGCTCCTCAGCCTTGCACAGAAATTAAAGAAATAAAACATCTTCCTATTACAACTTAACCTACCTCACATCTGCTTATATTAGGTAGTGGCTTCAGTCTTATCTCTCCAAATACAGAATAAGGAATGCAGCCTGAACAAAGAGGACAAGATCTGTGTCAGATAAAGAAAAAATGCAGAAGGGTTTTCTTCCTCCTCTATCTATAGACTGATTCAACAGAGAATTATTGACTGCAGTTAGGAAAATCTACTACTATCAGTACCACCCAGCAGGAATAGCAGAGATGGCACTATGATGATATCTAGATTTACTGTGTCCCTGTGTTCTTATTAAGCAATCATCCAGAAATTTGAGCTGTCTCCTTGTACCTTCACCTTTTCACTTTGGCTCTCAGCTGATAAGCTAAAATCCACAGTGACTGGAAAATATAGTTATGAAATACTGACTTGGATGAAAATGTTGACATCAGTGGGATAAGACTCATTCTAAGAATTTAGCACATTCAGATTTTATCTCTTTCTGCCCTTCTAGTTTATATTAGGAACAGTGATCCAGCATTTAAAAAAAAGTAATTTTAGGACATCAGAAAAAAATTTGTTCAGTTCCTGAAGCAGAGCACTTCTACCTCCTTAACCTGTATTTCTTTAAAATTTTAACAATTAAGCATCTTTAAGGAGGGCCAATTCATCACTCGTCTTAGCCTGATATTGCATGGCTTGAAGTCAATCTCTACCCTGTTAAGAATGTATCCATGGTGGAGGAGAGCTATGTTCTGGATAAAATAAATTCTATAAACCCTTAACATTTGAATTGTGCCTACTTTTCCTTGCACACTGAGAGCACAGATAAAATACAGATGAGAAGTGATGGCTGCCTCTCTGACTTGTTTTGGTTTTCATTATGGTTTTCTGACACTAGCTCCTCAAACATCTTCATTAGCAAGCTCCTTTCATCTTGCCACAGAGGATAGATTTTTTTCCTTGCTGAAAAATGGTCTTCCAAACATGGGAAATTTGTCCAGAGTTTCAGATTTATTATAGACAATAGATTTGGACTAAAGATCTTGACAGTCTCAGACTGCAACAGACTGTAAAGATATGGTAGTAGGACCCTTTAGGCAGCCTACTTTGTGTAGTCTATGAAAGAGCTGAAAAGCTGTATTGCCCTGTCTTGAATGTGAATCAGGATGTACAAAACCCTCTTCTCTCATCTGCCTCCTTAGATCTTGTTCACTGTGGTCTGCTGATAGCTTAGGTGTCTCCAGAAATGTGGAATTGTTTTCTTTCCATTTTTCTTAGGTGGTCTCTTGGGGATAGAACAAGGAGACCGACCTCGGGTTGGGAAGAGACAGAGCATACTGCTTCCAAACCAATGAATGACTGCAGAGTCCCACATCACTGACAAACAGTTCATCCCAGTCCCAGTCTCTCTATTCTTTGTTACCATATACAATGGACCTCAGGGTAAAAGCACATTTTTATCCCAGAGTAAATTTTTATAATTTAGCATGTCAGCTAAACACAGCAGCAATTGTTTACATATGTTAGTATTTAAGTTTGCTTGAAGCAATTATTCTGCCACTATAATACATCCCACTGTAGGATTAAATGCTAGTTTGAATCTTGCAGTTTAATTATTTACATTTTTAAGCCAAGAAAGCAAGAAAAGCCAAAAAAATCTTCAAATATTACATTCAAAATATAAACTGTGGGGCCTCAGCTGAGTTCTTCAAGAGAAGCTCATCCTAAAACTGTGACTGCTGGAAGTGTCTTGGACCCAGCAGATTTCAGAATATAAGGCTGTACCAATGCATAACCAAAGTGATGAAACAATTACAAGAAATTATTATTACAGAATATTTCAGAAACCTTTTGTGCTTCAGATTATTTATTTCCCAGTCAAGCCAGTAAGAATTAAAACAAAGCCCCAAAACTTGTCACTGAAATACTGATGCTTCTGTAGAAAAAAAAATAGTCCCTTGAATCAGCATTTTACAAATTTACTGTGTGGTTTACCCATTTCCAGTAAAATGACACCGAGCAACAAATTCACTTTTAAAACTATAGAGAATGTGCACATCTTCTAATTTTAGGTGTAGAATTTAGATTGCAGCTAAGATCATTTGCAGAAAAACTGAAGCCCTTCAGACTGACTTTTAATGACTTATCATAGTTTCCTTCCTAATATAGGCATATATTTTGGATGCCTATATTTAAATAAATGGCCTTGTAGGTCTGAAGTAGTGACACTGCCAAGCTCAACACCTCCAAAATGTAGTAGCATGAAGGGACTTTACTCAGATGGTAGAGAATAGCATGTGCCTGGAGCCTGAGATCTGGACATCCCAGAGCCACACAGGAGGTGTGAGATCCAGCTTCCCTCTGGCTCCCTGGGGCAATGGGAGGAAAGGATGCATTAACAAGCTTCTCATTAGAGTCAAAGGGTGATACTCAGTGGAACTGCCTACCAGCAACTCCAAGTAGCTGATGTGCCAGGCATACTGGTCTGCATGAGCACATGTAGACAAATGTGCTCAAATCAAACAAGGCTAGAGTCATTATGCACTTCTCTGACCTTTTTAAGCATAACAATATCTTTTTTTTCACATTCATTTGAACCTAGAGCAATCCTTTATGTCCAGCAGCTTACTATTTATGTCAAAGGGCACTTAATGGGAAGGCATTTTTCTGAGGAAATTGAATTTGTGATGACAGGAAAAAAAATTGTCTTTCAAGAGGATGCATTTAGGCTGTGTGGGAAAACATGGTACAACCAGCATGTGAAATTTAACTGGAGGTTGAAGTAATTTGCCCAAGGAATAATTTGTTCTTATCTCATGAATTGGAAAAATTCAAGCAAAGAAAGGGATTGTAATGCATTCTTTGCAAGGAGCTAGTTCTGAACATTTCAGTGTTCATATTTTGTCATTTTATGAAACCTAAGGTTAAAAAAACCAACTTTTCTTAGTTAGACTAAATCATGCAACTTACTCAGTTCACACTTGATAGTTTGATGTAATGTTTTTCTGCCTGAATTCATTCTAGTATCAGTTTTCCACCACTGCTAAATTTTTGACTCTTATTCAAGAGCACTTAGTTAGAGTTTTAAAATACAGGCTGATAAAACCCATCATGCAGGAGGAATAAAGTAAAACCCAACAAACACAGATAAAAACTCCCAAAATAAATTTTAACAAAATTTCGTATTCAAAGCAACACATTTTCAAAATAGGTTCTCAGAATGCTGGGGTTAGAAATTATTAGTGTCTGCATATATCAGCAAAACACATTGAATCCCACTGTACAATATTTCAATACACTGCACTCAATTGGCAGTTTGAACCAGTACAGTTTTCAAGCTTTTTATCTGGCCCATAGACTTAGTAAAACATTATAATATACTAAGACATGTTTTATATTTTTTCCAAAGAAAGCATATGTCCAAACATTTTACCTCTCTATTTGAAATACATGAAACAACATTATAATATATATTACACAGAAGTAAAAAAAGAAAAAAAAAAATCTAGGTAGATAAAGTGTTCAGCTATCCAGAGATTGGTATCTGGGAGAATTTGGCTTTTCAAATGTTCAAAGGCATAAAAAATTCCTTTGTTTGCACATTCCAGATCTTAATCCATAGTCAGACAACTAGATTTATTTTCCTACAGCTTCCACCCTCTTATGAAGCAACTTTAAGAACAAAAGACTATGAGTTACAGAAATTTAAAGGCTAAGGGTTTGGGTTTTTTTTCCTCTTGTGCTTGGAGTACTATTCTGATACCTGAGCCTTCAGTTCATTTGATGAATTATTGTTATGACAATTCAGGATTCTCAGAACACCTGCTAATGTGCATCAAAATCCACCACGAGGGAGGAGGATGCAATTTTATCCGTACTGTCTTTGCTAGATATTTCAGCGACCTTTAATTCTTATAATAACTTCAGAGAGCAAAATGTGCCAGATTCTTGTAGTTTATGGTGAAGTTAAGATGGAAAATACTTGCTTTTGTAGTTGGAGAAAAAAGTTGTTGCAGCCAATATGTGTGCCTTTTGTATCAGTTTAAACTGTTTCTAAGCTTAAACAATTGCCACTTCTATACATTCTCACATTTCATTATATGTCTGATTGCAGTTTCTAATTTTTACCTCTGTTATCTTAAGAAACTGCTGACAATTTTTCTTTACATCTGTAAACATCTTTCCATTTAAAATAGGTTTAAACTCAGGGAAGAGGAAAATCTCAAAGGGCATATCAATTTCTCTCCAAGCCCATGGGTAAATACTATCTATTTACTCTGTAGTTAGACTGTGTCTGAGTTTTGCTTCAGTTTTGTTCACCTCTAAACAGTTTCATTGTCAAAAAACATGTTAGCATCTCTCATCTGGCTACATGAATTTTAAGATCCAGTTCTGTTTCCAAGACATTAGTCTGACTCAAGCCTATATTCCAGAGAAGAATCAGTCCTCATCTCACTGTAGCAAGAATCTACCATTACCTGTTGCAATTGCTGCAGTAGCTATTTAAAAATATGTGCATTTTGCCAAGTCATCCATCCCTGGCTTTTGGGTTTATCTTTTCTGCATAGACCCTGATTTTTTTTTTTTTTTTTTTTTTCCTGACAAGGCTTCTTCTTCACCTACCTCTATATGATCTCCAGGAACTTTGTAGTCGGGAAAAATTAGTTGAAAGGAGGGAAGCAGAGGTTGACATTATGTTTTTATTTTTACTGCTCCCAGGGTGCACGGAAGAAGTACCTAAGCCCTCTTCTACTTTCCCAGCTATTTTACTAATCCTCAGCCCACTTACCCTCAGGCACTGATCCCCAGAGCCCCCTGCGGTCTGCCAGGAATAACAAACACAAATTTGATGCTGGTCTATCTTTTGCTACTTTCTCCTGCTCTCTTCAGTAGTTATAAAACTCAGTCATACAATCACACAATTCAGGAGAAGCTGCAGCAGTGACCAGATGCCCTCATGGTCATCAAATCTTTGATTTGGATCTGGCCTTAGGGAGATAATTAATGCCTGTTTGGGTGGGGAAGAGATATTACTGGGGATTTTTTTATTGTTATTTTAGCAATAAAAAAAGAAGTGTTATGACCAATTTTTGACTGCATAGATGTAGAAAAATAGGATAAGATT
>VRYO01001463.1:31806542-31826422 GCA_009812075.1 Sialia sialis
TTTTTTTTTTTTTTGAGTGATGTTCTGTAAATGCGAATAACTTTGTAATACAGAGCTCTTTTGTGGAAGAAATGCTCTTCAGGTGAATATGGTGAGACTCAAATAATTTTCATATTTTCTGTTTTTGCTAAAATTGCTCTAAAAGTCAACAATACCAACTTGAAATGAATTTCTGTATCTGCCGGTTTCTGATTGGTGCTCCTTGAAAGAGAAAATAAATATTTCTATACTGCTACTAGAAGAGTGGCATGTATATAAGTGATAATAATTAATGGGGTGACTGCATACCCTTAATGCTCTAGCAAATATGTGCCTTTCATTCCCTTTTGGCTGTTAGAAAGAGAAAAATTCTCAGTATCTATGGGCACACTGAAGAAAATGGATATTGTTGAAGCTTGGAGGGAAATAAAACTGTCTCTGGATTTTTATATATGAAGGACAATGGACTTTAAAATGGACTCCAAATATCCAGATGTAAGCTATAGAGAACCAAGACCAAAAAATACTACAGCAAATTCTTTTTCCATATAGGCTTTATCTACACCATGAAGACAGATCTCTTGATGAAGGGCTGAGTTTTATCAAATGAAGTTGGAGACAGACTGTCTCACTCTTCAGGAAGCTTTCAGCCTCTTTCGTTCTTTTCTTAGGGACATTTTGTTCTGAGTCTTTGCACTGAGCTCATTTAACTTGCCTAGTTCCTAAACAGATCTAATAGCAAACTCAAAATAAAGTCTTGAAATTATGAGAGAACAAACAGCATAATGAGATACCAAATTGTTTGTACAGTGTTAGTTAGTCCCTGTTTCATAAGGCTACTGCCTGTGGTCCTCTGAGTAGAGCACAGGGGTAAACAGGGTAAGGATAGAGTGATTTTTTCACTAGTTAATTAGAATCAACTCATTTTCACCTAAAATAAAACCCAACAGTTCAGAATTAGCACAAATGCAGAGAATAAAATGGTATGAAATCCATTTCTAAAATATACAACACAAAGAAAGGATGGAGACAAAGCTCCTCTGTTTTAATAGTTTGTGTTTCAGAATGCAGCTATCAGAACAAAAATCCATACTGATAATCAAAATTAAATTTATATGTGAAAGGCAAAATTTATTTTAAGACTAGCTTTTGAATTGCCATAAAAATTGATGATGGTAGGATATGAAGGATTCGTTCCCATCTATCACTAATCCACAGCACTGCAAAGAATTGAAAAGCCAACTTTACGGTGGTAGACACAGAGTGACTTATTCAGACTTCTTGCTTTCACTTAAATTACATACTGACATGTAACCAATGAGACTTCTCTCTGTTTTTCCCTCTAACCACAGCCTATGTGTAAAACCAGGTAGCAGAAATTTTAGCCCACATCTCTATTAAATTGGGTAATGACTATTCACCATGCAGTTTTTGGCAAGTACAGACAGGGCAACTGTTCAAGAAAAACAAGAAATTTCCTGCTGTATATGAACTGCTCATAAACACTTGAGTCCTGGCACTTTTTACTCAGACTCTGCAGGTCTCAGATGCCTAGTATTAATAGAGACTGCTAATTACAAGCAGTGTGGTTAAAGCAAATGCTTAGCTATACAGAACATTATTTGACACTGCTGTTGGGGAGAATGAAGGGCTGTGTGTGTGGGGAACTGTTTTCCCAGTGAGAAGGCTCAAGTCACTGCAGTTTTTGCTGGGTTTATTCATATTTTTCCCAAAGCAGGTCTAGATTTAGACTGAATTCTCTGCCTTAGAAGACCAAGGAGGGAACTGTGATTCCTTTCTGGCTCCCATGGTTCAAGGTGGGAGGTAGTCTGATAAAGGCTTATTCCCATCAAGTTTCCACAGCCATGCTGGCCAGGCCTTTTGGGGGTGTGAAGTCAAGGTTCAGTTCACTGCCTGTGCTGTAGCTCTGCTACTCTACATTCCTGTGTCTCATGAATTGCACCTCCTGCCCCCGTGCCTCAGTCAGCTGTGCTGGGCATCACAGCAACAAAACCCCAGCCAAACAGAATGTCCTATTCTGTCTTAGTTATTCAGAGGGTTTGTGCTATTGGATTCCTTTATACATCTCATATTTCTCATCTCAGAACACAGCACAAAGCACAAAGCCTATCTTTGGAATAGATTTACTGGCTTGTTCTGGCTGCTTCCTACCTAAGGAGCTGCCATTTTAACTTTTGACAATACTTGAAATACCCTTCAGTCAATCTACCAGCTTTTAGGATGAAGTTAAGTATGATAGGAGTGCCTTGGGTCAGTAGCCAGGAGACTACTGAATATGAGTTAACTGAAAGGAAAATATAAGACACAGTCGCCATATACATCATACACTTACACAGAGGAAAAGCTGTTAGATGTGATCCCAAAGAATTTATCTTTTCCAACATAAAGTGAGTTGACAGATAAATTATCACTAGTGAAAGTAAATTCTTAATATACTCTGTTTTTCCAGTGTCTTCTACCAGGTGGGAGGAATTTTACCTGTATGACAAAATTTAAAGAACAGACAGAAAAAAGTCTAGGAAATCACTACAGAAATTAATATCTTTTCTGACCCAAGAAAGAAAAAAGTGATTTTTACTTCATTTTTTTCTGGAAGAATTGCAAAGGTTAATGACTCAAACAGATATATTAGTTGCTCTGGAGATTTTTTTCCCTCCGACTTGCCATTGTACAGACAGTAAAAACCAAAGTGTTGCAGAAGAAAGGAGAAAATCCATCAATTTACAGAGTTTTCTGCTACTTTGCACAGCAGAGAAGGGCTTAGGATATCCAGCAGGTTTCTAACAGGAGTCATGGCTGATGGGGCTGTATAGCAGGGCTGGAGCAAGAGTGAGGAAGGCAAGCTGAGGCAGTTAAGTTTAAATCTTCCAGTCTCACTCTAGAGTGAAAACACTTTAGTACAGTGGGGTGCATTCTAAGCCTCTAATTAAGGCAGGTGGACTTTTTGAAGATGAACTGTGCAGTCTGCAGTGTGCTGTCCTGTAAACCTGCAGAGATGAAATGTTGTCTGAAAACATAATTTATATATTAAATACTAAGAGGATCAGCTTTACATAACAACACTATAGTCTCATTTGATTAGTACTGATTGAAAAATGAACATTTTATACCTCCCCTGCTCCTGTACAGAGCATAGCAACCTTTCAAGGTGTTTTTAACTCTGAAAAACTACATCCAATTGCAGATTTCCCTCTGTACAAGAGAGGGCAGCCTAGTCCTGTAATAGTGCCTCCAGAGCTCTGGACATCTGGAAAATCTGTTACCTTATTTGTTATGCTCGACTGTAAAAATTACTGCGTAAATTGCAAATTAATCTTTGTTCTTCGTTTTATGGGGGACCGGAGGCTACTCTGAGACTTCTTAAGGTTGAAGAAAAGTTACAAAATAAAATCCTTTGTTTTATTCATGGGAAATTTCTGCTAATGTGATACAAATATGTGGGTTTCTTCAGTGATAAATTACTTTACAACTTGTAGTGTGAAAGCTGAGCTGAATCAGAGCCCTATGTCTGGACTGATCTCATCAATTTTGGTTCCTCAGCAGGGATTTGGCTTTTGATCACACACTTCTTAATAGATCCAAATATCTAGACACTGTGTCCACTTGTGTTTAAATCCTTGCTGCTTGGGTTTATTTCATGCATTGCTTTTAGGTCTTAAAAGCTGAGAGGTGCAGTGCAGGGTCAGACTGAAGGTCTGCATTGTCTGGTAATCTGTGTCTGAGAGCAGTTATAGCAAATGCTTAGGGAAGGACTATAACAGAAAGGGTGAACACAGAGGGATCGTTGTCTGGCATACCTTCCACCTTCCAGCAGTCACTGGTCTAAAACAACAGTTTCTTGAGCCAGTTTGTGTCTTGAGAGCCCACTCTTTCCTTCCTCTGAGGACATTCCATGTGCTCAGTATACCTGAGACTGGGAAGACAATTTAAGTATTTTCTTTCTTTTATTTTAAGGACTGTTTTGCTGTCTGAGAGGGAATTTCTCTGTTCCTGAAGTTTTCAGAAGTTAAGCCAGCTCAATCTCAGTCATGCCCTGCTGTTTACTAAGGCTGAGATCTTGTTCAAATTTATTTCTATCAAGTAACCTTCCTAAACTTGTGTATAAAAGAGATATCTATGCTATTGTCTGGTTCTTTGTGCAATACACTCCATTGCCGCCTCAATTCTATCAATTTATTTTCTATTTCAATGTATCTCATAGTACTTATTTTTCTATTTCAAAGACATCTATTGCAGGAGTGTCTTTTCCGCATTGATGTCCTCCCCAAATTAAAAAAAAATCCTAGAAAAATGTCCAACAAAAACCAGACTTGGGTGATCTGGTTTGCTGAGATATGGAAGACTGAGTTCTTGGAGGTGGCAATAATCCTCAGAAAAAATTCCCCAACTTGTATACCCTTCAAAGAGAAAGGGGCAAGGACAGATTCATTGCCAAGGCTGTTAAAAAGGGAAAAAAAAGAAGTCAAAATGTTTGGAGAAAATCTTTCTGAATTGTCTTTGATCAATCAAAATGTCCCACAACTTTTCTTGCTCATGATTCTTATCATTAATGCATGTTGCATTGATGTTGCACACTCTGGCTATTTGGACCTTGCAGTTTTCAGATTACGGTCACACTTACCTTTAACCTTTTTCTCTGACATAAGACTTCTCTTCCTTGTTTAGAATATTGTGAAGCACAAAAATGAAAGAAAAACTCATGAGTGTGGACAAGTTGGTCTGTGGCTATTTTCTATTCAATTTTTGCTGCTAAGTTTAATGTTACTGCTATCCAACCCTGGGTAAATGCCAATATTCTTCACTGCAGAGCTACCTTGCTAAAGAGAGAGAGTGCTGACATCCCTTGCTTGTGCGTCAGTGACAGTAACTTCTTTGCCAGTTAGTATAATGAGGAAACACATCCTTCTGGATTTTCCTCTCTCAAAGCAACTCTCGTGCAATAAGGTGTTGGTAAGGTGGGTATTCCTCAGTACACTCATTACAGCATTACTATGATTTATGGATGATTTATGGATCAGCTAAGCCACAGTCTTGGTATGAATGCCCTGGTTAGCTGTGGAGGTGATGTGTGCATGGAAGGCCGTGATTTTTCTCTAGGACTAAATTTCAAACCCACAAAGTTCAAATGGGTTCAGAATTTACTCAAACACATTCTCACATTCCTTTATTTTACAGACAAGGGTAATGATCCTAAAAGCAACTGCCCTGCAGCATCACTGGAGTGAAAAATTGAAGGGTTGTTTTCCAAGTAATCTGACTCTGTACAGCTGGATCAATAGTCAATATTGCCAGGGCTTGGCTGCCTTGCTTCTACCTAATTTTTACCGTTGAATGTCACAATAAAGCCCAATGTACAAAACCTTCCAGGATCTGGAGAGGAAAAGAGGACAAGAAACAATACCTGTTCTTAATGTTCTCTACTTTTTTAGTATACAATATGTATTGAAGATTCAAGCACTTCAGTAGGTTTATAAATTGGATAGAAATGTGTGAGTGAGTCCCTGTAAAATCAAGAGTTGATTCCTATTATTTGCAAATACACTAGTACAGCATAGGTGTTTCACTCAGCAAAATTATCCCAAAGCTGTTCAGGCTCAATTGCATTTGTAAAATGCCATATAAGTCAGCACTGACCAGTTTTTAAAGCTGAATTTCAACCTTGTGTTAATCTAACTCTTCTAGTTATAACCTCTCCCCAAAATTGTTTGGGCTGATTTCTAATGTACTTACAAAAATCCCTAAAAAATTCTAGCAAGCTTGAATCAAATTAATGGAGACCTTGAAGAATAGAAGTTTCAAAAGTTTGTGCCAATTTTTTTTTTTTTTTAATTATAAATGAGTCCCTGTGCCATCCAGTCATGTGCCTTGAAAGTTTCTTTGATAGAGGAGTGAGGGTTTTTTTTTCTCCTCGTTTTAGCCCTCTGGAAGGTGTGTTTCTAGGTAACACTGATGTGACCAGGAGTTATCGTCTACAGCTACCTCCAACAGAGAGATAATGAAGACACAGTGGGTAATGGTGTCTTCTGCATGAACTGCTTTACAGTTGCTGGAGTGAGGGAAGCAGATCAGACAGTCAGGGCTTTATGAAGGTCAGAGCCAGACCTAAGACCAGTCAATGTTATAAACAGCTACTTGTGACTGAGCAAGATGTCTCTGTGGAAGCACTGCCCCAGTCAAACTGCATTTTAGAAGTGGAACAGTAACCTGGCAGGGACGTGGTTGCGGCAGGAAAAAGTGTTTTTCTAGCAACAGAGAGCTCCTGAGCAGCAATATGTGGCAGATTTGTGACCACAGATGCCACTTGGGTGGTGCAGACTAGCTCTGACTGCTCTCAAGAATTTGTCCGAGCAGCTCTTTAGAAATTCCACCTGGCGAGACTTATAACGTAACTTTTCAGGACATTGTTACTGACTTCCTCGAACATCTGTAAATAGCTGGTTTGTGTATGTTCATGCACCGTGGAGGATAGAGTTTAGAATTTTTTTACTGAGGTTATCCTTTTAACACAGGGCCAGATTGTCAGGGGGCCATATCTATGCTGGGGAGAGCTGCTTGCTTGACTTAGTGGGTGGCATTCTCAGAGCTGAAGAACAATTTCTTTGTTTTGTTTCTTTTATGGTACCTTTACTCTTATGGAAAGGACCCACTGTGTCCTTATATACATGTGCCTTATATATGAGCAGATTGTTTTCCTGAAAGTTATGTGTTTTCATTCTGAACACTGCTTCTCTCCCCAGCCTTTACTAACATCTCCCAAAAATCAAATTTAGAAAACCCAACCCAGAAATATATGGGCAGGTTGACAATGGCTGCATTCATTTTGGAAAATCCTTATGCAGTGGCTAAAATTAAAAGGATCCATTAAAAAAATCATTCCCAGTCTTTCTATATTCTGTCATTGATCCTTTTAGTTGCTGCAGCACAAGAAACAGTGAGAGACTGTAATAAGTCATCTCCTTTGCTACAAGAAGCTATAATTTTGATTTTTCCCATGTCTGGATGACTTTTTTTTCTGTTGTGACTTCACTTTCAAATTTAGACTCCACTGCACTAAAATTGCAGATTTGATTGTTGAAAGCTAGAAATTAGTAATGGAAGTTGTACTTTCTCAGAAGCAAATAATAATTAACTGGATTTTAATTCATATGTATCTATGAAAAAGATCAGAAAACAAAAATTAAACACAAAATGTAACAATTATGTCTTGATTATTTTGCAAGCAAAAGTACTTGAATTGATAGAGTTTAGTGGAACTGGTAAGACAATGTGGGAATATAGTGAATATGAATGAACAAGAAGATGGTGGATTGCTTAATATTCTAATAATTTCATTAAGAGTTTTCAATCAGGAACATTTGTCTTGAAGTTTTGAGTAATTTTTCTTGGATTCTTAAGCAATTTACTAACTGGTCTTTTTTTTTCCTTTGTCTTATTTAATTTCTGGAAGAAAGGGAAAGTAACAGTCTAATTACACTTGGATTCAGAATTCATACGTATTAAAGGTAGGAAATTCTAAATCATTGCATGTTCATTGGAAATTTTTCCCCGGTGGTCATTCTCCTGGCATATTACTTAGATAAAATTTGCTTCCTTTCTTTTTGCTTTCTATATTCAAATATTCTGTTTTTCCTTATCTTTTTTTTCTCACTAATACTAATTAGCATTCTCATAAACTGATATAATAATTAGCATGCAGCATTAGAAGAGCTACATATGAGGTATAAAATTACATTGTACTTAAGTTCCTTATTTAAATCTACATACAACAACAATTTTTTAAATGTGAGCTTGCTTTCTATTTGCACAACTGCTGTCTTAAGATAGTTGGCTTTGTTTTCTTTCTGTAAAATAAAATGCTTTCATAAGGGTATGAAATATTAAATTATGGATAAATAAATCACCCATTCCATCACTTTTGAAATTGTTCAACACAAGTCTGCCATCTATTTCTGATTACTGCTGGTTTCTTCAATTTCTCAGCTCTTCTCCAGTGAATTTGCATTCTGTGGGATGGAACACATTTGCTGTTGCTCAGAAGAAATGTGCCAGGGTATTTTTTTCTCTCTGTCTTTTGGGGTTTTTTGTTGCTAACATAGTTAGGGAAAATAAAAGAGTCAGCTATTAGGGGCTTGATATTTTATAGCCCTTTCTTGACTTTATTCTGCCCAACTTTTAAGAAAGTACTTCACTTCTTTTTCTTTTTAATCAAGATCTATAAAAATCCCAATTTCCAGGGTTTACCCTGTGCATTCATGGCAATTTTCTTTGAGATATTTGTCCTATTTGCATATCAGACAGATTTTTCAACTTTGTACCACACTGCAGTTATAAGGCATCTGTTCCAAAAATGCACTGAAGCCTATGCTTATCATGGAGCCACTGAACTACAAAAGTGCTTCAGCACTTTGATGACTGAAGTCCAAAGCTGCTTCAAATGAGCACATTCCTCAACTTTTTTCAAAATTAGACATTATAAAAATGCATTTCAATGTCTGTTGAGAAGAGGAGAAGATATCAAAATGTTGATAGGAATGATGAGAGCAGAATGAGCATTCCTGTTATCCTACACATACTGAACTTAAGGCAAACACTTCTCCTTACAGTCTTTATTGTACGTTTACAATATGAAATTCCATGTGTCTGCCTCAATAGGGTTAGGGAAAAATTTTGTTTTTAAAATTGCAATTAATTTCCTATCATGCTCCTACTTAGAGGAAAAGCCAGTTCATGGTTTGAAAGAATGTCCTGAGTATTTGGTAGGTAACTTGGAGCAGAAGCAGCAGCAGTGGGCTGTGTTGGTGGTCGTGTCTGGGTAGACTAATCAGGTGCTAAACCTTGTGATCCCCTTGGAGGAAATAGTGATTGTATGCAAACTCTCAAAAGAGACAGTACTGGAGGGGAATGTTAGGCTAAAATCCCAATCATTTGGTGTCTTCTCCTTCAGGGATAAGCTGCTTTTCAGATGATAGGGTCCTGATTTGCACAAACCCCACAAAACAAATTCTTTGGTCTTTTCTCTATAATGCTGACATTGAACTTTTACAAAGGTTGTAGCTCTGTTTTCAAAGACTTGGCTTGGACTCCAGCTGCTCAACACAAAGCAGTACAGAGTAAGTGGTGCCTCTGCACCATGATCAGGTTTCCTTTTTAAGACATTGGCAAAGGATTCTCAGTAGCTGTTGATCCCAGCAGCTCATGTAAATCCTGCATGTACCCTATTCTCCTCAGTTATTTTCAGTACAGAGTCTGTATAACAGCCAAGTCCTCTAAAGTTCTTCTCTTCTTTAAGCAGCAGAATGCATCCACGTTTTCTCAGTCTACTTACATCAATGTGGGATTTGGCAGAGGATTCACCCAAGGAACAGGCTGAGGGTCTTCTCTCCTGTATTGGTTTTCTTTGGAATGGCCTGCAAATAGTTTCCATTCCTTATACACAACTCTGGCTCCTCAGCTCACTAGAGAAAAACCAACACTCAGAGGTGTCCTTGTCCCCTTATGCCTAGCTTCCATTCTATTGCATGTCACATAGCTTCACTTTTTCTACCCTTTTTCCCCTCTTCTAATTCTTCTCCCTAAGAACAGCAGTTCAAAAACAGCAATCAGTACAAAAAAGAAAAATTTAATTATATGAACTTATGTAAATGAGGCTCATCAACCCCTGGCCGCATGATTTACTTATGTCAATGAATACTTAAGCAAGTGATGCCTCTAAACAGCACCTTCAAGTCATGTGCCTGCTGTCAGTCCCCAAAACCTATTTATTTCTGGTTTGTACCAGAGCAGAACAGTCATGCATTTGCTGGTCCTACCTGTTTTGTCTAGCAGGTATTAATTTGATAGCAAAATAGACTCCAGAAACAAAATCTTACCTTTCACCTTTTCCATCTAATACCATTTGACATAAATTATTACCTGTTGTGTTGTGCTATATCAAAGTAATCTCACACTTTTACTAGATAACTACCTTTACAGTACAACTATGATGTGCATAATAATTCCACATTTTTCCTGTCTTGCAAATCACTGGATTTAGATTTTTCAGGTGAATGTAGTGTGGTGACAGCAGTGGTAGCCAACAGGTAAGACCTCATTGCCTTTGCATAGATCTTCAAAGGAGTTCAGGGATACTATGATTTATTCTGATTACCCTTGAAAGAAGGTAACAAAGACCAGATTCTTCTCAGAGATGTTCTTTATGATCTTCAGAGAGAAGGTACCACAAAACTAAAACCTTTCCCTCATACTGTGCAAGATGGTATTTCACTGGTGTCACCTATATTAAAAAAAATAAAATTAAGAGCAATTTCAGAGTCATTCATTTCTAAACTTGCAGGAAGCCCCAATAAATGTTTAATTTGTTACTAGTATAGTAAATTACAGAATCTAATCCAGGCAGATCTGATCCATACATAATAAATCATGACTGAATTTAAGAATTTTTGTCCACTCAAGAAACTCAGAATTGCACTGATTCTTCAATAAAAGAATATCACAAGTAAGACAAACACATATAATTCAGGAGAGAGCAAAATATTCAATAAAGATTAACCTCCAAACAAGGAAAGATTATTTTCTTCAATGCTGCCACAGCAACCTAAAATGTCCCCTTCGGCATGTGGTACAATTGATGTGAACTACTTCTGCTTGGCTGAAGACTCTTTAGACTTCTAGGTCACCAAATATCCTTACCAAGCTCTGCTCAATTCACTTCCACACTCACCCAAGCAGAGGGTGTGGAGAGATTGTGTGAAACATAAATACATACATGTGGCAGTATTCTTGAATTCCTCTATTCATGCTTCAAGGTGGACACATACAAGCAACCTCTGACCTGAGAGCCATGTGGCTGCTTTAACATCTCTCTGGGTCCATGCCAGTATGACCTACAGAAATGCGGGGTTAAGCTCAGGCACATCACTGTGCTAATCCACCACTGTTCCTTAGTACTGTTGGTAAAGTACTCAGCAGCTGTTAGGCTAACACAGTGTAGAAGTAAAGTGACTGGCTTTATTGCCAGGGTTCACCTGCAAATGTCTGTTTAGTCTTTTGTCCATAAAGATCTACTGAGAATGGATCTGATTCAAATGCTTCAAAGCTGCCCTATATGTTTTTTTCTTTTGAGACCAGTGAGGTTTTTGCAGACCTCTCAGTGGGACAGAAATTTGTGGCTGCCCACCTTGAGACTGGCTGTAAAACGCTGGGCTGGCTTTGATCTCAATGCCCTGAATTAACCAGAGCTCCAGTTATAGGTGAAATTGCCTCTCCATGCAGTCAGCCACAGCTGTGCTGGAGGAGGGGATGAGGGTGGGACTGTGCTCCTTGAAAATGAGATCTCACAGGAGTTTGGCTTCTAGTTTTGGGCAAACATCTACAGAACACAAATTAAATTTTTCAAGTTTTTGCCATGGCAAAATGGATCTGAGTATTTTCAGAATCAGCAAAAAGCATGACCTGGATGCTGAGGGTTTTCTGAAGTTCCTTTTCCAAAGCACTAGTGTCTTAGAACTTCTCAGCAATGCTATTGTACAGTTTATTTATGTTGCAGCAGGAAAGTAATATTGCCCTTTTCTCTAAATTATTTGGAAATGATTGAACAATTTTAATGAAATTTTCCAAAATAATTCAGCTCTAGACAGACACTTTCTCTGGGAAAGTTCAGCCCAAATAGTTAAAGGTTGGCAAAGTTGTATAAATTACTTAAAACAGTATCTTATAATGGTAGACATTGGGCAGCTCAGCTGTATTTGTCACTACCAACTCTGCCCAGACTCCCAAAACTGTCAGAAAGTGTTTGTGTTTCAGAACATTATTTCTACAGTCTATTTAAATTGGCAGATGTTTGTTTTTTAGCTGCCAGCATTACATTTTGCTTGAGATAAGTGAGGTGCTGAAATTGCAGCCCAGAATTTGCTTGGCTTGTAGCAATTTCAATTTATATCACAACTGTGACAAAGCAAGTGGATTCATATTTTTTCTATTTTAAGGGTAGGGAGTTCTGTGCTGGCTACACATGACCACATGAAGGCTGGTCTGGGGTGCCTTTGCAGCGTGTTGTCTCCAATTCACATGGAGTCAGGCCTCAAGCAGGTGAACAGAATTTGAGTACTCACCTATTGGAAATGTTTGATCCAAGTATTTAGATTTTGTGTGAGTGAACTAATGGCAGAGAATGAAAGACACATCAAATTGTGAGGCATGAGGTCGTTGTTCTGTGTTAGTGGCTGAAGTATTGCTCTTATCTCTGTTCCTCTCACACAAATCCTGTTGGTGATATGGGCGCTCTTGTTTTTTCTATTCCCTCCTTGCAGAGTTCTCATCTATCAGGCTGGCAAAGGGAGGTTTGCCACTCAGTGAGTTATGGGCAGTTCCAGGAGACATTCTCAATGGCTACTGTAGAGGTCTGAATGGGCACAGAGGATCTTTTGTTCCCCCTAAGGAACCAATGGTGAATTGATTCACAGCTGAAAACCCAACACACCGGCTTAAAGGTAACCCTGCCACTTCCTGGTTAGCAGATAAAAAAGAAATCCCCTTTCTTATCATAATCATCAAAGATGGAGAATAAAAATTTCAGTTTTTTAAAATCAGCATATATGTAGTTTAGATGCATGTATATAACATAGACACATACTTTGAATGTATATGTACAAAAATATTTTTTTTTTCAAAGGATTTCAAATTTTCTTTTATTCTGCTTCAATGTAGAACATTGTCAAGAAAAAGCATTCAGATTGTTCCTTCAGGTTAAGAGAAATGCAGAATTATAGAAAATAGAAATATTCTATTTCACGTGGGTTTTTTTCATTTAGTATTATAAAGTGGAACTGAACAGAACATTTAAAAATCAATGGAAAAAGTTGCACAAGATGTTCCATCTCATAGAAATCTTGGACTTTTCCTTTCCCACAGAATTCCAGAATCCTGAAATGTTACCAGAAAACTGGAAAAATGATCATTCATTAATGACTCATTTTAGTTTTGATAGACATATTCTGACAGAAATACCTGCTTCTGAATTTCTGCACATGTAACTAATTATAAACACATTGAATTACTCCTTGCAGCTGAGTGTTCCTATAAAAGACAAGAGAACACAGTGTAAGGAATGTTTCTTGTATGGCTCTGAATCTCCATGGCAATCCCCATTTCAACACAGCTGATTGCAGTAACAAAGCCATGGTAGCACCATCTGCCATGATGTACACAGAGCCAGGCATGTCCTCTCCCAGCACAGATGCAGCTGTGGTTGTGTCGTTGAAATGTGTTTTATGAAATCTCAAGCAGCTGCATTATCTCTTCCTTTTTTCACTCACCTGCCACCATCACTAAGCTCATGAGAGTTCCCTATACAGGTGTGTCCTCACAAAATTTTTGCTAGATATGCTCTTTAGGCGGTCATACCTGTGTAGATTAAATGGGTCATTCCAATCTGTTCTTCATATTGCTCTGGAGGCCTGAATAACATAGCTCCTTCCTTATGTTTGTGCTCTATTTTCACGTAAATGGAATTTCAGTCCTTTCACTAGATGTCAAATATTGTTCATAAGATAAATACAGTATTTTCACGATTATAAACCGCACCTGAATATAAGCCGCACTTCCGGGTAGCTGGGAAGACCACGGGATTTTTCCTTATATATGCCGCACCCGAATATAAGCCGCGGGTTTTCTTTTTTTTTTTTTTTTTAACTCACACGGCAGAGGGGGCGGGGCGCTCCGGCCCGGCCCCACACAGCCTGGATTCCCAGCGGCAGGGGCCGGCCCACCCTTGCGCAGCCCCCGTTCCCAGCCATCCCCCGTTCCCACCGGCTCCCGGTGGCACGGGGGCCGGGCTGCCCTTGCGCAGCCCCCGTTCTGGGCAGTCCCACGCTCCCGGCGGCTCCCACTTGCCACTCTGCTTGGCCGGCTCTCACTTCCGGGTTGGCGTTTCACTGGGATTTGTCCATAGATAAGCTGCACCTGAATATAAGCCGCACCACTGGGGTAGGCTGGATTCTTCAATGAAAAAGGTGCGGCTTATATTCGTGAAATTACTGTAATATCTCATGATCTAGGGTATGGTGTAGGTCTTGGTATATTTGAAGTTGTACTTTATTTGGACATCTTTAAAAAGAGTGTTGCTGCATAAATTTTTCCATCTTTCCAAATTTTTTGTATTTTTTTTCAAGGGATTGTGATACTCTTTTTCATATAGTTAGAAAGTTGTGGTTAATAACATTGTCTTTATTTAAAATTAGGTAAAAATTCTTTTAAAAGACAGTTTTCTTCTGTCTGCCAAATCTTTGTTTCATCTGAAATTCCACATGCTTGTACCAAACTAAATTTCCTGGAAAAGTCTGAGCAAAACTGTTTTGGTATGGGAAGATTAAAAGGTATTTTTGAATTAAAATATTCTAGTAGTTGTACTGGGACAGCTACAATGGCCTAAACCAGCATATAGTAAAGGAGAGCAAGGTCCTTTATCTCTTTAACTCTGTTATGAGTGCTCCAATGAAGCCATTTGAAATCTGGGCAGTGCTGTGAAAAATTCCCGGTGTTCTGTCTACCCTGAGCATGTATTTATATGCCACTGGACTGAATTAATTTTAGTCTGTAAAACAACTAATTTTCTCAGGGTTTTCCTTCTGTGGCATCGCAATACTGCACACTCCTGCAAGACAAATAAAATCTAGTCCTGGCATTAAGAAATCTTGTGCCTCTTGACACAGAGAGCCTTGACCATCTCTCTGTATCATGAAAACTAGTGGAAACAGCAACATCTGAGGAGAGTGCAACAGGTGTCCCTGAAACTCAGAAGTATTTCCATTTAATTACACAGCCAGGAATTCTGGGGCTCATAAAGTTTCTGTGTTTGCACCTTTGTTTGCTCTTTTGCTTGCTTAGAAATGCTGCAGCTGTGGAAAGATTTAAGAAAATCTTTTCACCTTATAAAAACTGGAAATATCAAACCCTGGCAGGGTATCTAAAAGGTGAGGTTCTGGTGTAAGAATTTGTTTAACTGGCATATTTAAAAGCGAAAGTAATAAACAACATGGAACCTCATTTTTGTACATCCTGTCAGGTTTTCAGGTGTATTGAAATTAAAGCTGAGTGAATACTGCTAAAAGGACATTTAAACATTCATTCAAAGGCTTCAGATGGCTGTGGTAAGATTTTACGGTCTTTGCTAAAACATACAAATGAAGAAGTTAGTTGACAGGGAAATAGCGACATTTAAATAAATATTCTGATGGTTTCAGTAGAGCACACCTGAAGGCACATTCAGTAGGGGCTACAGCAGTTGCCAGTAGTAATATTTACATTTGCTTGAGGAAATGCAGGCCATTTTGTGAACTGCTGATTTAGATGCTGTATCCACCAGGGTATACTCTGATCTGACATGATAAAAGAATTGCCAGGTCAAGCCGTGATACAAGCAAGAATATTTATGGAAAGCCAAACGCCACCTCCCTGTAAAACTGTGCAGCCTCAGTCCATTCACAAAACTAGTGAGAGAGAGAGCTCTGAGCTCATGCCTAGATAGATAATGTCTCTAAGTTACAGAAAAACATGGGGGTTCAGGTACTCAATGGAAATTGGAGAACCAACCTGGTTAAAATGTAATATTTTTGTATCTCCTTTGATTCTACTAAGCAATCACAAGTAATGAAATTTTATTTAACTGTTAAGAATCAGTATTTTTTATCAGAATTACACTGGATGCTCATTTTTCCCTTAAGACGTTTAAAAACAACATTCCAATATTTCCTTCTCTATCAAAAAAATTTCAATTTAGAAACTTTTTGCCACTCATCTGATTACTTTTGGATTATCTAACTCCCTGCAACCACTTAAGAAGTAGTAAAGTGCTTCCTAGAACCTTGTGTTATTTTCCACGAGCTCACTGCATGCTTCTCAGCACAAGTTGGAAAGAAATTAAGTCACTAAAAAGTCAGTACTGAAGAGACCCTAAATATGTTAGATCTGCACAGTGATCTGGGGCATATGAATCCCAGTTTACAATTCTTAAATGAGACCACAACTCAAACTCTTACTACATTTACCTTCAAAATATACTTCAAGAACTATTTCAGGAAGGATCTTTGTAAATAGTAGTTTGATTACACTAGTAAGATATGTACTCAGGAAAGTATTAGGAACATTTCAAAAATAAATATGTCTGTACTGCCTTCCCTTTAGAAATATATTTCATGTCTTATAGGATTATTTTTCAAAACAAGTTTCTAATGTTTTGCTTTTTTAAATTCAGTACAGAGTATACAGGACTGCTACTAGTCATTTTAGGAATCTTTTATGCCTTTTCATGGCTCTTGACTCTAGATGAAAGAATTCTGTCTCTTTGAAGGTTGCACAGGTCATAAAAGTACAACTATAACATATTTAAATCTGTTCTTGAATAGCACTAAGTGGATTTCTCTGTCTGTGTGCATGTATCCATGCTCACTTGAACTATGTCTACATGCATATATTTTGCAAAGAGGAGGAATGTAATTTGGGTAAAAAATACACCTCTGTTCAGTACATTTAAAGCAATGACTTCATCTTAGAAAAGGTAATGGAGATTTACAGATATGGATGTGGAAACGTGTCATTATTTGAACAGAATGGCAAGAATTTTAGTGGAAGTTTAAACTATGAGATATTCATTCAATTGGGTTCAAAATGAAACAATTTTATAAATTTATGCTGCATTTTTGCCATCAAGGGCAATACACTTAGACTATTCATTTTTATTTTACTACAAATTCCCAACAGATTTCCCTTTCAGAGTCTCATCAACTGCAATGCTAAATACACTGGGATCATACATTTATTCATAATACAACTTTTTTAAGGACATGAGCATAAGCTGGATTTTACAAGCATGTTTTTCTTACTATTTTTCTTGTACTAGAAACAGATCTGAAATGTCTATTTTATGTTAAAAAAGCAGAAAATATGAAGTATCAACAAGAGGATACTACGTGTGTGTGCATATTTGCATGTGTCTGTCTTGGAAAGAGCTTCTTGAATGGCACAAGCTTGCTAATAAATATTATCTATTTTTGCCACAGTCTTCTTTTTCTTCTTCAATTTCACCTGGCTCTGAGGGGATTGCAGCTCTTTGCAGAGTACATGAAAATCACACTTTTACTTTCTTTTTTTCCCCCCTAAACAAAAAGCCTCACTTTGATTACCCAGCCCAGGTCTGTGTGTTCATCCAACCAAAATAGCATCTCTTGGGAGCATTAATTTCATTTCTTTTTCATATTAGCTGGATCAGCCATAGGGAAAATGGAAGGAATAATCTTATATCTAAGATTTTTATTTGCCTCCTTCTGGTCTTTCAGATCGGAGGGGGGAAAATGGATGGTACTAGTTTCATCAGCAGCTCTCCCTTACTTGGCTTCATTATTATTTTGTCTGGCATGAAGCAATGAAGCCTGTGTGAGTTATTACTGTCTCATGTCTCAGTACACAATTAATTTTTTTTCCCATCCCAAACTGCCAGGGCATGGCATTCATCCAATCTTTACAAAAAGTCTACTGTGTGAGGGGGTGGTTTTCATTCTTTTTCCAATCATGAAGGCAGTAGTGTGGAATTTTCTTATTTTAAGATGTCTCCTTCTGAAGAAAAAAGGAAAAAAGTCTTGAGTCAGTAAGTTCAAAAGTTGCGTTGTACTGTAGGTAGGGCTGACATTTTCAGAAGGGTCAGTGTACTACATAACTTTTTTCCTAACTGAATGCTATCATATGTGATAATTTCCCATCCTGCATATTTTTCTTTGCTTGGTCTATAAAAAGGTAAGTTCATGCAAGTAATTGCCTTTTGGAATCTTTATATTCAATTGCAGGCTTTGACATCTAATTAACCTTTAATAACTGCTCTTGAAGTTACTATCTTTTCAAAATCTGAGTCTTTAACATACTGGCCCGTAGCTTTATAAAACTATCTATAATTAATTTACCTGCAGATTTCTTTTGTCATCAGAGGAAAATGTATGGCTTTGCTTTGAAAAGTGTCAACTGATATTCTTATTTTAAGTCCCTATAGGATGCCAGTGCTCTGGAGTCAATATGAGAAGTTACTTTTATTCAATAATGTAGTTCAAGACCTCATTCAGATTTGGGCTTCTATAATGGAGGCATCACCGTATAAACCCTTTTCAAAAATAACCAAAAAAAAGCATATTTTGCACAGACTCTACTGTAATTCCAGTATTCAGATCTGAATGATGTAGATTATCTACTTGGCCTGTGAACAGGCCTTCTACTTTGTATTCCTTTTATTTCCATGTGTTTATTATCCCTATGGAAATTGTCATTGTGGTATTCACTGCTTACATTTCCTTTCTAGCTGATATTTCTCAGAAAGGTATAAGAGCACTGTGGCAACACATTGGAAAGAAAAAAGAAGATGGAATGGGAAGAGAAGGTGGAAAGTGAAGAGCATGGAATACATGAAACTGATTACAAATGTAACAAAACCCTCACAAAACTTGCCAAAAATCAGGCCAGTTATGATAACCACTTGGCAGGACTTGGTCCTGTGCTTTAAGATGTAACATCAGGAACAGTCATCCAATTCTATGTAATTCTTGAGCTAGATGCTACATGTCTATACCTTCACCAGTGAATTTCCATGGCTGCTTGAATCATCTGGATTTTCTTAGGTTGCCACATCTTTGACCACATTAATCAATTATATTTTCATTAAGCTGCTTTCTGCACACTAAGTACTTGCCTGCCTATCCATGGATGACATCTGAATACATCTTTATGGTGCAGACTCTTTCAATGGCACAGACTGGGGAATGTAGGAAGAGAATAAAACTGTAAATCATGTCCAGATGTATTACAAAAATGTTGAGATACATTAAGCCCTTCTGAAAACTAGTTTCAATCTTCTGTATTTCTATACTCCTAACAACACCTAAAAAACATGGTTCATCCTCCATTCCCCTTTGGAGCCCCTCAAACAACTACTATGAACCCTTTTTCTATGCCATCCTAGAACATGTTGGAACAGTCCTGAATTTTCCCTTTCACTTCTGAAAAGTTTTAAGCCTCTAAACCTTGCTTGATAAATGGAAAAACAGCTAATACTACTGACTTGAACTGACACAAAAAAGATTGAAAGTACACAGATTTCCCCAGCTTATGAAATTTTACCCCAGTGATAAGAGGTGAAGTTTCAAAGACTTCAGGCAGAGTGCAATGACCAGGTTGCCTCAAGCACTGACCTTACCATGAACAGCAGGTTAGGCTAGGTGAGATCCCTTCCAGCCTAAGCTATCCTCTGGTTCTGTGAGTCTTTGGGACTCCAGCTCCAGAACACAACTGAGGACTGTGAAACCAAATCTTCCTATAACCAGAAAAAGCCTATGTCTTCAAGAAACTAACACATTCACAATGCAACCTTTCTTCCCAATAATCATCTGCTTAAGGAGCTTACTGTTCTGAGTGCTGGGTTTTGTGGTTCTCATTCCTAAAATGCCGATCTGCCAAGCACAGTTTAGAGTGTGCAGTTACAAGTTTCATTAGGCAGTGAAACAGCTGTACACCACTAACCCTTCTGTTTGGTTACATTGCTGCTTCAAATGAGGGAGTGCTGCAGTTTGCTGAAGCCTCTTAAATCATACAACTCCTAATCATTCCAGTATTTTTCTTCTTGGGCATGTAATTTTTGTTTGCACATATTGCACAAATGCTAATGCTGACCTGTTCATTGCAATATTTCAAGTTTCCATTTCTAGTAAATACACCTAATCATTAATAAAATAAATCAAGACAGGAAAGGTAAAGAACTACTTCAGATTAGGAACTGAAAAAATATAAATAAATAAAACAAGGAATATTATTAAATTATCCTTCTCCAGTGCTGCTTGAAGATAGCAATA
>VRYO01001463.1:31827422-31844651 GCA_009812075.1 Sialia sialis
GTGAAAAGCTCCATGAAGAAGCAATCATGTTTAAAATAATATGAATAGAAACAGAATCACCATCAAAAGTTGGCAGTGCTTTTCTGCTTTTCTTGATGAAAATAGGATGCATATATGACTTAGGACATAAACACATCTTGGGAATAGTAAAAATTTCTAACAGATCCATTGCTGTACAGCTGGCCTCCACATGCCTCCTGATCTGCAGTGTGCAAGTCACCATATTTGATCATCATCTCAAGGTCAGTACGAAAATGTTGTGCTGTTTTGATCTGTGGATTTTTAAGGACTTCCTGACATGCTGCAAAAGTGACATACGTGTCATTCATGAAGATGATACTGTTACCTGCCTAGAGGTAGAGCAGCTGCTCTAACAGCATAGTCTCTTTGTCTTTCTGCTGATGTTAAGGAAAGGTCAGACTAGGGGCTGCAGAATGACATGTCAACTTGCAGCATGGGATGGTGCTCAAGGTGCTTCCCTTCATTCAATTTGGAATGCAGCTACTTGTAAATTGGCTGGTATTTTGTCTCTCACTACTAGCTCTATGTTATGATTGGTTAGTAATTATTTGACTGAGTAAAACAGCGGTGTTAGTCTGAAAGTAGAAGAGGAATAAACACAGAAAAATTGTTTCAATATGATCTAAACAAATAGACAAGTAGGCATTACCTGTGTTGTCACATTCTTGCTGACAGACAGATGTGAAACAACCATTCAAAAAAACCACAGGCAGCTTGAAAAGGACTTATCAATGTAAATATTCTTAAATATTTATGTAATCCCTAGCAAGCTTCTGAGAAGTATAAACCACCTTGGAGTATTTCCAACATAGTAGTAATATAATTAATGTACTTAGCATATTAGCTAGTAATATAGGAACAGAATTTTGTTTTCTTTCATCCTTTAATGCTGATAGTTGAATTTCTACAGTAAAATGTCATATATGAAGTCTCAAGCCTTCTCAGCAGTAAAACCAAAATTGATATTTTTCCCCAAGAGGTAAGATAGGGCCTGTGTTGAAAGTAATGGTAGAGATACAATAAACAAGGATGAAAATTCAGTCTGGAGGCTTGCAGTAGCTGGAGGTGTTGATGAGCACTGGTAGTTCTGGTGCCAGAGAAGGCCTGCTCCAGTTCCTATAAACAGCTGCTGCCCCATCATGGCTGTTTGGTCTCATCACAGTAGCAGCAGCTGGGTTAGATTTTCAGAGTTTGGACTGTGCAAAATAAGTAATTTTTTATCCCTAGCAATGTGCTGTCATAGTTCTGAGTGTGTGACCAGAGTGATCAAATGTTATGTTGTTAGCACATGGACACAGACTGGTATTTCAGGAATAAAGTAGCTGGGGCTACAGATTCCCCACTGAGAAATTTTGTCCCATCTAAAAATATGTTCCTTTCCTTCCTTCTTTTTTCCCCACCTCTCACAGCAACATCAGCATGGCAGAAATGAAAATTCCTACACAATGGAGAGCATTTTTGGTATTGTAGATACTTCATTATAGGAGGCAAATCTACAACAGGACTTGATCTGCTTCAAGATGAATTTACACAAATTTCGAAACAAAATGTGACTCTTTAAGTGAGGGTAATTGACAATCAGATTTCCAAGGGATGTTGTAAATTTGTCACCTGGCAGTTTTTTAAACAAGACTGTCTTTCTAATATAAGCACTCCATTTTAACCTCCAAGCCAATGAGTTCTGTTATGTTGTAGGGAAAATAATTGTCTCCAATGTGGGAGCAACAAGCAAAAATATTCTGATTTTTGCAGGTCAGTTTAGACTAGTGATTTCTTGTGAGCGACATGATTACAGCAGTCCTTTCTAGGACTAGTTATAAGATTCTATAGAATATACACATAGCTGCCCTACTATGGACTAGAAAGCACAAGTGTCTACAGAGGTCCTCAGTCCTTTTCACCTTTGGGCAACACTACATGACATCATTAAACCTGAGGCAATTGTCAAGATGTTGCTGAAGACACAGTTCTATAGTGCATTGCAAAAGGCAGGAGAAATCTTCATTTCTTCTGGGTTCATCACACAAGTTCCTTGCTATTCTAAAGTACTGTAACTTCGCAATTATAAGCTGCACCTGAATATAAGCCGCACTTTTTTCTTTCTTTTTTTTTTTTTTTTTTTTTTTTTTTAAGCAAGGATCCATGTGTAACAAAGTAACAAATTAGTAACAGAATCACGACAGCTCGGGGTTTGGTGTCAGGTGCTCAAGTTGCAACAGTTTTCATAGACCAGCTAAGCCTTTAAAGGCAGCCCCAGGTGCCCTCCCCAGCTGGCTCTCACTTCCAGGTCGGCATTTTGCTGGGATTTGTCCATAAATAAGCCACACCTGAATATAAGCCACATTACTGGGGTAGGCTGGATTCTTCAATGAAAAAGATGTGGCTTATAATCGTGAAATTACTGCAATATCCCGTAACAGGCAAGACATCATAAAGACCCTCTCCAGGCAGAAGTCAATTTATTTCTGGTGTTTATTCTGCTGTTACTATTATTATGCTCTCACCAGGTTGGAATGCACTGCCCACACAAAATTTTTTGGATCTTACCTTTTTCTGGGAAAAGATAGAGTAATTTTACACTTAATTTGCTAAATAAACCAGAATATTCTCTTTGCACCACTTGTAGCTATTAGTCTTCTGCACTATTCAAAGCTGCTATCAGAATGAAAACTGGACTTACTTCAGCTGTTTGGGCTTTACTTTGTGATGTTTTTTTAATAATTATTTCAGGTCCAGGGACAAACAAATTACAGTAATTTCACAGTCATAAGTCGCACCTGGTTATAAGCCACACTTCCAGGTTGTTGGAAAGTCCATGGAATTTGTCCATAAATAAGCCGCACTGGGTGATAAGCCGCACTTTTTTTTTCTTTTTTCTTTTTTTTTTTTTTCTTTTTATTTTTTTTTCCAGCGCGGCTCCCCGTCCTGCCTGCTCGCTCCCCCACTCAGCTCCTGCCACCTGGGGCCGGCTGCGGCCGTACGTTCCTGCTCCCCCCACGCGGCTACTGAGGGGTGGAGAATGCCTGCTCCCTCCGTGGCTCGCACTTCTGTGTTGGCATTTTGCCAGAATTTGTCCATATGTAAGCCACACTGGGTGAAAAGCTGCACTTCCAGGATTGGCTCAAAACTTCAGTCAAAAAGGTGTGGCTTATAAGCATGAAAATACTGTACTGAGGTCGCTGGTCATGCATTTAGAGATTATTTCTTACATCTTCACTTAATAAGCACCAAAGAGTAGTTTCTTGTTATTTTCTTTACTTGTCTGTACTGCAGACATGGAACTCAGATGAGCAATCTCTGTGACAGTGAGAGTGGTCCCTTGAGAAAACAAGCTCTAGGTATAGCAGCCCTGAAAGCAAAGCATCCTAGCCTAGTGTGAAACCATGGATTCATCAGAATTCAACAATTTAAAGTTATTTGATTTTATAGATTCAGTCAAATGATGGCAGACTTTAATTTCTAGTGCAATAGATTCTTGGGGGGTTTATATTAGAGTAAGTAGAAGGCCTGCTGACCCCAATGGGTTATTACTCAAAAAAGTATCATTGTTGGATGCACACAGTAGACATTTTTAAAGACACCCTAAACTTTTTATGCAATATATATAATTGAAACACTTTTTCTTTCTGGCCAGGGATAGTTGGCTTTAACTGGAGACCTTCAAATTCAGCTCATTAGTTAACAATTTTTATTATTAGCAAATGTGGGGTTTTTTAAGGAAAGAAACCTCAAACTTTTCATAATTCTAATTTTTCTAATGCCTAACTTTTCTCTGAGAATTAGCTGGAATGTATTTGGGTTTTTCTCCTAGGAATACAGATAAAGTATTTCCAAGCACCTGATTTAAAGTCACCAAATTAATGAATTTTTTTTAAATAATAACTTTAATTTCTATTTTATATGCAAATACACAAAAAAAAGCTCAGTTAAAAATGTGGGACAAATAGTCAGTGGGAGGATAGGAAAAGATTTATCTGCCTGACTCCATTTAGCAGGAGAAAGAGGTTAATGCTTAGCTGTGCATTTCTGTGAGGCATTTGTTATTCTAGCAATTAAACACTTATAATAAGCACTATATATGTCTTCACTGAATCTTAATTTAATCCTCACCATTTGATGACACGTCAGACCCCATCAATTTTACACCTTTTTTCCCCTGGAATGAGTTTTCATTTACCAATTTCAATCCAATTACTCTTGCTCTCCCATTTCATTAGGCCTTGTAAATGTGATCCCAAAATACTGCTGTTAACGACTGCTAGCAAGACCTCATAAATATATTTTATAATTGATGGATGTTACATAACAAATGAATGCCTTAAAAATCATGCTGAAAGGCATTAGAGCAGCATTAGTCCTGTTAGAGGAAAAAGTGAAAACCTCCCTCTCCACATCTGGAAATAAATTCAATTCGACAGTGTTTTCACTTGTTAAAAGTTCTCTGTTTGCCTGTTGTGCTTGATAAGTTATTAGAGATGACAGATGGCATTTGACTGAAATTTACAGTCAATTACATATTCGGAACTCATGCAGAAATTCAGAATTGTGCTGAAGCAGTACAATTCCAAAGTCTAAAAAAACCTCAGAATGTAAAATTTAGATATTGTATGCAATATTACAAATTTGTTCACTGAAGGCCAGCAGAGGACAAAATGTGTGATGATGAGCACATGTGCTTGTATTTGGAAAGCCCAGGTGGAATAGGAATACAGCTTCCTCAAGAATGATTATGGTTCAGCTGCATACTCAGTTGCTATAGATATGCCACTGGAGGGTGGCTTCTGCCAGATTTGTTAGTGTGTATTTTCACGTTTGACTAAGTGGATTTGCAGCAACCAGTTGGCTTGGCAACAGCTCAGGGAGAGAATTAATATAAATATGTAGCATCATAGAATGGTTTGGGTTGGAAGTGACCTAAATAACATTTCGCTCCAACTCCCCTGCCATGGGTAGGGATGCCATCCACTAGATTAGATTGCTCGAACCCCATCCAGTCTAGCCTTGAAGACTTCCAAGCATACAAAACTTCTCTGGGAAACCTGTTCTAGTGCCTCACTCTCCTCTGAGTACATAGTTTCTTAGCTAAATCTATTCTGAATTCCTCTTCTTTCAGTTTAAAACTATTTCCCTTTGTCCTATCACTACTTGCCCATGTCTCTCTCTCTCTTTTTTTAAGTACAGTAATTTCATGTGTATAAAGCGCACCTTTTTGACTGAAGTTTTAAGCCGATCCCGGAAGTGCGCCTCATCACCCGGTGCACCTTATATATGGACAAATTCCATAAAATTGCCAACCCAGAAATGCGAGCCGTGAGAGCCTCAGCGAGAGCCGGCAGGCGCAGGGAGAGCCGGGGGGCGTGGGGCTGGTGGCTAGGCGGGGAGAATCAGGAGGCACAGCCCTAGCGGCACGCATGGAGCTGGGGTGGCAACAGCACGCACGGAGTTGGAGCAGCAGCAGCATGTGCGAAGCCGGGGTGGCAGCAGCACGCACGGAGCCGAGGCGGTGCAGGGGAAGCCGGGGAGCGCGGCTCCAGCGGCTGGACGGGGAAAGCCGGGGGGCGCAGCCCCAGCGGCACACATGAAGCTGGGACAGCAGCAGCAAACAGGGAGCCGGGACAGTGGCGGCACACGCAAAGTCGAGGTGGTGCGGGGGAAGCCGGGGGGCGCAGCTGCAGTGGCTGGGTGTGGAGAGCTGGGGGGCACGGCCCCAGTGGCTGGGTGGGGGGAGCCGGCAGCGGATCCTAGCTTCCACAAAAAACCTTATAGGCCAGTGCGCCTTATATATGGACAAAATCCTTGGACTTCCCAGCCACCTAGAAGTGCGCCTTATAACCTGATGCGCCTTATAAGTGTGAAATTACTATACTTTAAGTACTGAAAGGTCACGATAAGGTCTCCCCAGAAAAGAACTGCATGTAGTGTAAGCTGCATTAACTCCCTGGGCTGACAGAGGTAATTTTTGCATATAATGTTTAATTTACTGTATAATTTTGGAAAATCCTCAGCCATGCTTTCCATGTCTACAGTAAAGTTTTAAATTTATCTCCTGGCATGGGTGAGGCTAGGCATGCTATCATTTGGGCTGGAGGGGATCTTTAAGAAACATCTAGTCCATCCTCCCACTCAGAGCAGGCTAACTTCAAAATTAGATCAGGTTGCTCAAGGTCTTTCGAACACATCCAAGAAGAGAGATTCCATAACCCATTCCACTGCTTTATCACTTGCATTAAAAATTTCTGGTTTCCTTACGTCTAGAGAGAATTTTCCTTCCTGAAAATTGTGGCAATAGCTCCTTTTTCTGTCAAAGTGTGCCTATGAAAATAGCCTGACTCTATTTTCTTTATGGACCCTCTTTAGATAAAAATTGAAACTCCCTCAAATGGCAACATTGTCTTCTGCAGGCTGAATAGTATTTCTTTCTTCATCAGCTTTTTCTAATATGCACTATTCTCTAACATCCTCACCATCATAGGAGACCTATTTTGGACTCCTCAGTATGCTGTCCTCTCTCTTGTAGAAGCACCAAAGTCTGGCCATACTCCTCAGTTGTGAGATAGCATCACAGTTTCACCAATCCTGTAGGTTATGCTCTTTCTAATGTAGTGCAATGCACAGGCAGCCTGTATTATTGCAAGATTGCACTGATGATTTATGTTCAAGCTAACACCCTCCAAAATGCCCCAACTGCTTCTGCAAATCTGCTTTGATCTAGTTTGCTCCAGCCTATAGTAGTGCATGGGGTTACTTTTTGCCAGTCAAAGGATTTGGCATTTCCCTTTGTTGAACCTCTTGAGGTTCATCTGTATGGTTGTCCTGGTCATTGAAAATAAACAGAAATGAACGTGAGCAGTGCCATATCAGTCCCTGAAGGATGACATTCACAACCAGACTTCAGTTGGGCTTGGAGCAACTGACCATCGCTCTCTTTTTTCCAAGTATATGGCCAGTTTTCCAGCCACACTATAAATTACCCACCCCATACATCCATCTCTCCTCAGTTTAGCTACAACGAAGCATCCTTAGAGAGAGAGAGAGAGAGAGTATTGAAGGTTTCTCTGGAGTCCAGTGCTGCTTTCTCCTCATTCAAAAAGCCAGACATTTCATAAGATAAAATATTCAAGTTGGTCAAGTGTGATTTTCTTTGATAAATCCTTACTGGCTGTCCCCAGTCACCTTGTATTTCATGCCTAAAAACAGCTTCCAGAAAAGATGTATCCTCCAGATGCTGAATTTAGGATAAAAAACATTCTCCTTACAGCTTGGGTTTGTCTGAGTTTTTTTTATATTGGCCAGGCATTTGGCTTTTTCCAGTATGCAGACGCATACTACAATTGCTACAAGCTTATCAAATTTCATTTACTTAAGCCAGTTCCTTTGACATCCTTGAACACCTTCTAATGTGCCTTGATGGACTTGAATGTCCAGCTTAAGTAGCCCTAGCTTTATCTTCCTCATCTTTGGATTAAAATCTGTCTCCTGTAAACTCTTCTGTAATGAGTAGAGATCAGGATGGTTTGTGAGCAATAAAGACCAAACTAAGAAAGGTGTTGCTATCTAGGTTTTTCCCATATCCTTCATCACAAGATGGCCAGTTGCAGTTAAAAGTGGAAAATTTTGTTGAATCTTGATTTTGCTACAAATATATTTGTAGAAGCTTCTCTTGTTCGTGTTCCATATTTCATTCCACAGAGCCATAACCTCAGCCAAGTTTTAACCTTATTAATTCTATCTCTGCTTTCTGTATGCCTCCTTGTCTTCTATAGGATTGTCCCTGCCAGTTCCCTGAGCAATCCCAAATGTAATTCCAAGGCTGTTTTCAACTGATTGGCATGTTCAGTTCTCTCCAGATCTTGAATTCTATCATCTCATTGTTAATGCTGCAGCTATCACGTCTCCATTCAGTTCTACCTTAACCATGAGTAGCAGGTTCATTATTATGGGCTCCATATGTAGTTCAGCACCTGTATTAAAAAAAATTGTCTCTGATCATCTCCAGAAACTTGGATTGCTTCTAGGTGCTGGGAGGTAGAGCTTATGATCCTGAGACTTGTCCACCTCCTTTCCTTGACCTACAGCCTCACAACTGGTTCCCAGCCCTAGGAAAATGTCTATGAATTCAGGACACTTCTTTGTATAGATGGCAAATGGCCCTTCTTGTCATCTTTGCCTGTGGGTCCCAGACTCCTCTGGGACTGAAAGACAGCATTCTTCATTATAGCTTTTACACACATTTTTTCTGCATTTTGCCAAAAAGTCTTTATTTGAACTATCAACTAATGTTTGTCTAAAATTCAGAACACATTCCTCATTTTTATCCCTACTCTCTGTCACACACATCATTTAGACAGCAGGATGTAAGCACAGGGGCTCGTATCTTGCCCGTCAGATATTGCATTGCTCATAATGCAAAATTCAGCTCTGATAAATCTTCACGGCAGTCAGCAACTACATTGCTCAAGGTCTCTGTGACAAGCCTCAATTGCAGTCAATCCACAGAAATGCTCCAGGTATTCTTTGTCTCTGTATGTTTCCTTGATTTATTTTCATCCTGCACAGAAACTCTCCAATACATCATTTACCATGAAACTGGCTGTTACAAGAGATGAGATTATGAAGAATAATTGCTAACAGAAGTAAGCTGTTTAAAAATCATTAATGCAGCTCAATGAAAGTGGTTATTAATCTTCCCTTGAGAAAAGTGATCTATATTTAAAGTCCATGGGTTTTTTTCCCGCAAGTTTTCCTTCTTTTACTTTTCTTTTTGTATTCCTTCTCAGTACCAAAGGTGATACTTGAAGATTTGTCTGGTGGTGTTGCTTCAGGCTTTAGCTGTCAAACAACTTTAAGGGATTACGTGTCGATAACAGGAGCAATATTGTTTCCAAAAGTCTAATAAATCAGAGCAGCTGCCCATTGCCAGGGAGCCCAGTGTGCTCCTGCACGCAGACTGCGAGACCTAGCACACCTGCACACACAGAAAGGGGCGCCTTTAAGTCCTTGAGCAGCTCTAATGATATCAAATAGGCCATCTACTACTGACTGAACATTCTGTGATTGTTTCAGATGAATAATTACTATTAGAACAAGCCAGGGTCTTTCATGGAAATGAGTTTCCTGCCTGTCATATAAATAGAACAGCCATAGCATAACTTTCTCAGCCCCTGATATAAACTACTTCTGCTGCTTAATGTAGAAGTAAATATTTTTATTCACTTCTTCCCAAGTAAATGTCATGGATTAGTCAAAAGTTTTATTAAACAATAAGACATTTAACATGCGTTTTGGCTATTTTTATTTCTTTTTCTTGACATCAACTCCAATTTTCTGTACACACAAACAAATGATCTTTAACTGTTTTAAGATCTATTCCCATGATTCTGGAGTCATCACAAAACATCATTTTATCAAGAAAGAATTTAAATTTTGTGCCTCAAAAGCCAAAATTTAGTTAGAATGGACAAAGAAACCCAGACACCATACTTTGTACTTTTGAGTCTTGCTATCTTCCAGGTTCGTAAAGCACTCAAATTTGTCAAGACAATATTTATTTCTGAAAGTAAACATTTATATGGACGTGCAAAAATGAAATTTAAGGTCATAATTTTAAAAAATATTTCTGTTAAAGCTATAATGTATGTTGAATGAAGGTCACATTATTAGAATTACAGATGACAATATATCAAAGTAATCTGAGGGAAAAAACTCCTATTACCCTGGATAATCCTAAAGAAAATAAAAAATTGATGTTTTTTGAAAATAGTGTTGTGCCAGATTTTGGCAGCATCCAGAATGCTAACTGTTATAAAGTAAATTTTCATAACAATGAAAGTACACAATATTTGAATTAAGGCTTTGACTGGATTTATATATGAATATGTCACATGAATCTGTGCATCTGTGACCCCCAACCATAACGAATGCATTTGCCATCTATGCAGTATTGTGGGAATATTGTAGACAGGAAATTAGAGTATTATAATTTCTGCTAAAAGTCGCTTGGGAATATTTTTTTTTTAAGAAACATTGGGAAGAAGTGCATCTAAAGAGACATCTGTTATAACATCCCACAAGGTCCACGAATCTGTACCATAGTAAACTGTATCGAGTTATCTCCTTTCGATAGACAATCAGTACACCTGAGAGCCAGCCTTTCCTGACAGGGCCATTTCATCTGATAGAGTATCAAATGGCTTGTTGATTATTCTGACTTCAAAGGCCAGCGGTGCTGATATCTTCAAGGTGGTCTGTAATGCCTGAGTGATGAGGCCACCTGTCAATGTGACTGCAAAATTAAAGAGAATCTGTTGGGAAATGGAGGGTAAACTTCCTCTCCCTCAGATTAGACTGATTAGCCTTGAACAATTTAACTTCTACAAATCAGTTTGGTAGCTATGGGAAAATTATTTATCAATGGCTACTTTTTTCTTGGGGCAGGGAGGGGGAAGTTGTTTATGGTGAGTAGTTCCGTAAAATGTGCTCACCTACTTCAGAACCACTTTTCCATTCGTTGAGTTATAAAATAAAGACAATTCCTTTACAGTTCTATCAGTACTTGCAATGGTGATTTTTTTTTTTAATGGCAAAAAATAACCACTCCACTGCAGTCTGGTTCTTTTCACTCATTTAAATGAAAATAACCTGTTGAGGGTAGCAGAATGTAAAGAACTAAGTAAAACAAAAGGGGTTCATTTATTAAACAATAAGCTCATAACCAGCAACAATTTCTTGGCTAACAGCTAGATTATTTTAATGTTTCTGTTAGGAAGAAGAACAATATTTTGCATTCAAGGAAGAAGATAAAAGGGGGAGATAGTCTGGCCTTCTCTCTTCTCCTTAAAATAGGGAAGAAGAAGCTGTTAAGGACTATTTAAGTAATGTATTAAATTGGGGATTATGTATCCCAATGTGGAACATGTCTGTGCTTTTCTTTGCCTGTAATCATAAGCAAAGTGGGAAGTTGCAAGTGGAATCTCAGTCTGAGTGTATTAATACACCTTGCTGATGTTTAGGCTGTCCCACAGCCTGCTCACTGCCACTCCTCTGCCAAGGAACCAGGGGTCATCCCTGTCACAATCAGGGAGTGCACCCATTCCATCTCAATTGCCTGACAGGTACCTCTCTGGGCACCTGTTTGGAGCTCAGAGTCATGTCAGGTCACCCACTGAGGTGGCCTAAATATTGTTTTGATGACAATCATGTGCTTAAAAAGCAGGTTATCATGTTGGGCTTCCAGTATCTTCTGTCTAATCCACCATTTCAAGAAGTTTAGACAGATCTGCTGTTCACTCATGATAGCCATGTTCATAGGAAAAGAATCGCTGTGCAGCCACTCAGGGCAGTCTCTGCCCGTGTAAATATTTAGCTCCATATGTAGGAGCTGATTATAAGAATCCATCCATCAAAAATAGAGACCTCATCTGCCTAGGAGATGTTTTGCATCTCTGAATTGTAATCCTTTGCAGGTTCTAAATAATTATAAAAGGGGCAGAGCACAGAAGAACAGTGTTGACATAAAAATAAACACACAAATTGGTCTTTAATATATTTTGGCTGCAATGATGTAAGATTATTTTTTAAAGTTTCTTGCTTAGTTTCTCACAAGTGTTGGGTGCTTTGGTTGCCTCCAGCAGCAGCACAGCCCTGCACTGTTCTATTGAGCCCACCCTGGACACAGAGCGTGTACCCAAGGGTGCAGAGATGAGGAGGGTTTCACAATACACTGCGATATCAGCTCTGCACTGGCAGCCTGTCCCATGGCTCAGGCTTGCTGCTCATGTGGCCCCATGGGAAGCTGGCACTTCTGATAGGATCTGTGATCCCATGGAGAGGAGTCTGGGCTGGAGGAGGTTTGCTGGCAAGGTTTGTGACCCTGCAGAGGACCCATTGCTGTAGCAGTCTCTTCCTGATGGACTGCACCCCACAGAAAAAAGGGATCCACCCTTGAGTAGTTTTTCAAGAACTGCAGCACATGGAAAGGACTCAGGTTGGAAAAGTTGGTAGAGGTCTGTCTCCCATGAGAGGGAAATGCTGAATCACGGGAAGAGTGTGAGGAGTCCTCCCTTGAGGAGGAAGGAGCAGCAGAAACAATGTATAATGAACTGACCACAACCCCAATTCCGCACCACTACAGGGAGGAGGTAGGGAATTTGGGAGGGAAGTTAAGCATGGGAAAAATGGAGGAAGACCTTTTCTTCATTCATTTTTATTCCTCATTATTGTATTCTGTTTTGATTGGTAATAAACTAATTTTCCCAAGTCGATTCATTTTTGCCTGTGACAATGATAAGTGAGTGATCTCTCCCTTGACCAACAATCTTTTTAATATTTTGTCTTCCCTGTCCAGCTGAGGAAGGGCATGATAGAGCAGCTTTGGTGAGACCCTGGCATTCAGCCAGGGTCAACGCTGTATTCCAGTAAATGCTGGGAGATTCCAGGTTCAAAAGTGAATTTTTTGTAAACCTTCATGACTGAGTTGGAATTTATCAACCCTATAAAGTCCTGACAGCAATGTTTAATTTATCCAGTGGCTGGGGTTTTTTTAGTTAATCACCTTTACTGTGCTATTACTTAGACCTGCAGAACTTTTAAATTTATCAAAAGAATTGCCATTTTAATCTGGAGCATGTATCTATGTTGCCATCACTTCTTAGCAGGCTCCTTTGGCTGAGCTGAAAGCAAATTTTGTGTACTATTGATTTATTTACATGCCTGGTTTTGGAATACACAAAGCAGTGGATATGAAGAGTAGCAGGAAAGCATTATCAATATGCACATATGGCTTTGAAGAAAGACATTTGTGCTTCTTCATTTAGCCCTAATAGGAAAATAGAGTCTAAACTGGGACAGCCACAACCTGCTATTGGAACAAATGGTTGAGATGGCCTATTTTCTTCTAGACTTTGATTTACAGTAATTTCATGATTATAAGCCGCACCTTTTTCATTGAAGAATCCAGCCTACCCCAGTAATGCGGCTTATATTCAGGTGTGGCTTATTTATGGACAAATCCCAGTGAAATGCCAACCCGGAAGTAAGAGCTGGCCGGGGAGGGCACCTGGGGCTGCCTTTAAAGGCTTTGCTGGTCTGTGAAAACTGTTGCAACTTGAGCACCTGACACCAAACTGTGCTGGTGAGATTCTGTTACTAATTTGTTACTTTGTTACACATGGATCCTCGCTTTTAAAAAAAACAAAAAAACAAAGTGTGGCTTATATATAGACAAATCTCGTGGTCTACCTGGCTACTGGGATGTGCGGCTTATAATCAGGTGTGGCTTATAATTGTGAAATTAGTGTACTTGTTGTTTAAGAAATCTGACAGACATGTCTATGAGATCTCTGTCAGACATGTATGCTCCTGTGACTGATAAGCTATGCTGCAACCTGCTTCTCACTTGGGCCACAGACATTGCCCCCTATCTGCATATAATATTTGCAGGAAGCTGATTATTGAAAGATTATTGCTCTTTTGCCAGATCTGGGTGAAATCAGGGAGCAGGTGCAGAAGCTACTCTGCAAAAGAGAGAGAGAGACAGAAATACAGATCTAAATACACATTCACACAGAGACACTGTGACTCCATAAGACTGACTCCAATGGGAAAGGAGCCCAAAATGACTTAAGACTTTTCTATTACAGCATTAAAAAACAAATCTAGAGACAGAAGGATTGAAATAAATCCAGTAATAATTTGGCATAGCTGCTGATGTAGAAAGTCATAGGAGCAAATGAAGAGACATACTCTACAAAGTTTTGACTTTTGATACTCATTTTCTATATGAGCAGGGCACCAATGCTCTGAGTAGCTGGCACATGTTAATAACTCTCTTGTGCCCTGCTACCATTAAAATTTAACTCCTCCTCAAAGTAATTCTGCTATTTTCTGTCTCAGCCACAAAGCAATGAGAGGATTACAGTGCCATGTGTTCACACATGGATGGTATGTTGCTGTTTGTGGTTCTTCTGCAAAGTTCATGAATTAGTTCAGTGAGCTGTCCCTCAATCAGTTCAATTGTGAATGGAACTGTAAAGAGGGTTTTCATAATGTGGCACCTAGTAGGCAAAGCAAGAGTAAGTCCTCTGTGATCTGTAGGTGATCCAGCACCAGCTGTGATCTCTAAGAGACAGAGATTGTGCTCCTTTGGCACACAAATAGGTACATGCAAGGCCACAAGCACCTAAATGTGTGTACAATAAGTTTTGGGAGACTGTTAAATCAGTAAAGGAACCAAGACAGCTGATTTTCTACTTCCAGCAGTGGGCAGAGGAAGACATAGGGTCTCTGCTTAACACTACAAGAGATTTTCCAGAGGAGGTGACCTTCTGACATGAATTAAATCTCTGGAAATAACTCCCTACAGGTAACCTCAAACCACACACAGCTGGTCCTGCAGCACTTTGTGTATTTGATATTGAACATACTTGGTATAATTTTTGGGTTAAGGTTTGCACTTCTAGCAATGAATATCAATTTCTTTTGTCTTTTTCAGTAGTTTTGTAGTATTATTTTCATTACAGACCTTTTTTTCTTTCAGAAAAACATCAGGAATAAAGAACTTACAAAAAACATTTTGATTTCTCCTACATATTGATACTCTTTCAGAAATGGCTGAAAACTTCCAGTGCTAAAACATCATCTGAATTATCTAAATAAAAGTAAAAGATATTTTTAATTTCTGTCAAATGGCCCAGAGCAGGAAAAATGGCCCAGAGCATTTTTGAAAGTTAATGTGGATGCCAGCCCTACTTGCTGAAGCTCTGTTGTCTTCCAAAATACTATCTCAGGCTGAAAACCATCTTTTAATGTCACCCTGCATGGAGAAAAAACACTGTCTTTTCTTGTTCTTTCTAGTTTTGTCCTTGTGGTTCCAAAAGCATTCTTCATGTGTGTCTATTTTTCTTTCTGATTTTACTAAGAAACTTCCAAAAATAAGACTCTAAAATCAAAGCTGATTTTGTTACTTGCATAAATAGTATATTAAACTTACTACTCTTTATCTGGCTCCCCTGTAATTATTTTTCATTCTTTAAATTTTGGAAAGACTACATTGCTTTCTAGCTATTGTTATTTTTAATTCTGATGTCCTACTTCCTTTTACTTTCCAAACAAAATAGTCGTAGCACATTTAATCTTTCCTCATATAAAGGTCTCTCCAGTTCCCATGACTTTAATTATTTTTGTTACTTCTTCTTTGGATATAATCTGCATATTAGGCTTAAACTCTAAAAAATCAGTCATTGCCTCACTAACCTCTGCTCAGTTTCCAGTCCTCCTTCAGATGCTTTCTCACACTTCATTAGGCCAAATCTGGATGCAAAAACTTCAGAGGAAGATTCTCCAAGCACAGCTTCTCTTTTTATCATATTAACCGTACTGCAGCTGAGGAACATACTCCATCCTCATGTACCTACTCTTCCAACCCACCCACTTCCCTTCTTTATCTCTGCATTCCACTCTTTACTCAGCAATGTACAGGGAACGCTGCTATTTTTAGCTCCTGAATACATCATTTAACATTTGTTCACATTGAAACTCATCAACTATTTCTTCAACCATTCCCTTAATGTGTTTAAATATCACCGAGAACAATCTATACCACTTAAAGTATAAGTGTCACTGAAGATTCTGCTTTCATCAGCAAAGTTTATCGGTGTAGAGAAAGATCATTAGCATCAGTGCTGACACCTCTTCCCTGACTGAATATAGTGAAGTGATGGGCTCCGAAATGTATTGACTGATAGTTAACAAGAGATAGCTGATGTAAATTAAAGAAAGAGCAGTTACCTCTATCATGAAAAAGAAATCTGAAATTTATTATAAACACAGAAATGAGATTGTTATACTTCCAGTTCTAGCTTTATAGTTGGATCTCACAAGGTTTCTCATCAGGTTGTTGAGAAGCTGAAGTAACTCTGGTTTGTTGGTTGACCAAGAGGATTAAAGTTGTATCTATCTGTATGTTAAGCAGTAAGCTCAGAAGGTGAATGTTCTGTAGGGGAAAATTCAAGTAAAGGATGAGTGGGTGGGTGGGAGTGTGTAGAAATAACTACATGTACCCAAAGTAACTTCATTTTCTCCATCCTAGAACTCTATCTTTACACACTGCTGCTTTGATTTGTATGGTGCAAAGCAGTTTCTTGAAGAGGGCACACTCCAACACAGCTCTATTCCAACAGCATTATATATGAGCATCATTCTTTCAGTCCCTTCTAAGTAGATGCAGGCTGTCACCTAGGTGAAACAAACTGAATGCTTGCTGCGGGGCACTGCTCCCAGATGTGTTCCAGCTCTCTGAGCAAGGTGCTGGATTTTCAGAAGAGACACAGACACTTGTGGACAGTCATGAGGATTACTTCCCTTCAGGCAATAAATCTTGGAAAACACTGAGCAGCATTTTAAATCTCACTATTTTCCAATATAATTTGTGCACTACTTGTGATCCTGGTATACAAAATCTTTTCCTCACTTATTTTTATAATCAAACACAAGAATATAATAGTTATTTTGAAAAATGAGCAGGTGAGAAAAGATTCATGGACACAGCTGGTACTTAATATTCCAGCTACTGAGGGCATCATATGAGGTATGAGTGGTCCAGAGCTTCAGATTCACCCTCTTCAGCTCTCACACATCTCCCTGATACATTCCCTGAATCCAGAGACTGTTTTGAACCTCACATCTTCTATTTCCTGTGCCTACTGTATAGGAAATATTTCTCTGATAGTGACAAAGCAAACTCCTAAGAAAAAGAGGGCATATTCCACCTAAAAGGAGTAGCAATCATCTAAACATTTGTGAGGAAATATAATATAAAATGCAGAACTAATCCTCAAATAGTTGTAAGAGGACGTGGACTCAGAACCAAAACTTTGCTATTATGCACACTCTGAGTGGCCCAACCCCTAAATGGTGAGATCATAGAGATCCTTTTGCCTCTAAGAAGGCAGATACCTTTGCCTCTATAAATTTTAATGGAAGAGGTACAACCATATATGCCAAATTTCCTATAATACATGCAGTGAACTCACAGCTAGGGTTTCTTCTGTAGAACCTGGGGTTCTTCTGTTGTTAAAGACAATAGAATCTGGGTGACTGCTCTGATCTAAAACAAAAGACAATTTCTTCCTTCCCAGCAAACCAATATATTAAAAAAAATCAATTGCTACAACACTGCATACAAATTTCTCATTCATTAAATATACTTAGAAA
>VRYO01001463.1:31859816-31887405 GCA_009812075.1 Sialia sialis
GGATTCTTCAATGAAAAAGGTGTGGCTTATAATCGTGAAATTACTGTAATCTTTCTGCATGAAAATGACTTTTGTATTTTGGTGGAAAGCAGAGCACCACTATTATATGAAAACAATAACTACATATTTTTCAAAGAATTAAAGTACAAAAAAAATCAAAGGACTAAAAGCTTCCCTAATTTCTTTCAGGAAGAAACATGCACAATGGTTGCTGAATCAGTCAGTCCCTGTATGAAACAAATAGGAGTACTGTTCAACACAGAAATTCTCCAAGCACTAAATGCATCAGACAGAACTTATTATCCACAGGTTCAGATTTAACATGTCATGAATCTCTTATACTTTGTAACATTCTTGTTTCTGATCTCCTGTGATCAGTGCTGCTTCTTACCATGGCCTGTGGTGCACCACAGACACCATTACAAACCTGCTGTTAAATCAATCACTGGGTGGCACCCAAGAGCCAGCTAAGAGATGTATTGAATTGCAGACACTCTCTAATACACATATTTTAACAATTTCCTCCGTCTTCAGTGAAATTATGCTAATATTTTAGTTGAGTTTCCTTAAGTCTGGAACTCAAATTAAGTCTGTCTGTTTCGTTTTTATGATAGTGCTTGAAATCACTTGCAGACAAGAGGTTGTTGGACCATGAGATTTATAGTGGCAATGCCACAAAGGTGAAACACATCCTGAGGAAGAGGAAAGCAATCTGTATAGCCAGTGTTTTCACTGCAGTAAAGTTTATAGCAGTATTAAGGGAATAGTTACAAATCAGTTTGATGGTGTTGATTTCATTGAGAATAAGTATATTTACACTTGCAAGCTTTCTCTTAATAATTTTCGGTATGTTTTACACAATGGGGTTAGTGAAGGTTGAATCTGAGCATATTTTGGGAGTGACAAAATCTGTTTTTCTTTTTCCCACCCATCCTTCTACTTTACTTCACAAAAATGGTTTTATAACAGTTCCTAAGGGGCTGAGTCAAGGTTCAGCTATTTTACTGAGGCTCACTGATGTTTCTGAAGATGTTGCAGAATCTTTTATGTTCAGATACTTTTAGTTATGTTGTAGACATGTGTGGGAAGTGAAATAAAGTATGTGAGTACCAAAAATCATTCACTTCCTCTATTGGCTCCCTACCACAAATTAATTACCTGGAAGGCTGGGGTTAGATTATATGATTTCCAAATATAAAGCTTTCTAAACGGTGCAGGTTGTAATAATTTTTCTTCCCTGCTGGCAATTGAACTGTTCACACCTCATTGTGCCTCTGTAGCATGCAAACTTGTCACCTGCAGAATATCTCTAAATTCAGTCACTTGGGGCAAAGGGGGAACCCTTAACACATACATATATATATGTAACAGATGTGGAAGTGTAGCTGGGGATGATTATATTAGGTAGGGACAATAAACCAGATGACTCCTTCAGATAATATTCCAGTTAAGAGATAATATTTCTTGAAGAACATTTGGGTCTGAAAGCCTTATCCAGGGTAAATGAAGAGCTAGCAGCAGCAAAACCAAACCAGGGAGTTTAAAAAAAAAGAAAAGTAAAAAAAAAAAAGAAAAGTAAAAAAAAAAAAATTAAAGTAGATTCAGGGGGTGGGAGTTGGTTTAATTATTATTTCCAGCAATGGCAAGAGAATGGTACATATAGGGGAATTATGCAACAGCAGCTGCACCCAGTAAGAAGGGGCACCTGGGGAGTACCCATTACCAGGGCAGAGATGCTGGTCAACAGGCAGAAAAGGGCAATGGAAAACATCTATCATACCCATTTTGAAGGTATATTATCTAAAATGCATTGGATGGTAAGGGCTGTGTGCCCTGGACTGCAATGAACATAAGCCCATTTTCTCTCTCCTTCTCAGTTTGAATCCATCAAGAGTGGTTCTGCAGCCAAGAATTTTACTCTGTCAGCTCTTCAAAATTTGGCTGTTGTTGTGCTGTCCTTGCACATAATGTTCAAAGTCTGCCCTCAGCACAGTCCTGCAGTCCTGAGACACACAGACATTACACTCAGCACTTCCCACTAACCACCTACCTTCCCCCTCGGCTCTCCCCTTTGCTTCTCCTTCTGCTTCCTTCACATAAACCCAATTTTTGTGTCTTTGCTTTCCTAACTAAAACAGGCTTCCAATTAATGTTTGCCTTTAGGATGGTGTACCCTCCACAGTGTGGAGCAAGGCAAGGTCACGGACCTCACTTCCTTCCTTAAACTAAGTAAGTGCAATTGTACAGGCCACACAAAGATGACTGTCCTTGTTCCTCCCTGCCTTTGTTTGCCCATGCAAAAGATGCCTGCAATCCAACACGGAAATAGGAAGGCAAATGCTAAATACACATCTGAAGTTATGACAAAATCATCTTTGACACTTAAGAGAGCTCTGCTTTAAGATATAGCCACTGCATGTTTAACTTCTGTCCCCCAATGGTGTGTAAGAAAAAGTTAACATGCCTGCTCATACATGCTGCTTGGAGTATATTAAATAGAACATCAATAGCCTGAGAAATGAGAATTCTCTAGAGATAAAGAGGTTAAGCCTTTTCATATAACAAATTAAGCTCCTATATAATTCTTAAGCTTTTTTATTTCAAGGGGTAGGAAAATGGTCTAGTTTTAAAAATTAAAATACTTTAAGTTAAATCCTTTCAGTGATTTTCTTTATAATGAAAAAATATTGTACTTTTATGGCGAGCAATGAATAGTAATGGTAGTTGCCTTTTTTGTCTCATTTTAAGGAACAATAGGTCTATTCAAGAAATGTGTTTTTGTTCTTTTTATTGAGTAATTTAAATATTCTAGTTTCCAGTTTCCTTATTTTAATGTTTGCTCATTCCTTGGAGTAGAAAATTAATACAAAATACTTATTCTGGTACCACAACTTGGGACATTATTTTTCTTTGAATAATCTTTTAAGAGTGGAGCAATCATAATATAATGTCTTCATATTGAAGAGATTTCTTCCTGTTCTGGTTCTTACAAAAATACAATTCATAATAACAAGAAGCATAATGTCAGCCTCTGTAAAGATTCTGTGCCTCTGTGCAATGCACAATTAAGGTTGGTTTTTTATTGACAAAACTGGACTGAAACAGGAAAAAAACGTGATTGCTCATTCCTAGTAAAAATGTTAAAACCATGGGGATGTAGACGTCAATGTGCATGCTCATCTGAGAAGAGTAACTTTGCTCTTGCCACTGCAGAACTGTGTCACTGAGTTAGGGTTTATTTCTGATTCATACCCTCCTGGGTGACACCAGAGCTGGTGCAGGTTAAGGACTTAGAGGAATTAGAGGAATTAGAATAGGGAGGGTAAAGCCTGAGTATATGCTTGAATTTGGTATAAAAATGCCACTTATCATGGTATGGTATTCACTCATATATGAACTTTCCAGCTATGGTTAAATACAAATACGTTTTTCTACATCATTAACTTGAAACCTGACTCTGGTCTGAGTTCAAGAGTGCGCACTGCCAGATCACAGTAGGGCTGTATCCCTGACATGAGTATTCCAAAGTACCATTTTTCTGCAGCTGGGAAACTGGCCTACTTCCCCCAGATTCACACTTGCAAGGTGACAGTGCATGGTGAATAATCTGTACGTGGCACAAACAGATGTCCTTTATGTTGTGTTGTTTTAATCAAATTTTAATTAGTCATTGGCCAAAAGTTGTTGCAGTTTCTGAGTTCTTTATTTGGCATAATGGTTATGATAAAGATGGAAGAGTCAAATTTTTAAAATGCAAGGATTATTTTCTTGGAAACTTACAAGCATATTTGAACCTGGCTTTAACGTGCTATAGAATTATTGAAAGCAATAATTTTGGTTATTTCTTGGACTGCAGGACTTGACTTTCTTCCCTTGCTTACTGTTAAGGAACCACACGACTTGTGAGCCATGTGTGGAGTCAGAGCACACTGTGCCTTGAGGAACAGCAGAACAGGAAATCTGTCTAGAGAGAGATCCCTCCCTTAACACAACAGCTGCTTCTGTTCAATGTGTTTGTTCAACCTCAGTCAGATCTGGTCATTTAAGAGGTTGCATCTTACTATGATAACAGGTCCAATGGCATATTGTCGTGGTTTAACCCCGGCCAGCAGCCAAGCCCCTCAAGCAGCCACTCACTCACTCCCCCACCAGCAGGATCAGGGACAGAATCAGAAGAGTAAAAGCTTGGAAACTCGTGGATTGAGATAGACAGTTTAATAGAGAAGCAAAAGTCATGTATACAAAGGAAAGAAAAACAAAGGAATAATTCACTGCTTCCCATGGGGCACGCAGGTGTTCAGCCATCTCCGGGAGAGGAGGGCTCCCTTATGTGCAAATGTTACTTGGGAAGACAAACCCCATCGCTCCAAAACTAACCCCTTTCTCCTACTTCCCCCAGTTTTATGTACTGAGACTATAGTCTGGAATATCTGGTTGGTTGGCTGGTTGGTTGGGGTAACCTGTCCTAGCTGTGTCTCCTCCCAATTTCCCATGCATCTGTTACCAATAACTTTTTTTTTAACAGTAAGTGACTCATTTCTTCAGTGAAATTACCAATTTCTAACATTCAGTTCTCATATTGGTCTCACAGATGTCATTCAGTGATACCAGATTTCCCAGTGACCAAAACAGTGTCTGCCTCTGTAGTTCCAGTTACCTTTTCACCACATTTAGTTGAATGCTCAGACCTTCTTTCCTCTCCACCTCTGTGATCATTCTGCACAAGATATAATAATAGCATTGATCTTTTCCTATTTTATGTAGGCAGATGTTTTTCTATCCCATTTCTGTCTTCTAGAAGAGTCTGTCAGGGGCAGGAAGCCTAATCTATAAACTCACCATCCAACTCCATGCCAAAAGCAATATATCCTATGCTTTTCATCTAAACTGCAGTCATTCTGCCACCTGCTAGCCTATACATATCTATCATTAGGCCAACTATATGGAGAAGTTCCAAGGCTAGCGGAGTATTTTCAATATCAGGTTGGAAATATCTTATTTCTTACCACCAAAATAACATACCAAGGGTACCCAGTTGGTAGCCATCAAAGAAAATGTTGTCCCTCTTCAAACTGAGCTGAGTAGAGCACCTGTCTTGCTCTGAAAATTCACTTCTCACCTTCGAGCTTCTCTTACCTCAATGTTCTTGTTTAGGCTGGAAAACTTTTAAACTCTGCTCCCAGGCATCAAAATTCATTTTTGCAAATTTACATCACCTGAATGTACCTAGCAAGTTAGTTTTTTTCTGGGACTTTAAAAGGAACCACATGCTTCATTTTGTCTGCCAGTCAGGTTACATAAAGTTAAAGGAAATAGTTCAATACTCTGTGATTTCAGTGGATACAATCAGCTGTTCCTTGACTTAAGCTGAAGTTTCTACTGAACAATCAAGATCATATCTAATCTTAGTGCTTTATTTGCATGGCAGTTCTAACAGGCTTTTAAAATTACCTAGATAACCAAAGAGTCATTCAAGCTCTCTCTTTGGTTGTTATAATTTTCTTTTCTCTAGTCTTGACAGCTAACCCATAGTACCATCACAGGTTTTGGAGTAGCTTGTTCAGTCTGTTCAATTAATCCCTTTGAGTGCATAAACTCTTTAATGGGGTTAGTCACTTGTATTTAAAATATATGAAAAAAGAATACTTACATTCAGTTTCAAAGCCATCATACCCTACTTCAAGCTTACTTGTACATCTCTTTCACCACTAAGTATGAAATTATAATCTCATCAGTCAGAGACATAAGTGAATCCGATGCTTTCTTTCAGAAAGAAAAAGACATTTTCTTCTGCTCTTCTTTTCCAGAAAAGCAAAATTTTCCCTCCATTTCCCCATAAAGGTACCTTGGAGTCTTTTCTCAAAGCTTTTGTTTTCTGGGATGTCTCCCAGAAGTGAGCCATGTAGCCAAACCTCATTTGCTGTTGTCTTGCAGTTGGACTGTGAGCTCTTTAAGGCACAGAGAAAGATGGGGATTCCTTACATAATGCAGTCATAGTCATTGTTCCTAAGTGCTTTGATAGCATAAATAATTACTCAAAATAGCAGCTGCAATAGCAGCAAGGAGTTGCAGCTGTCTAATTTATCTAAAACACTAAATGTTTTTTCAAGAAGTCTTTTCCAGTTGTGAAATTGATCATGAGTCACCACATCATGAGTCCCTGCCTGTTCTGGTCACACAACAAAACCAATCAATCACTGGATTTTAGGAAGTCAGATGTGTTGATAGAATTGCTTTATTGTCGGGTGATTGGACAGATTATGAACAGTCTCATTTGCATATTTTTATTTTACATGTTTGATATGTTTATTAATGGCTCAATTATAACTAAATCAGGCATTTTACACATTCACACATTAATGATTGAAGTGGAAATGAAAACGTCTTTTCCATGAAGATAAAATTAATACCATATATGATGACTCGAATATTTCAGGAAAACTCAGAAGAAAAATGTACACTGAGGAATAAATATGCTACATATAAAGGCATTCTTGTTTTGGATGTTGGCATTCAATCTGTATTATTAGTTTTCCATTTGCTCGTATAGATATTTCCATAGTAAATTTTGCACAAAATCGTGAAAATCTTCTACATTGAAGTACCAGATTATTAATTGATGCAGAAATTTAAAATTCCCTTGCATCTCTCCTTATGGTGTAGATACTCTAATGTTCTCTTCCCATTACTGGAGATTTTCATTTTACATTAAAAGAAAAATCTAAGGGTTTTTTATCCTTCCAATATTCTTGAAATGTGATATTTCTGATGGTACCATAGTGTTCATATAATCTACTGGGGGAAAATAAAGTAATGGCAATAGTTTAAAGTCAGTGTGAACTTTCTGAGAGCTAGCAGTGCTCTCCTTCTCTGCCCACTCTTCAGCTGTTTTCTTCTTATTGAAGAGCTCAGACCCATCTATCCCTGTAAGATCTTACCCCATGGTGGATGCTGCAAGTGAAGGTGGCTCTGAAGTCCCCCACAACTCCTCAAAGCCATGACTTTCCTTACCCACCCCTCCCAAATGACCCACAGACCCCCACTGACTGCATGTGAGAATGACTGGAAGCAGTGATTCTCCACTATTCATCTGAGGAAGAAATGAACAAAAATTCCAAGCTGGATTTTTTAAATCAAGATGGAGTAAAAGCCACAAGCTAGTAAGTCTGTAAGATATCACCCTGCCTTCAACCCACAGCCTCTCCAAACCTACCACTTTTTCCAATTCCAAGGAGAAAGAGTTTTTTCCTAAAAATGAATGTCTCTGCTCAAAGCTATTATGTCATTTACTGCCTAGGTACATGCAACAAGCTCAGGAAAACAACTGTGACTGGTGTCCACACAGACTGAGCAGACAGATCCAGCCTCTTCCTCACAGCTGCATCTGTTGTTGTGGACAAGAGTATTCACAGTCAATTGGGATCTCTCAAATTCAAAAGTCAGCTTATTGTGTGAAAAGAAATACTGAAAAAAAAATAAATATATATATATATAATTAATTAATAATTTCTTATTGTTTAGGCAGAAAACTGCTGCCTGACAGAACTTTGAGTCAGTCAGTTATATTTTATATTGCTTTTCTTATTTTGGAAACTAAGCAGAAGTTTGAATAGTTACAATTGAAGCAACAATGTGATGAAAAGTATTATCCACTTTAGATCTACTTAAACTTGTCACATTCAGTAAACACAGTGCAGAAAGAGCAGATAGGAAATGTAAATGGCTTTGCAGTAAATTTATATTAGTCCAAACTGCTTTTTCAAACGAGGTCAGTATGGTACATTTTCCATTTTAAGAGAGTCATCCAGACTTAACAGAAGACATTATGCACATGTTGGATTTTTCAAAGAAGAAAAAACACAGTTGGCAGGCAATTTAAACAAATACTAGGTTGTCAGTTAATTCTTACAACTTCAGGCAGATATTTATTGTAAAGTAGGGTTCACATTGTTTAGACCTGATTTGATATTAATATTTTTAATATCAAAGTTGTACTGGAACACAGACTGAAGTGTATATGTAGTACTTATCTACCTAAGCATCTGTCAAATTTGGGGGTAGGAAATATGCCTACTTCCATTCTTCTGTGAACTGTGGGTGGCCAAACAAAAGGCTTGGTGGTAGTAATGCATTTAAAATTAAACTGTGGCTAACAATCACTACTAAACGTGTACAGTCAAGATACATACTACCCACACACTGGCGTAAATTTGGAATAGCTCCACAGGTTTAAATGCATGGCTCAAGCTCACAGCACCAGAAAGGGAAGCTAAATGCAGTCCTGGTGTTATCATAAGTAAATGAAGAAACTCTTGCTTACCCTCTCCTTACCCAAAGCATTCCCAAGTAATACCTCCTGGGATCTTAAAAATAAAAATTTAAGCTGTTTACTCTCCTGTCGTATCTGACCATACACTATGAGGGCCCTCTCCTCTATGGCTTCAGAGGTTTGCAGGCAGTGAGAACAATTTTATTAAGCAATGCAAAGTGGAATACCAAAATGGAGAAGCACACAGAGGCGATCTGATGTGGCACAGCACAAGAAGAGTAGCCGAAGTAAGTGTTACAGGAAGAAGAAATGCAGGCAACCTGTGTTCTTCCTCTCTGTGTGTTTTAAGACATGCCCTGTGTGAGAAGTGAGGATGAAGGGTACACTGGGGCAGAGGGTTGCAGGAGAGAACATGGAAAACCAAAGTTATCTCCTGGAGCTGCCTGAAGGAATTTCCAGCCCCTGAACACCTAAAGAATATCTTACAGTGCAGGAACTTAAAAGTAAGGAATTTTAGCACATACAGCTCAGTAGTTCAGTCCTCAGCTTATGAGCTTTCCTGTGGGACTCTGCAGGTCTTCCTTCTGTAGGGGCAGCTGCTAATTGCTGCCTCTTCTCTGCCTTCCTACCCTTAATAATGAAGAGTTTTCTAACCGTGTTTAATCCCATCTTGTGTTAGACAGAGGAGTGAAAAGTTATGTGAATTGTGCTTCCACAGGAATTCCCACAGTAAGGGAGTGATCAGTGCTGCATAGCTGTCTTTTCATGCTTTATTAATAGATATTTATATTCCATAAATACTATCTCATACTCTGCCCCTTTCCTACAATGCCACCACTTTACTGGGAAACCTAAAGCCCCATTGGTCCTTTAACTCCCTTTTTACTCTGAATCCAAAGTAAATAGCATTGCATTGAGAAAGATTGTTTGAAAGATTAGGTTACTCAATTAGAGGGATTTATTCTACCTTACCAACTTCCTTATAAACATTTTCATTTGAATTTTCAAGGGCAGAAGCCCATTCTCATAACAGGCATGGGCCAGGCTCCACATACCATCTGACATTTCTTCATATGGTTTTTCTTAATCAAAATTGAAAGCTTCTTTTATCAAGTCACATGTTCTCATCGGCATGGACACAGGCTACCACAGAAAGCTCAGAAAACCAAGGTCTCTGTCAACACACTTAGACATTGGCTGATGCTCTGCATAAATGGGAAGAGTGGGTTATCCAGGGAGGTGTTAGGTAAGCATTGATTCAGTGACTGAAACACAAGAACAGTGATATGAGTCAGTCCCTTACTGAATTTCTTCCCAGGAGACAGCCATCATGTCCTGGAAACAGCAGTGTTCAAAGCTCAGTAGCTCTGACTGAGTTCCTACACTGGTTAAGACTCTAATGATGTTAGGAAGGGTTTCTTAATAGGTTTCACAAATTCATAGATTCCAAGGACAAAAGGAATCCAACTTTCTATGCAGTGTGGGCAGCCACCCTCCCCTGAAGTAATTACACTGGACTATAAGGCGCACTTCCAGGTTGTCGGCAAATTTCCGAGTTTTGTCCGTGTATAAGGTGCACCAGACTATAAGGCGAACTTTTTTTTTGCAGCGAGGATCCAGACGCAACAAAGTAATGAATTAGTAACGGAATCGCGCGATCGCGGGGTTTACTGGCAGGTGCTCAATTTGCAAACATTTTTTCATGGATAGGTGTAGCTTTAAACGCAGCCCCAGGTGCCTTCCCCATGCCGCAGGCCCCGGCATTCCCACTCACCCCTGGAGCCGGCTGGTGCGGCTCGGATCCGCAGCTGCCGTAGCTCGCACTTCTGGGTTGGCAAATTTTCGAACTTTGTCCATATATAAGGTGCACCGGAATATAAGGCTCACTTCCGTGTTTTGATCAAAATTTTAGTCTAAAGGGTGCGCCTTATAGTCGTGAAATTACTGTAATTGGAGCAAGTGGAAGTAACAATCTCTGTTTGCACAGGTAGGACCCAGTAAACAATAAAACACCTACCTGCAGTAGATGATGTGGGAAACCAGGAGACCTGAGCTCTACCCCACTCTCCCTATTGTGACCCCCCCTAAATGCCCACCATCTTCAGTCCCTTGGCTCTCACTGCCAGAGGACACTGCAATGCTCTCCCCTATTACACGACACCGGCACATCTTCAAATTTCACCAAACAGGACCAAAGCCACAACATGTGTATAACATTTGCATAGTTAGAAGCTTACAGAGGGAAAAAAAATCTTTTAAAATTAAGATAGCCCACCCACTCAAGGTTAAGGTTACCTGTCACAAGGGAAAAAAATTGCATGCTATTTTTGGGACAGCATTTTTCTCTGTGACAGCATGTCCATTTTTGCTTGTCCATCAAAAATGCTTTTTAAAAATTGCATTTTATGTTCACAACTTATTTGCAAAGATTCATTCTTACACCTCACGTCCCTCTCAGAAACAGAAGACTTTCTATGGTGTTTTACTGAAAGTCAACTTGAGCCGAGCACAGGCTCATTAATGACACTGGTTACAATATGGCAGAGTGTGTAATACAAGTTTCTGGAGGCAATCTATCCCTTAGTACGTTTTCATAATTTACTGGAAATAACAGTTTAGGAGTTTTCTGAGTCTGCATTTAAACATGAACAGTAGTATCTGGACCTATCCTCTAGGAACTTGTCTAGACCCTTTGTGAGCCAGGTCAGGGTTTTGGCCTTCTCAATATTCTGTCCCCACAAGTTTCGCAATTTAACTATGGTTTAGTCCAAAATATTCCTCCTTTGATTTTCTTGAAACGCAGTGCCTAATAATTGCATTGAGTGCATTGTTATTATAGAAAATAATCATCCTCTGTTTGTTTCTCAATACTATTTGTTAATCTTACAGACCTCTATCAGACTCTCATATTTTATGGGAATTCAGAGATGACCCTTTTCCCAGAAAAACTCCTACCCTACCTTTCCTCTCACTTCATGGAAGTTGGTGTATGTTCCTAACCACCCTTGTTTAATGCAATAGGGCATCAGAATGCCGAGGGTATTCAAAAGATGGAAATGTTAAACTTTGGCATAATTGTATTTCTTGTTTCAATTCTTTCTCCACAGTTGTTAATATTATGTGGCTTTAAGACCAGTCCTGGACACTAAGCTGGCCAATTCATCTAGCAAATGGTGTCTCCCAAACTTCTCTCTTGACTGGTCAGATCTAATCCAGAGCTTTTGTATGGCACTGTTCAGGTTGCCTTGTTTGGTACAGACAGTCTGTAGGTTTTGGTTTGGTTGAAAGGCTGGGTTTTTTTCAGCCTTTCTATCAGGAATTAGACTAGGATGAAGGATTAAGCTGTTATCACTCTAGGAACTGGGACAGCAACTCAGAAAGGGAAGATAGAAAAAAGCGGTTATCTGACTGATCTGCTATTTTTGAGACCTCAGAAACATCATTTTGAAAACACTGTAAGATATCATAATGGGCCTCAATGGCACATCTGTCCCAGTCACTCTGACATGCCATATTACCAAGTATGTGTGCCAAGACACACCATACTTCTTTCCTGCAAAGATTACATTCTTGGGCTAGCGTAGTCAGAGCTGTTGATCTTTGGGACACCCTATAAGCCTACTTTATTCCTCAGTCATTAGTGGTTTTCTAGGGAGCTGAGAGCAGTTAGAATGGTAGGAATGAGAAGTATTAGGGGGTTACCTGCTGTATTTTGTAATGTAGATCTTGGTTAATTTAAACTATATTTTTGCTACTTTTTTTCTGTTCATAGGGGTGATGTTTGAAAATTTCTAAATTACTTTGAACCTCACAGAGGCAATTCTTTCAGGCTATAATAGTAGAAATAAACAAATAAACCTAATCTACCTGCTCCTTCCCTCCTTTTTTCACACCCATGGGCTGGAGTCAGCAGGCACCACACCAGTACCTGGTTGTGCTGACCATCCTGATGCCACCAGAGCCACAAGCTGGTTCAGGGCCAGCAGAACTGGCATCAGGCACCATTTGCAATCTCTGTTCTGCCACGTCCCTGAGGGATCCTGACAGAGTCCAAAAGTACAGTACTTCAGTAATATATCATCATGGTGATGAATGTAAAGTCTTTTTCCACTTGAACAAGCCCCTATTATCTAAAAGCTCCATGTTAAAAAGAAATATTTTTCTTGAAGGAAAAACATTTTACTGTTCCTCATCTGTTTTCACAAATCCACACTTAGTCTGGCAAAGATATCCGCTGTCATTTTAAATGAAAACTGACTGAATGTTACATCAGTTTAAAATTAACTCATACTGCAGTTAGAATTTATTGTAAGGCAGCTGGTTTTTATTCCTATTTTTTGAAGAGAACATATGGATTATGACAGAACCTATTAAATATCTCTGGGGTGTATGTGGGAAGCTGTGTCATTTTACTCTGAGCTCCATCATTGAATTTCTGTCTGAACATCTTAGTCTCCTGTAGGCTCCCATCAAGTTACGAGAAGATAGAAACCAGAAGAGTGTTTTGTAAGCATGCCTGAAAATAAAACTGGTGAATGGCAGTTTTCTTTCTAAGGCTTTCTCTTACTTGCACAGTTGATGTTTGATATAAGTCCAGGCTGTTCCTTTCCTTGCTCCAGTTAAAAGAGATGAAATGTGCTCACTTGAATGTGTGAACTGGGGGATCATCAACTTTTCACCTCAAATCTGCATTATCTGGTATGATGGATAACCTGTTACACAGCAGTCTCTTTTGTGTCCTGGTTTACCAATACTTTTATTAGCTTATTTGCTATTCCTAAACTTTATGGCAAACATATTTCTGTCCCTTTGTTCATTTTATTATGCTATGGTAGCAGTGTTTTCATATTCAACAAGGCAAGAGAGCATTAAGAGAGAACACAGCTGTCAGCCCATGGCTGCAACACCCTCCAACAGTTTCAGTAAGAGCGTGAGTGAAAATAGCTTACTCAGTGGAAGCTGGATGGGCAATTTCTAGGCAGGCAATTACCTGGCTGGGAATTTGTGGAGGAAGCTGTGGTTAATGCCCCTCCTCTCCTGAAAAGTGCATGGGATCTTTAGCAACCACAATGGTCAAGATTTCAGGGTTTAGTTTAATTATGGGGAGACGCTTTGTACCATTAACACAGAGGGGAAAGGAGGGGTAGAGTTTGGTATGTAGAGCGTGTGTGTGTTTTAAATGCCATTTGATAGCCTTTAAAAGCTCTATGCTGGAGCAGCTCAGATGCTTTCTTGTTTAGAAAACTTATGAAGCAGAAATTCTGTTGAAAGAAACTTCACTAGAATACATTAAGATCTTTCATTTGTTGGCAGCTGACATGAATCTTACTGGTGTTTGCAAAGAAGAAAATGTAATGTTTCGTTTTATTAAATTGCAGAATTAGTCTTACTTGTTGCACTGTTGCAAACTTCTCAAGTGTTTCACTCTGCTTTGTTTTAAAACATGCCTTGTGTTACTACCTGGTAATTAAGGTACCGATTCTGTAAACAATGTCCCTGTGAGTTGCTGCTGCCTTCCTTGTCTGTTCATTTTAAACACAACATCTGCTGACACTAAAGGCAAATATTCATTATTATGAACTGTATGGGGTTTGACTTATAGGAATTTATAGAATCCTTTGTATATTAGAGAAAAAAGCAGAGTTTGACCATTATGTTCAAAGCTATTTTCAAAATTGCCAGTAAAAAGCATTTTCAGACATAACAGGAGCCCTTCTATTCTTCTATTTTATGTTTCCAACAATAACCGCAATATTTTTTAAGAAAAAAAAAATTTTTCAGCATTGATTTTCAGCAGAACAAATCACTAATTCATCTTAAGAAAAGAGATGCTTAAAGAAGTACAAAGCACTTAGAAAGAAATTAGCTTATTTGAATACATGAAGATTCTCTTAAGGTGAAGCATTAGTGAAAAATTTATTCATGCTGACCTATCAACCATCGCTTTCAGCACTGATCTCACATTTATGACTTCAACTGGAGACATAAATCAGAGTACTTCTCACAAATCCAATTAATTTTGTGATCACAGAAAAGCAGCATAACTTTCTGGCACAACTTGAACTTGCAAACAAGAAGGCAGAGAACCAGCATGTCTGGAAACTTTTGCAAATGCAGCAGCACACTGCTGCAGATCTACAGAGCAGGAATAATACTTAAATTTGCATGAAGAATGGCTTAGTAGAAAAAGTTTTCCAAGGGAAAAAAGAACAATTGTAGGAATGATAGTCTAAGAAACTGGTGTGCTAAAAAGGCATAAGGCTCCAGTGTACTAACCAATCCATAGTCAGTGAAATTTATGTGGTGAGATGAAGTCTGTAAATTGCACTATTCACTTTTAAGGTTGTACAGTTCAGAGTACTGTTCATATTGTTTCAATATTTAACTGTGGTGAAAATAACTTTTCTTTGTTTTATCTGCATAGGAAGCTTATTTTCCACAGAGATTCCAAAAGTCAGTTTTATCCTTAAAATATTTCCTACTGTGCATCTTTTTTTCACCAGTATAAGTGATTCAGTGGTTTAAATAAAGGCCCAACAGACTGAGTTTCACCATGAATACAGCAGTCGGTGATCCTCTCCACACATGACTAGGAGATGGAAAAGGATCAAACCTTTTATGATTATAAATCACACAGCCTCTCTGGAGAGGCAAGGGAACCACTGCATGAGATACAAAAGGGTAAAGGAAGTGCTTCACTTTGCATTTTGCAGTACTACAAATGTATTCTGTGTTTAGAACATCTGCTTTCCCACCACCTTCAGCAACAGACCAATTTCCTCTCAAATCAGTCCTGCTGTAGTGGAAAGACAAAGACCCTTTGTAGTCAAAATAAAAATAAAAGGTAATGTGTTTCAGGAGTTATGTTTTTTATAAATCCAGAAGAGCTAAAATATTTTAGTAGAACTACATCAAGTAATCCAAACACTAAATGCATCTCCAGTCCAAGATCACTTGGGCTTCTTGCAGTCACCTTACCTTGCTCCCTCTTCTGTGAGTAGAGCATTCTCCACTAAGTGAAGGTGAAGGAAACTTCAGAAAAACAAGGGGAAAACCTTGTTTTAAATATAAAATAAAATATCATTGCTCTCTTAAGCTGCCTTTGGACCAATAAGAAATAAAGTTTTGAAAACTTCCTTTGTTTCCTCCAAGAATGCAGTCCGGTCATAGTCTTGCCCATTCTTTACCATTTGTCTTTCCTGTCTTTTAATTTATGGGAATGTAAAGAGAGAAACTGAAAAAGATTGGGTGGATATCCATTCAAATATGAACGAAGGAGCATTTTATTTCCCCAGTAAAAATAAATTCATTCTCATAGAATCATGGAATGTTTCAGGGACCTTGGAGATCATCTAGCTCCAACTCCTTTCTGTGGGCAGGGACATCTTTCACTAGAACAATTTGCTTAGAGCTTCACTCACCTTAGTCTTGAACACTTCCAGGGGTGGGGCATCCACAGTTTATATCTATAGTAATTTCACAATTATAAGCCACACCTTTTGTATTGAAGAATCCAGCCTACCCCAGTAGTGCGGCTTATATTCAGGTGCGGCTTATTTATGGACAAATCCCAGTGAAATGCCAACCTGGAAGTGAGAGCCGGCCAGGGAGGGCGCCTGGGGCTGCCTTTAAAGGCTTCACTGGTCTATGGAAACTGTTGCAACTTGAGCACCTGACACCAAACCCAGCTGGCAGTGATTCTGTTACTAATTTGTTACTTTTTTACACATAGATCCTCACTTTAAAAAAATAAAAAAAAGGTGTGGCTTATATATAGAAAAATCCCGTGGTCTACCCGGCTACTGGGAGGTGTGGCTTATAATCAGGTGTGGCTTATAATTGTGAAATTACTGTAATTTAAACCTACTGTCTTCCACTTTGAAGCCATCCTCCCCTTGTACTGTCACTATGGCCTTGTGAAAAGTCTCTCTCCTTTTTTCTTGTAGACCCCTTCACATACTGAAAGGGGGCAATTAGGCAACCCTGAAGCTTTCTCATCTCCAGGTCTCCTACTATGAGAGGTACTTCATCCCTCTAGGCACCTTGGTGTCCCTCCTGTGGACTTGCTATGCCAGGTCCATGACCCTCCTGTGGTGGGGACCTAGAGCTGGACTCAGCACTCCAGGTGGGTCCCATGAGAGTAGAGGGGCAGAATCCCTTCCTTCACCTGCTGGCCACGCTGCTTCTAATGTTTGCCAGAACCTTGTTTGCTTTCTGAGCTACAAATGCACATGGCCAGTTCACGTCCACCCTCCCACTCTTCAGCACCCCAAGGGCTGCTCTTGATCTGTTCACCCCAGTCTGTGTTGAGACCAAGGGCTGACCTTACCCAGGTGCAGCACTTTGCAGTTGGTCTTATTAAACCTCATGTGATTTCCATGGGTCCACTTTGCATGCTTCTTCAGTTTCCTTTGGGTGGCACCTCATCCTTCAGGTATGTTTTCATTAAACTCCTCTCTCAGTTTCTTTAACTCACCTCTTTACACCATTTGATTTTTTTTTTTTAGTTCAGCAGCTGTGAATGAGACGACAATACAACTGTGCAAGGCAGACAGATGTATGACTATCAGTTTCTGAGGCTGTTTTTAATTTTCTCCTTAATAAAATGTTTTCTTTGAAAGACACTGAATGAAATTCAGCCTTGGTGAGGCAACAGGAATTTCACAAGTGCCAAAATGAACAACTTGAGCTGCAGATGATAATTTTTCTCTTATTTGTGTGCCCTTCCCCACTGCACCTTTAGAGCTATAGTGGGATATTCTCCTAATGATAGTGAGCTACTGATAGATGCAGTCTGTCACCCAGACCATCTTCCCTACCTGTAGATTATTGTGGGCCTCAGGAATTTCTCTGAATGGTGGTTGTGAATAGGGAAAACAGATATTTTACTTGTAAGACTGTATTACACAAATTATTCTCTTTTTTAAGCATGGTGGATGTTTTAAAAGGGTACCAATAGGCCTCTCAGGATTTTTCATCTCAATCCAATGCTAAGTTTAGCTGTTGTACTTGCTAATTCTCAGAGCAAAATCTCATTTGTTCCACAAGACTCTTTTTCTTGTTTGACATGTGCTCTCCAGTGGGAATTCCATCACCCTTTGATTTAATTCTTCCAGATGTTTCATGCATCCTATTAAGAGCCTCTTCAAAGAATGAATAGTTACTGGTCTAGAAAGCAGTTGCATTTTCATTGTTCCAGGGAAGGCAATAATTTTATGCTAGGAAACAGGAGCAAAAAACTGTATGGGTAGTTGAACATATATGTGTCTATATATATATATAAATCAGTAACAAAGAACTCCCTAAAATCTTGTCAGTTAAACCCAGTGGAAATATACTACATTTAAGCAGTAAATATATACATAAAAAATACGTTCTATCTGAAGGTAACAGTATCCTTGGGAATGGAAGATTTAGGGCTTTTAACTTCTCCCCTTTCCACATAATGATTTGCTTTGTGTTTATAAAGGGGTGTTGTTACAAAGAGGGGTAGTTTATTGCACCTGAAAGCCACAGTGCCCTCATGAAAGACTGTAACTAAATAGACATTTGTAGAACAGATTTTACATTTTGGTATTTAAAGCATTGTTACACTTCAAATAAGAAAAGTCAAAAGCATGACTGAAACTTCGTTCTCACTCAGAACTTAAATGTTGCTTGTAGAATAATTATTTTGTGAATGTTTCCATATTGGCTATTTGTATTACTTCCTGTAAGCAAAATCACTGCACACATCATTCCACTCCCGTCTTAATGCTTTTTCATCACTGCCATAAAACTATTCTTTAGGTTCATTACCATTTTTTAAATTCATTCATGACTTTCAGGTTTGGAAGCAAGGGTTAATTACCTTTGTTTTTCAGCACTTTTGACATAGTGTTGTGCCTTTTCTGTTGCTCCAAAGAAAAATCTCAGCCTAATTTCTCATCCTAAATGTTAAAGAATACATCCAACTAACACCCTTTCATAAGTCACTAGACTACACAAGTTCAACTCACTGGCTTATCAGTAAATTCTTTTTCATGAGCCTCTTCAGTTCCAGCTACTCTTCCTTTCAGGTATCCTGGAGAGACAAAAATGCCAAAATTTCTGGTAGAAATTTCTATAATGGAAAACAGTCTGAAATGTAATTTTCTTTTGTCTCAAAAAAAACCCCAAAAAAACAAAACAAAAAAAAACAACAAAAACCACCAAACAGGGAAACTATTTGATATCATAAGTCCTGTATCTTTCCAGTTTCAGCTCTTTATCTACAATAATGTGTCTCCAGATAATGTGTGGCATAATAATATGTCCTGTATAATAGGACAGATTTTGCTGCCCTGGAGTTTCACCAACAAATCAGGTTAAATTGCACTGATTTCATGAGATTACAATTAGTCTTTGGTTCAGCATTCCTTGTGACCTGACTATTCTAAGAGCAGAAAAGATTTCCCTCACTAACACACTGCACAATGAGAGGGACCTGACCTGTAACCTGGATCTTGTCTTTTGGGTGGCAAGGAGAACCCATCTTTCCATTAGCTATGTAAGAATGTCTAGAGCTGAGAATGCTGAGTATCCTACACCAGAAGAATCACCCTCAAACCAAAATATCTGTGGAAGAACATCAGAACTTTTTTTTTTTTAGTGCCATAAATGTGTTGAAAGTTAAACCTGATAATTTTTGCTCAAAGTTGTCTAAAATACATTTATCAACATTTCCATGAGCTTCATATTATGAATACTAATCTTTCTGAAATTGAGCATATGTGCCAGACATATATTTGTCCCTCTAGAAATATAGCAGAAAGAAACATTTGGATTTGACTAATTTGAAAGAGTTTTCCCGACACAGCAGCTAGACACAGCATCTTCAGACATTCACATCTAAGACAATGTTCCCAGGTCTCACAGAGAGTGCAGCAGCAACTGACCCTACAAGCAACAGGATTTTTTCCACCTTAGCCGCTGAAAGAAAGATCTCCAGTTTCTTTGCCCTTACAATTTATTTTTGACAAATGTGGAAATATTTTAGAAAATCTGGGTGAGTCTACCCTGTGTCAGCAAGAAGTCAAGTTCTTGGCTTGACAGTTATTGACTTAGGTACAGAAGGAGACGACTGAAACCTTCCATGTGTGACTGGCAGTTAGGTTGTTATGGATTATTAGGCTCACAAAACAAGTAGATCACAATCTGTAATTACTTGCACGTGGCAATAGGGACCTTTTTGGTCTCTAATAGTAGAACATAATGCAATCCAATGGCTACAGGTGGGACTAAAATTACTTTTTAAGTGTGTAATTGTTCCCTGAAGCAAAATAATTCCTTATGGTCTTTGTCACTCGGAGCCTTTCAGCTGGACATCTTTCCTCTTCATTCACAAGTTACTGAGTTTGATAATATTCCCTAATTTTGCTGCTGATCTAATCACAAGCAATAAGGGTGACACAAGGAAATCAGTTCTTTAACAGGAAAGAATGAAAGCCTGTGATCCAGAGAGCTCTTCCAAATAGGCTGGATTAACACAATGGTCCCTCCTGAATGTGAAATGTATGAATGCAACCCATATTCCCATTGCTTTATCTGGTCAAGTTTACCTTTAAGTCTTTTAAAATACATCCTATGTGTGTTTGCATGGGTTGTTTATCTCCTCAGATTAAGAAAGGTGTAAAATACTGTATTAGGGCAAATAACGTCGTTCTTTAGTTCCAATGTTTTTATCTCTTTTCCAAAACAGGAAGGTTGATAGTGATTAGTGGTGGTATAGATGTGAGAATGCAAGTATTTTACTGGGGGGTACTATCTGTAATTAGTTCTTCTTGTTAACTTTGCTTCACTTTCACCCATCAATTCTAACCCCTAATGATGCCATTGTTATTTAGCTCTTAGGAAAATAATGTGATACACTTTGGAACACAACCACCTCTGAATTATTTGAAATACTATTACAGCTTATCTGTGTTCTGAGGGCCAAATCATATTTGGGTTCCATTTTAACAGAATTGAAGTTTTTTAAAGAGGGGTGTGCTAGGCTAAATGTTGAGTGATTGTTACATACTCTGGTAAGGATAAGATGAAAAGGAGGAGCACCCAGGAGGAGAATGTTCCCAAGTAGAAACAAAGGAAGAAGTTGTATCTCTTATGAATGGGAGGTTTCTTTCTTGAGAAGGAAGAGATCAGTAGCAGTGGTCCCCAGACATCACCTGCACCACATGTACTCCAGGCAGTGACTCCTGATTGCTCTTTTTTTGTTAGCAGAGTTTTTACTCCAGCTTGGAAAGAGGGGTGACCCAGTGTGAACTGAGTAGGGGGTAAAATGAGTGACAGAAGGATTCAGCAGTAATTCTGTATTTCCTTGATTTTGTCAGTTTAAAGTTGACCTCTTAACATTACTGTAGATTTTGTCATTTATTTTTTATGCGTGGTGTATCTACCTTAATACAGCTCATGCTGAGTGTTTTATACATAATTTATATCCAATACTAAAACCCTTTGTACTGCTATAAGGGGTTATAAATTCAGTGCAGCTCAGTGGATATGTTAATGCAAAACTCCTGGCCTACACATTTTAGTTGATGTGAATTGCCTATGATTTTCCACTCTAGACATTTTGCCAGCAATATACATTAAAAAAAAAAAGTTATAGAATGTGTCAATGAACAATAATAAAAGCTATCTTCTTGGGAATATCCACATCTCTTATAATAATTATCCAACAAGATTTGGATCAGATATTCATTGTTCACATTATTTTATTATCCACAAAGCAGTGCTATTTCCAAGACTTGTACACCATCCAAAGTTGTGGTTGTAGGGAAGTGTAACAACACTATATCCAATTTTATTGTGCTCCATTCATATCAAGTTAATGAAATACCAAGAGTTCTATTTTTTCTTGTTTGTTTACACTTTGGCTAAGATGAGATAAACCCACTATTAGGATACTTAAAAGTTCTTCTAAGTGTATTACATTGTGTTCTGTGAAATTAATACTATAAAATACATCCACTTCATCCTTACTGCTCTATTTATTATTGGCCCTTCCACCTCTGCACAATGGCATTAGTGGTTAATATGTTCCCTAGATGCAACAAGCATAGTCCATTCCCACCAGAACTTAAACATTTTGGGAGCTATTCTACAGATTGTGCCCCTCATACTTTCTGGGTTTTGCAGCTTGCAGGACTAAATACTAAATTACGATGTGACATAACAAAATAGGGAGAAAAAAGTAGAAAAAAAAATATGTGCAGAGCCAAGACAGAGCAGTGTGTGCTGTTTAAGGGAGCTGTATTTGCAAGTTTGGTGTTCTAGTCTGGGTGTTGGCACACATCAGTGTGCATGGATATAAAATACCATGTCCATCATGAGATCAATATTAAAAGGAAGACACAACAGGACTGTATGTTTGTTTGGAACTCTCTGGTATTGCACTCCTTTACATGTGTGCAAACATGGTCCCTCCATCACCTAGAGGATTCTTTCTTCTCATGCAATCTCCATTCTTTGTGTGTCTGCACACAAAGAACATTCCTGAAGAACATTCCAGGTGGAGACAGCCACGCTGTAGAGCTGGTGTGGAAGTAGACAGGCAGATACCAAAGGCAGGCTGTGTGAGAGCAGTGAAAGATGTAGGAATTGAAGCTGGGCTGCATGCAGTCATTTTGGTTGCGTTAGACTCTCCTTTTGCAGCAGGAGCTGCAGGAAACCTCCTGCTGCTCTAGCTCTGCTGTAGCTAAATAGAAAAGGATCACAATGCTGCCATTAAATCTCTGGGTCCAGCAGTTTCCCCTTCCTTCAGTAGCTGCTCAATGATACATAGGATCATGGCCTCTCTGAGTCCAAGCAAGGATGGCTTTCTCCCCACCAAAACCCCAGGGGCATCCATTCTGTACCGCAGAGCCAGCTTTCATCTCCTGGAGAGGGAAAAGTAATGAATCCAAGAAAACTGGAAGGGAAATTCAGGAAGCCAGAGCATCATTATTGATGTTATAGCTCCTCATGAAAGGCTGTAAGGGATCTTTAAGGTTTAAAATAAGCTCTCAAAGCTTTGGTTTTATGTTCAAATAAAATAAAACAAAACAAAAATGAAATGAAAAAGGGATTGCCTTATGGACACAGCTTCTCTTGAAACCACACGGGAGCTTTGATCAAACATAGAACCTTGAGAAAGTGTATTGTATTATGTACAACATTTCCAACAGCCCCCAAATTTCTCTTTGCAGCCTCTCATCCAGGTGCTTAACCAAACCAAAAGTCTTTAATTCATCCAGTCCTGCATCCTCTCAGTCCACCCTGTTAAGAGTACAAGCCCTTATGAAATATATAAATTTACACTGTAAGTGCTGTGGAAACATGTCCAATGGGCCTTGTAGTGATATGTACACAAAAACTGTCATCCCAGACAGAGTTAAAGCAATACTACTTTTCTTGTTTGCCAGGTAAATTGTTTGTTTGTTTTCCTCAAGGGGAGTGCAATTGTTCAGGCTGTTGTAAACTGAGTCAAAAGAGATTTCAGCAAAGAATTACGTTTCACTGAATTATTTGTGACAGCTTTGATTAATTGCAGATGTGCTAATCAGATTTTTTCAATCTCTTATTAACTACAGTACCTTTTGTTTCAGGACCTGATTTTCCTTCTTTGCTGGTGATAATGTAAACCTGACCTGAAGGCTGGCTTTGGTCCAGCCTTGGCAGCTTTCAGTCATTGCACAGAGGAACAGGTAGCCTCTGGCTCTTTGTTTGTTTTAAAATTTCTGTGATGATTGTGATCTGGCAGAATCCAGATCTTGTTTTAAACAACTATTGCAACGGGGAAGTTTTGTAAAATCTCTTAAAGCCAGTGATGAAAACAGGACAGCACTCCTCTGTCATTACACTCCACCAAACGTCAAAGATCAGAATCTGTCCTGTATATTCAGGAAAAACTCCCCCTGAAAATTAATTAAGACCTAGGGTTTTAAAATGTCACCAATATAGATATACATTTTAGAGATAAAAGGAAAAAAATTACTTTGAGGTGACAATCAACACTTAAGTTAGTATAAGTCAATTCTGTTTATTTTACTTACAGGCACCAAGCAGTATCAGATTTCAACACACCACACACCTGCATCTTCAGGCTTTGTTTGCTTTCCATCTCATAACTGCATTCAGTAGACGATATTAACAGTCAGTAAAAGCACAATATTTTCTACGCTAAAATGAATGAAAATCCACATCTGAGTTCCTAGAGTTTAAGTAAACATTAGAGGCAGTGGGAGAAATTTAGGATATTGCAAACAGCCAATAGCTGTGCCCTCAGGTAGCACAGAAACCACATGAGTTAACACCAAGGCATGATCAGTAAGTGCTGATGTTTGCCATTGGGCTGCTGCTGTTGCTGCAAGTCAGGTTGTCACCTTTAGGAATTTGTGTACTAGTACTTCAACATGGAATTAATGAAAAATTAATTTTTTTTCAGGGCACAACACTGTCAGCAAGAATGAATAGACTTTTTGTTTCTCTTCCCTCAAATTGCTTATATGCAAGTCTTGACCTCCTGAAGTCAGTAAAAGGATTTTTTTTTTTTATGAAGGTTTGGATCTGCTCATTAAGTGCACAAGGGCTTTTGAACAGGAGAGCAGAGCAAAAGATCCATACGTGTGGACATCTCTACAGCCATGTGTCCGTGTGTACATGCAATGGGCTCAGAGGGAGAATGCAGAAATGCTCTTGGATTTTGGGGGTCTTTTGTTGTTTTTTTCCTTCAAGGAGAGGGAACTCCTCACTTCAGCCTGAATGTAATTCATCAGTGCAGCTTTTAGAAAAGAGTTACCTAAATAATAATGAAAGTTGTGATAAAAAATGTTAGCTTTTCAATGTGTCTTCTGACTATTTGTAAGTAATTGAGGTCTATTGGGAGGAGACTTTCCTCTATTTATTTTCTCTTTTTAACTTGACATTAAAAACCTAATAAATCTCTCCAAATCGTGCCCCTTCACCCCACAGACATCTTGAGCAGTACCACTGAGTTTCTGTGGCATGCAACTAGAAACTGCCACCCATTACAGCTACTTCATAAAATTACCTGCGTGCTGTCTTTCTGATTTTACTGTTTCCCCCTTAAATTGGTTGGAAAATGTAAAAAAAGCTCAAAATACAAAGAGAAGATGTGATAAAAATGTGGACTATTAGACTGTAAGGATCTCTCAAATCCCCTCTTGGGATTTTTTTAAAATGTCTTTAGGCCGGGGACTTTAAGATGAGTGTCTTCTTAAAAGGGAAAGATTTGTTTTCTTGGCAAGAAGGGCAGGAGAGCAAGTCCTCTAACACCCATGAAGTTCAGGGATCAATAGGGCAAAGCAGCTCAAAACCTCCCCTGGCCTCCACATGAAAAGCTGCTTGACTTCAGACTCCCCTGACTGTCAGTACCAAGGTGTTCTCCTGACATGTTGCCACCAGCTCGGAACAGGAGCTGGTATTCCTGCCAATTTTCTGAAATATGCCATTGGAGCTTCCTGCTACTCCTGCTCTGAAATATTCCTTTTTCTCTCTGTGTCAGGCGCTTTGCTTTGTGGGGTAGCTAGCAAGCATCTTGGAAGAGGATGCGTGTTCAAGAGCAATCCCTCTCACATCTCCTGTGTTGAGTGTTCAGAGCTTTCCTTTTCCTCCATCATCCATTCTTCAGTTCTGAATGTAAGAGTCAAGAAGAGAATACAATTACACAGAAGTGAACTTCAAGAGCAGAATTATTAAACTATGTCTTTTTCTAAGTGAAATGACCGTGATTTGTATAGAAGATATTTTCATTTCCCAAAACGAGGAACAAAGGAGACAAGAGGAACAATTGCAGTGAAAACATACAGATCATTTTCTAACTGACAACCTATGTCTGCCTTTCTGTAAAACTGAAATATTTGAGATACTCATGTTTTCTGTCTCTGTTTTTCTCTCTCTCTCTCTTTGATTCTCCTTGTCTAAGCCCTCCCTTTTTTTTTAATATTCTATTTCAATTTCTTTGCTGGAATTTCACATTCCTTTTCCAGACAATCTTTTCTGTATCCAATAGCAGGGATGTTTTCTGCACTGCCCCCAAATTTGTCATGATGAAACTTCTGTGAGATCAGACCTGGCTCCTGATTGCTAAGACTGGCTGTTGCTAGCAAGAAACCTGGGGACTTTCCAGGTGAGATGAGGCAGATTTCACCAATGTACTTTAGATATTGAATCCAGTACTAGTTTAGACCCTGCTGATGCTCAAAATGGAAAGTTGGAGAGGGCTATTTATCTAGACAAGAAACAATTACAATATTCAAATGCAGGATTTTGTTTTTTGTCATCCCCACTTGAAAGTTTTGAACTGACAGTGTGAAGAATTTGGTTCTTCTTTAATCCTTCTTCTTTTGTATTTTGCCTACTGAAGAAGAGAAAAATAAACATTTTGAACTTTTATCACCTTCTCTATAGTTAAATTTCTCTTGTTGGCGACTTGGCTGACAGGTCATGGGGTAAGAAAAACAGAATGTGAAAAAAGAATAATCTGGATGATGGAGGAGGCTAAACTATTTCTATCTGTACAGAAAGATAGTTGTTCTAGTTGCCTGTAAAATGCTTGATTACCACTTGATTATTGGTCTTTTATTTTTACTCCTAGAGCACCTGAATGTTTTAGTACCATCAATGATGGATGATATTTTTCTGCATCTCTTCTGCCGCTGCTATGCGGTGAAGTTCAGCCACTCTGCACAAAGGTTAGACCCAGTTAAAACAGCCTGCTAATTATTTATGAGACAGCAAGAAGACCAATGGGACTTCCACTTGTCCTTCTGGAGCAATAATGAGACCATTACAGTCTATTTAACACCATGAAAAACAATATCCACAGGTGACCTTTCAGAATCATTGCCAGATTGGATTTATGGCCATCATGTACTCTCATCAAGGAACAATATCAAAGAGGGGCTTAAAGTTAAATTGGCACTTCAGTTGGTGACAGCATCCTGAGGTTTGATAATAATAAAATCACTTCATTTTCTTTTATTTTGTTTAAGGAGGGAATGTATCGCACAGACTCTGATAGCTGATGTTGTTTCGTATAACTTCCGGGAGCCTACTGAATACTTTGGGTATGTGCTATGACATAACAATAGTGCTGAGATATTTCTGTGTCTGTTTAAATAGTCAAAACATCTGTATGCAGAGAAAAGCTTTGGCACTCCATTCCTTCAGCCACACAGTCCCTGAAAACAATTCCAGATATTGAAAAACTAAAAGCTTTTTCAATAGTGCTCAGGACATTGATGTACTAAAGCTGAACATCACCATCACCTCCCAGAGATGAAAATTAACTTACAAATGAAAAATACAGAAAACTTTGTTTTCAATTAGTAACTAAATCAAATTAAAAATATGGTTGCCCGTCCTTTATGTTAGCAAATTATACTGAGGTAGATACAATTTCAGTCGTGATCCCTAGGTGGGCTAGAAGAGACACGTACATCTATCAGAATGGTGACTATAGAAAGAAATAACGACTTAATCTAAATGCTGCCACTGAACAAAACAGTAGTGTGTAGGACACATGCAGCTGTGAAACTGCAGATGGAATAACAAGGAAACAGAAGCTAACTGCATGTCTTGAAACAGATGTGAAGCAGAAGGGGCATGTTTCAAGCAGCTGATTAAAAACAAAAAATCACCACCAACAAAAAAAAACCTGCATTGAATGAATTATTGTATTTGATTGCTTATCTTTAAAAGAAATTAAAATTGGAGACATACAGTTTCAAGAGATAGGCTCAGTCCTTGTCTAAATGACTGCACAACACTATGGCTGCAACTTCATGTGACACAAGAGCGTGACCCACAAGCACCAGTGCCATGGGAACTGACAGGGAAACCAAGCCAGGCACTCAAGGAAACCTGAATTCAGGCAGAAGACACAAAAGTAACGAGATGTTTATTCATCTTCTGTCATGAGCATCACATTCAGGGTCAAAGAGTTAACACCTTCCACCTTCTGTCTCGTCTATCTCTTTTTCAGCAAAGGAACAATGGGAGTCTTTTCCTCCCCTACAGAAAGGGAACAGCAAGATACTTTTCTTAGTCTGCCTAACTCCTTTGGTCATAAGCCATTTCTTCAAGTCATCTCAGACTTCAGATATGAGCAACACTGACTCTTTTGCAGAGCTCTACCCAAGCTCTCCTCCTCCGTGCCCAATAATCCATCTGTTTATGCAGCTGCACAGCCACAAATGTCCTCTCTGCTGCTGCTGCCGCTGCTGCTGGCCACTGTACTCCCAGCTTCTGTCCCTAAATCCCTTCTGCATCCACTCTACTTCCATACAGTCCCTTTCA
>VRYO01001463.1:31888405-31924857 GCA_009812075.1 Sialia sialis
TCTTATAGCCGAGATCACCTAAATCCCAGGAACAATGTTGGCTGCTTTCCAATTCAAAGGCCCATCATCTGTATATTTTTTTTCCAGTTCACTTTCAGAGCTCTGTTTAATTCAGTGTATTATGGTGGGTCATCTGCAATTCAGTATTTTAAAAGTCAACAGACATTTCTGGAAAAAATACCCAAAAACAAACAAACAAAAACAAAAACAAACAAAAAAATTAGGTAAAAATATATGCCCATTCTTTTGAGAGCACTGCATTTGTGGTCTGCTCTTAAAGCCCTCCCAGATTCATCCTCTCTTTTCCACTCCCTTGCAGAACCTGATACACCATGTCAAAAGAAGAGCCTATCTTTGAGGAATAGAGTATCTGTCCAAATGGTTTCATCTGAGTTTTCACTTTGGGTCTGTAGAGTACCTGCTGTTAGGGAGCAGATTCCTCATTTCCTGCTGTTCTACATACAATTGCATCATAAATGGAGTTCTTGACATTGTTTCTGTTACTAAAATTGGGCTGCATCTTCCCATCAAGTGATCTCTTCCTCAAGTACTCATTTATCATTTTCATATTCCACTTTGAAAGAAACCAAAGTTCCAGGGACCAAAGTACCCAAAGAGAGCAATTGGGAGAGACAGTTTGGGGAGCAAATTATTCACATAGACCATCAAGTTTTGTCTATTCATTTTTACAGGTTCAAGAGAAATCCTAATCAAAGTCTGCTTCTCCATACCCTCAACCCCCAGTTTATAAGGAGAAACAATTTATAAGGAGAAATCAATTTTTTAAAGATTCTTGTTTGTTTTAAAGGGATTACCACAATGTGTAAATTCTTCAGAGGCCACCCTTCTTCAAGGCAAGTCGCTGCCTTGCTTTTCCAAACTAGTGTTCCCACCAAAATAAAATACTGTATTTTTTTTGTCTGCCAGTTTGCTTACAGAGCACAGGGAGCTGTTCTGTCTGAGCAGCAGCAGTCACTCTTTCTTCCTGACTAGCAGACACATGCTTTTGGTAATTGAATGCAGCTGTTCTCCTCTCTGCCCCTTCTTAAGCTTTTGAAGGAAATCCTACTTAGGGGAATGCCTGTGCCTCCAGCAGGGATCCAGAACACGAGGGAACACCGAGTGGAAAGACTACATTTGCAAAGGGCAGGCACCAGCTGACCCTGCTCTTAAATCTCTGCACAAAATTTGGGATGTGTGATGTCACAGTACAATTTCAACTACCTGTATTTTAGATTCTAAACAGATGACATTTCTTTAAAAGAATTCCAAAAGTGAGATAGCCTTCTGGTGTCTTGAATGAAGGTGGCAAAGTATTTTTACATGAGATAATGAATGCGAAACAAGAGTTCTGTAGGCATCTGTGGTCACCTCATCTGTAACCTGTTTGCACAGTTGCACTCATAGAGAGGTCTAGGGAGTAGAAGAGTCTCAGTGACAGAGCCTTGGGTCTACATGGCCTCTCCCACAGCATAATGAAATTATTGATACATGTGAGCCACAAAATACAGCCATAAAAAGAAACTACTAAAATGAAGTTTAAAACATATGTTATTTGTAATGCTACCAGCAAACACAATTTTATGTCTATACCTTCACATGTGGATGAGACACTAATGAGGACTTTGGACTTTCACAGGTAAACACATATTTCAGCCCTGCAAATTTTGGAAATAGGCTTTTAGAACAAAAGATGGATTTTCTATAAGTACAAATGTATCTACTGTGACAGCTAATGGAAGGCACAAAATTAATATCAGAAATTAATCTCAGGAAAGGTAATAATAACAATAGCAAGATCCCAATAAAATAATAGCTTTATTTAAATTATGCAATTCCTCTGAGATATGCCAATGGAAGCATGAGTGACAAGGGCAGTGGAAGTGCTGTAACTTTTTAAATGGATTTTAAATTAGGCAGATAGTTTCATTGTCTCAGGCTACAGACACAGGATCCAGTAGATAATGCTCAAGGCATAAGCCCAGATCAAATCTTGCTGCAGCAGCAGTATATAAAGGAGCACAGAACAAGCAGTCAAAAGCCTGCTGACCATCCATTGCAGGGAGGGCAGTTGAAAGCCCCTATTTGCTTTTGTTTCAGCCAGGAGTACAGTTCTCAGCATCTGGGTGATGCAAAAATATCTATTGAGAATTGTGTCAAGCATCCATCCACAGCATTTTAAATAGAGAAGGGCTGATGTTCTAGAGATTAACTACATTATAAGCGTGACTGCAGTACTCTGTGGAGTGAGGTGCAGTGTTTCCTGAGGCAGGGTTAGAATGTCCTTTGTCCTGCAAAAATATCAGCCAGACTAGTGAACAACAATGTCCAAAGTGCCAACAGAATTCAACTCTGGACATGAGGAGAGCAGACTTCAGGATGCTCAGGGAACTAGTACGTAAAGTCCCCTGTGAAAACGTCTTTGCGAATGCCAGGGTCCATTGGTGCTGGTCACTTTTAAAATATAAGTTTAAATATGCTGCTAAATGCACAGAGCAGGCAATTCCCAAACTGGGAAGACAAGTGGGTGAGGCAGAAGGCTGGCTTGGTTGAACAGGAATCTTCTCTTGGAAATAAGGTGAAAAAGGAAGGTGTATGCCCACTGGAAGGTCAGGACACATGGTGAGAATACAGAGATGTGCTCACCACTGTTGGGAGAAAATTAATGTGGCCAAAGATTAACTGGAGTTGAAGCTGGCCAGTCTTCTCACAAGCAGAGACAGAGTTGTTTTATGCATTCTTTTTTCTCTGTCTTCAATAAGAATGGCAGATGGAGGTGGTCTCAGTGCCCTGAGCTGTGACTGTGAGAATGATCAACTCCCAGCCAGCCCTGAAACTGTGAGATCTGCTGCTTCAGCTGGATCCCTACAAATCTGTGGGGCCTGATGGAGTTCATCCAAGAATCCTCAAAGGGATGGCTGATGTCATTGTGAAGCCTTTCTTGATGATATTTAAGTTGTCTTGGGATTCTGGAGAGGTCCCAGCTGACTGGAAGCTGGTTAACATTGTCCCAGTTTTCAAGAAGAGCAAGAAGGATGAGGGCACTGGAACAGGTTCCCCAGGGAAATGGTCCCAGAACCAGCTTGACAGAGCTCAAGAAGAGTTTGGAAAATGCTCTCAGGCACATGGTGTGACCTTTGTAGTGTCCTGTGTAGGGCCAGGAGTTGGGCTCAGTGATCCTGAAGGGACTCTCAATTTAGCATGTTCCATGATTCTATGAGTTTTAAAACACTGAGATAAGACTGGCTCGGGCACACCTACATCACCTCAAAAGGCATCAGCTGCTGCACACAGGCAACATGTGTCCATAGTCCTAAAGAAAAATTCTTCCACAGGTAGTTTTACTGTGTTAAAAAAGTCTGTCATAGCACTTCACATTACTCTGGCTGCATTTTGCCCCCTGACTTTGGTAGCAAACTCTTGTGTAATTAGAAGTCCAGGAAGAATTAGTGCAGCTTCTGAAATATGAGCAGTTTTTACAGGAACTGATGTCATGATTTTATGAATATCAGTGAGACTGCACAGCTCTAGGTGAGGATAGATCACAGCTCTTGAACACTTATTTATGGGATAACAGGGACAATCTGTTAATATAACAGCACTTCTTGGCCTTCACTTAAACAAATGTTCTCAAAAGCTGAGAAAAATGCCAAATTGCAGAAGCCAGAATTTCTTGAGGGGAAATATACATTTTTCCACTGTCTTTTTTTTCTACTCCTTAATTTTAATTTTTGACAATCTTTGAGAATCTTTTGGCTGCAGTAGCAAACTGCAGGGGAAAAAAATAAATAACTGATTCCTTCAGTTTACACTCTGGCATAAACATTTTAAACCTTGACTGTCTCTATTGCATTCTGAATTAAAACACTTCTGCTGAATGTGGTGATTTATTTATATTTTTGTTGTTTCTGTTGGCATTTTATGTTCATATATTTTTTGAACTACTTAATATAAAATAAACTCACATGCTGATAACTTTGGATAAGTGCAGTACTTTTAAAACCACATGTTTACAATAAAACAGTGAGAGCTTTGAAATCAAAGTTAAACTCAGATGAAACTAGGAAAAATGTTAGAAAGGTTTCTCTGCTTGTGGGTCTGATTCTGCCTGAGTTGGGCCAAAATTCTTTTCTCATCAAAAATTACTCAACTCTGGAGTTTCCCCAGTAAGTCAATGAAGATACTTCACATATACTCCTTTCCAGGAAAGCAGAATTTGGGTTTCTGTCTCCCCTTTGGGTTTAGATAATGAAAAATCCCAAAAGCTGAAGAAATTGAGCCATGTGGGTACAAGACTGCCTAATAAACCCAAGGTTTTCATTCTTTCACTCTATTCTTGATTGTTTGTGCTCTGATTTGTATCCTTTTACAAGGGGACTTTGAAAGTTGGGGGAGAGTTTAAATAAAAGTCTCTTGCTAGGTGCACTAAAAGTATGAAATACGTTGTATCACATCAACTCTGACCTCATGCAGAACAGCATTTTTCATCCTCACATTTTTGGCAGATTTGTATTGTATTTTGATGGTGGGAAAAAGACCAATAAATGGCAAAGACAAAAACATCACTCACTGGTAGCCAGACCTTTTCTGGGAAAATATAAACTAAAGTAATGTTCTCTGAAGATTTCATCTTGCTTTAATTATAATTTAATAACAGTCTTGCAACTTAGTTTGAGAAAGGTAAGAAAAGTTAGGCATGTATCAGCTTCAAAGATGCCCCGCACTTTTAAAACTCTAATTTTATAACTGGGAAAAGGCATTTTTGGTGTGCACTTTGGCTCATTTTTATTTACTGGTGTCTGGTTCACTGAATTTCAAGCGCTGTGACTGCACACTTGGCCTGTGCTTTCTGTTCTGACCACTTGAGGGAATCATTCTGTAGCTGTGGTCCATAATTTTTGTTTTGACACTAAGGAAGTAAGAAAAATTATATTTGTTGCGGAAAGTTTTCCAACTTTACTTCAACATGAAAGACATCACAAGGCACCGGCTCAGAAATAAATTACTCCCTACATACTAAATATCCAGAAAGGGAAAAAAAATGTTGATAAATGAGAGTCCTGGGAGTTGCTAAGTGAGGTCCCTGCACACAATTTATGATCATGCACTCTTGGACTTCAGAATGATTAATACAGCTAATTCTCAGTAGAGCAAGAGCTGTTTTAGCCCAGGAGAGAACTGTACGCTATTGTTTATAGAAGCAGATAACATCAAAGTGGCCCACTGCTTGTGTTAAGCAAATAGAGAATTCTGGGTCAGTGCAAATTAATCCTAAAGGAGTAAGAAAAAGTTCTTAATGACTCTTAGATCAGTGTGTTATCACTTTTCACACAACCAAAAATGGTAGAACTGTTAATGAGAATTACAAATGGCCTTGCTGGCTGCAGCGTGCTGGCAGCTGTCTATGAGCATGGTGACCACTAAGTCCTCTGGCAATCTGTAAATATGACATTTGCTAATGGAGTGTAGAAGATTTAGGCAATTTTCTGAGATATTTATGTGATTTCAAAATGGTCCTTGGCAACAAATACATGAAGTGTTTTACACTGTAATTAGCAGAGTGGAGCAGAAGCCTTAAAACCCTTATCTTGTATTCATACAGTAAGATCCAGTTTACAGAAATAAATTAATTGAATTTACATGTGAATTAACTGTAGGCAGAAAAGAAAGTCTTGTTGGCTGTGTCTCTCTTAAGATGTGTTTTCACACAAAGGTAAGTGAGGCACACACTTCATATTTGTTTAGAAGGAATAGGTTGCATTTCACAGGCTGACAGTATTGCAAAGTCAACAAACTGCCTTAGAAGTATTGTTCTGTTCACTGGAAATACAATTTAACTTGACCACAAGAAGGTCTAAAAAATAAACATCCTTTTTTTGTTTTGTGAGATGGTTTGGGTTGATAATGATTTCTGCATCACTGAATGTATCCCAACACGTTATAATTCTGTTCCAGTCCTTCTGACATGATCTACACAGCACATTATGGGATGTAGCAGGGCTGATGACAGGTAAGTGGGAATGGGATGTAAGGGTACACTGGCCTTGTAAGCTATGGGCTCCTGAGCTGTGCTGGCAGAAGGGCAAAAGTCCCCTCAATTCCTGTTGGCAGGTCCATGCCCATTTACAAGCAACCACAAAACAGTACGAATACTTACTCTGTAAGTACAATTACTACAATTTAACTCTCCCAGTATTGTCACCAGAAAATTACTTGTCTGTTAAATTTGTTTTGAAATCAATTTCCTAGTTTCACACAAGATCATCACACCAAGAAACTATTTACATGGTTAGTAGGTCCTCTGATATATTGCCCCTCTGGTGCAGTGGTTATCACTCAGCAAGGTTCACCCATACATTTCAGTGCTTCCCAGAATATTTGACCCATAAAGCAAACCCTTTTCAGAATGCAGTTAACAGCAAAATAGGCTTCCTCCCTTGACTTACAGCTTTCCTTTCTACTACTTCACATCTGGGGTGCATTTTTGCACATGGAAGTATTTTCCAGTGTAAGCCAAGGATGTGAAATACTCCTGTGCGGATATTCAGAGGAAAAATATCCATAGGACACCAGATCTTTTCTCCGTTACACTGATACCCCTACACGGGAGAGTTCTTTGTTCAGGGGATGCAACAGAGCAGAGCTGCAGCAGTCTTGTTTTATTCTAGTATCAAACTTCCCTCAAGACCTCTAAGCTCTTTTGTACATATCTGGATGGGGAGGTAACAGAGATCCCTATGTATGCTGTGTGGAGTAAATGAACCAACTTTTTAGCAGCACACAGAGGAACTCAATATTTGCCAAAAAACTTTGGTGGGAAAAGTTGCTGACTTGCAAAATGAATAGCCTCCCGCAGGAGATTTTATTTAGAAGTGGCAAAAATCTCCCCTACACAAAATTAAAATTCATCTTCTCCTCCTCTCTTTAGCCCTTCTCACTTAGTTTGAGGAAGGTAAACAGCTTTCCCTCTTATCCAAGGTAAATCAGCCATTTAACCAGGCAGAAAAATTGCACAGCCTGTCATCTTTTTCCTAGGGAAGATAACTGTAGGTGTCTCTCACACCCATTGTCCCATCAATGCTTAATCAAAACATTTGAATTTACTTTTTCTAATCTCCTCACAGGAGTCTGTACCTTCTTCCCTTTAATCAACTTTGATGTTTCTCTCTGAACTCACTCCAGAATGTCTACATTTTTTGCTGGAATGTATCTAGAACTAAACATAGTGTAATGAGTGCAGAACAGAGGTACAGTGTAATGGCCACACAGGAAAAGCAAACTCTTCTGGACTGGAGTAACCACTGTCTAGCGGTTCATTTGCAAAGTTTATGTCTGAAAAGGCAAAATGAGTTATTTTTCATTTGCATATAAACTTCTGAAATCTTCTATCTCCACTCTATTTCCTAGAAAAGAGAGGAACAAAAGGAAAGCAACTGCTTGTGATTCATCTCTGTCTGCCTCTCAGAACACTCTGCACAGCCCCTTAAAATACTCTGCAGACTTTCTTGGTGCCTGGCTTGTCCTGTTCACCCTTTCTAGCATCATCTGAGAAATACACTGTGCAACTGGCCAGTTCGACAGCTTTCATGATGCCGAAGTTTATGGCAACTGTAAATCTATTAAGCCACAATTTGCACTTAATAAAATGAAACAGCAAGTAGTTAAATGAAAGCTCAATCCTAAACTGGACGACATTTTTCAGGAAACGTCATTGAGCCTGCTCTTGCTACTGCTGCCTTCCTCTGAGAAATTCAATCGTGCTGATTGAGGAAACCTGGAGAGAGCTGGCTATTCCTTCCTTTGGTTTGTAATTGCTCCGTAGACCATTTAATCATCTGGAGATGAAACAAAGCCTGTGCTGTGGAGTCCCGGAAGGGCAGGCATGCTCTTATCAACTCCTTCCTAGCCACCAAGCAGAGCTGGGAGCTCATCCTGATGCTCTGAGCAGCCCTGCTGTCGAAGCAAGGAGCTGAGAGCAGATGGGCTCTTCCTGCTGTCACTACGCCAGCCCTCCTGCCTGCCTTGATTTCATTACAGCAAAGTCTGTATGAGCCAATTTTTCAGGAGCAGGGTTTGAAGCACAGAATGAAGGTCTTTCTGCCTGAGAAGGCAGTCAAAGACTGAGACACCCGCCAGGACGGGAGCTGCTTGATGCTGTCTGGACAAGAAAAGATAAGCACTGAAAGTTAAATAAGATGAGCAAGGATCTACTGGCTTCTGTAAAACACATTCCTCTGTCAACCTTAAAATGTCTTTCTCCATATCCCTGATTCTGAATGTGCTCCGTATTGCATTGCTGCTTAGTGACCAAGTGGATGGCCCTGTTTCACAGATGAATAGTCTGGTCAGAATCCATATGCCCAGTTTCATTAACTTGAAGGGAAAAAAACAAACAACTGTCCAGGGGAGGCACTGAAAGTGAGTATGAAAATCAAAAACCTTATCCATCATAGTAACTGATTTGAAATATTAGCCTTTATTTGAGATTTGAAATCCATTTCCTCCTGAATATAGGTAATTTGCCTAAGAGCTCGGGCACTACACATAACCAGGTAAAGCCCTCTGCTCCCAGCTCATATTTTCTGTACTACAACAAGAGAATGCAGCACTTAAAGCAGAGTTACAAGAACTGACTGCTCCTGGGAGGGAATTTCTGGGCACATACCTTCCCCTTTTTCATAACTTTTGTCAGGAAGGATTCTTATGAGGATTTTTAATTCACAAAAAACACTCAGTGCTGACTAATGCGTGCCAATTAAATCAGCCTATTGAATCAACAGTTTCCTGTTACCTGTTCCTTCAGGTAGAACAGCGGCTGATACCCCTGCCCTTTCCCAGGCTTCTGTGCAGGGACCTTTCCTGCCTGAAAACAGTGGGGACACCTGTTTTCTGAGCTCAGAAGGCCAGCACCTGAAATCCTAGGAATGGGCCTGCTATTGAGTAAAGGGTGCTTGATAAGGCAGCCACTGTGATAGGCAGCGGAAATTTGATGATGAAAGGAGATGCCTAATAGATTAATCTGGTGTGATTTGCCAAAACACAGGGTTTTCTGGAAGATTATCCACACTCGCAATAGGAAGCCCTTTGTTTGGTAAAAGTCCCCACTTATCATGGTATTCTTTATCTCAACAAGAAACATAATGGTTTACTTGTTTACATGCATGGCAGATATATTCAGAGCTGGGCTTAGGAACTGTGAACTCCTTTTCATTTGAAATGCTTCCAGCAGGCAGGTTATTAGTTGAGGGGGAACAAGCAGTTGGACACACATAAAATTTAAATCTGCCTTGCTTAGATTGGCAAAAATGAATGTTATTTCATCCACTGGGAAAATGTTTTACTTCCTGCTCAGATACTTTTGGAAGAAAATCACAAGCTCATTTGTAGCCATCATATGTGTATGTATATATTTTTTTAGAGTTAAGTGGTATGTCTACAGAAACGTATTTGTTACTTTATACCAGTTATTTTCCACTAATATTAATTATTTTATTAGCTTGTCTTTACTTCTTCAATTTTGCTTTGCTTACTATAAAATGTGACTGATGGTTTTACATTATTTATACTGAATGTGTGGCTGGAATCTAGCCCTTGATGTACCTTGGATAGGACTGCTTTGGTTTCTGGAACTGATTTTTAAATACCTTACACATCCGGAACTGCAGAACTACCAAAGCACTGTGCTCTTGAACTCTGAAAATAAACAAAAACTGCCGTGTTAGAAAACTGCTTTATTAAATCCTTTTTTTAGCAATCTTATTTCCACAAAGTCTTTCATAGCATACAGTATTAAGCTTGCTGGATGCACAACGCACATGCTGCACAAAGGATGCACATTTTATTAAAAGAGCTGGAGCACGGGAGTCTGAACGAGTTATTTTCCTGTGCTCCTCGGCAGTAGTGTTCTGTGTGTACCATACAGGATTTAAATTCACTGCAGAGGCAGCCAGTTTCATATCATACTAAGTACAAGGTGGGGGGGAGTCACTTCAAGAGGACTAAAAGAAAGAAGGCGAGCAAGTGACCTGCTCACCCTAATGCCACAGGATTAGTAATGTGGACCTACCTCAGCAACCTGCTGCAGCCAGCACAAGAGAGAGGAAGGAAGAGAAAAGATGGGGAAAATGGGTCTGGAAATCTGATAAATCCACCACAAGAATGGATGTCCAAGGATTTGTCTGTCTAGATCAGTGGACAGCTACAAATGGGAGTTAGTGGCTCATGCAAATGAGTACAATGCAATGAAACATTACTATGGAGTAATGTTTGGCATAGACAGAGAGTTTGATTTTACTCATAGGACATATTTTATGGTTTATGAAGATATTGGAAGTCTACTTTCTGTCTTCTTCTTCCATGTTCATAGTTTACATTACCTATTTTACAATGTGTTCAGGCACACATTGTGCTTTTTTTCTGTCTGGTCCAAACTTTCCTATAGCTGAAGCTGTGCTTAAAGCCAAGTCCTGCCTAGTCAGCGCAGAGCTAAAATGAGTGCAGGGATCTGTTTGAAGAAAGTGTGAAATCATCACAATCCTTGCAAAATTTCTTCTCTGCAATACATTGTCCATTACAAAACAAACAAACAAAACAACAACAAAAACAACAAAAACTTGTAAATGTCATTTCCCATTGTTATGTTTTGCACTATTTTCATGGAAGTGTCTAAATAAAGTCACATGCTGAAATATAACAACATCTTCTGTCCACAATCAATGGGATGCTTTCAAAGGAAAGCCCTCAGCCAAGCCAGAGTCACAGCCATACTGAACTGTGGAAGTACAAACAAAAGATAACTTTTAATGTGCTTCTTGGCACTTAGTTCTTTCTTCACATTTATTAAAACAATTGCTTCCAGTACTTTCTGTATTTTTTTCTTTAGGCTGGTGATTAAAACATTCTAGTAAAGTTGAGATGATTAAACATTTTAGCTATTAAAGTATGTGCTTCCATTAAAAAATGAAAATACCTCTCATTAGGGTAAATATGGTCAGCCTTATTTTTCATACCCTTCCCTCATCTTGGACTTTTCAGTGGAGGCTTCTAAAAGATTCTTTAAGCGATTATCCAGGGAATGGGGGTATTGGTTTTTTTTTCAATTGGTTGGCTTGTTTGTTGGTTTGGGATTTTTGTTTTGCTTTGCAAGTGCACCACACCCATTTGTTTGTTATTAAAAGTTTATAGTTACATCACCAGACACTAAAAATAGACTATTTCCTTTTGTATTGATAAAAATACAAATTTTTATCAATAAGTATTTAGTAAAATAATATTTAGTAAAAATATTTTGTCTGACTAGGACTTCTCCTAAAAAGTACCTTCTGGGTTAGTCAAGTCATATATAGTCTATGGCTTTGTAACCCAGCCCCAGGGATAAAATTTGCCTGGTGGTGTTACAGTGTACTCAATTGGAAGATAACTCCTACATGTAACTTCTGTCTTGCTATTTTAATGCCAGAAGAGAAGGAGTCTGTCTGCATCCCAAGTCCCCTGCAGGAACACGTGGTTCCTTGAGAAAAGGAAATACAGTGCTAAGCTGAAGATGTGCTGCTGCACCATGCCACAGCACAGTGCACCCCTGAGGAATGTGCAGCAGTGCTATAGGTCAGAGCAGAAGTGAATTTTTGGATAAACTTCCACGCTGTTGCCATTCACTGTGCTTTGGTTCACAGCGCAGTGGTCTAAGAGCACATTCCATAAACATGTTTTGGATGAAACCGAGCCAGATGTGCTCCAGGACTGCACCTAATTCACTCCAATAGCTCACAGGTAGCTAACAGGTCCCAGACCCAGTCACAGGCTAACCAAAGCAAACCCCCTCTGATACCCCTGGTCCTTGGGATCAACAGATTTGCTCCACTGATCTGCTCATAGCATACCTGTACTACCTGCTATTGTATGCATAACTTGTGCGACCAGCACTAATTTTGCATATGGACGGACATTTATGTGAATGAAAACACAGCAGTGGATTTCTGAGCAGGAGATTTAAGATCTCCTGGCACAAACAGAGCACTGAGTACTGAACAGGGAAGTTTGCTGAGAATCAAGGCTTTGGCTGAAGCAAAATGTCATAGTAGATGCCCAGAGGAAGTCCTGGCACTTCCACACAGGGTCTGCTGCATGAGGCTACTTGCCTTCAAACCTGTCACATTGCAACAGACTGCACAAATAAATGTTATGAATGTCCATCACAGGAAAATGTCGTAAGGATGCATGGAAAAAAATTACATGTATAACGATAAGGTGGCAGGCAATGGCCCATCTCTGGAGAGTAACACAGGCCCTTCAGTATTTCTGCTTGCCATTAGAGAGGGACAAGACAAACTTTTGCTGCTTAAGCTCATGCTTTTTTGCTTTGCTGCCCCACTTACGTCTAGTAAAAGATACCAGCTCTGCTTGCAAGCCTTGACTCGGTTGTAAACTTAGATCACCCAAGCTACAACAACAAGAGGACAAACTCCACATAGTGCAAATGTAATTTGCAGGGTCAGCATGAAACTGATCTTGCCTCTTGGATGAAGAGAGAGCTATATATGTTGTGTCACATCCACGAAGCTGCCAGCACCTGCTAAGAATCTTCAACACAAGCTGAAGCCAAAGTGAGCTGAGGTCACGCTTCAGGCATGCCAGGATGGATGAAGTCATTGTGTTCAGCCACTCTGTCTAAATGCAGTGGCGATGTGTGCATATCGCACACCCACAGCCCTCTGTCCATCCTGCTCCAGTTGTCCTTGGTCCTGCAGTACAGAGCATATGCAGGAAAGGTACCCTCTTGGCTGCATGAAACAACTACAAAACTGATTTCCACAATGTTAGAATAGGTACAAACATTATATACATGGCTAGAATTTCAAGGTTTTCTAGAGGATATTAAATATTGCTTAAATTCATCTTTGAAACAAGTGGGTGAGGTATACAAGATAACATTAATTTATTTCTACAGACATCTCTAATGGGAAGACAAATGTTGCAGAAATCTTTATTAAACAGAAGAATGACTTTGGCATGTCAGCTCTCCATCACTGGATCTGAGGAAACAAAACGTTTATTGTTTCCAGGTCTCTGAGATCTTAAACAAAAAAAAAAAAAAAACTTGGATTTTTGGCAGCTGAAAATAAGAGCTTTCAATTCAGACAAAAGAATTATTGTTTCTGGTGCTCATCCAAAAAATAAATACAAAATAAAAAAGTAATATACTTCTGGCTGTACCTTAATACCAAGAAAGTGTGCACTCTACTTTTTCTATTCATCTTTTTTTATAGATAGATTTGTGTTCTTTTGCTTTACTAATCTTCACTGTATCACAGGAACACATGATGTGTAACATCTCTTCACTCTGTTATTTGGCTGCACACATCCAGGAATTGACACTGTAGCTAAAGGTCATCAGACCTATAAAATTAGGATGATCTTCACACAGAAACTCACACTCTTTCTTGTTGGAGGGACAAGCTTCCATTATGTTGTTTGGTGTCCAGCATACCATGGAAGTAAATGCAGCTGTTTAATTCTGGAGCCAGTAGACAGTTCCCATCAACAGCAGCAAAATGACAACTGTTTGACTTGTGCTGCTTGTCCCCTCCATGTGACTACTTTCCTATCCCTGGCATCTGCACCCTGCCCCTGGCTCATCACAGTCTAAAAACTTGATGGAAATATGCTTAGCTTTTCTCTGGAGATGAGTCACCTTCCCAGTGTCAGCCTTGCAAGGCTCTTCATTTAAATCCAAACCACCAGTGGAGAGAGATCCCTCTTCTCTGCTCTATCCTTCCAAGGCAGAAGGATCTCAGTTGTCCTCTGCCAGTTCAAACAAAGGCTGGTCAGGAGGAATGAGCATTCTCATTGCCATCCCTTTCTACTGCACAGAGGATGATCATTTATAGCAATTTACAATAATACAGCTTTGGAAAATATATATTGGAGGGGAAAGTGTTGTTTTAAGAACTACACGGAATTTTCAACATTCAACTAAGAAAAAAGCAGTCAAATTTCAGTGGTAAAATATTTAAATCCCTGCATATTTGACAGATTATTCCATGTGGATGATAATGATTTGTTGTAAATGTCACCATAGCAGCTACACATACATACATACAGTCTGGTCTGACTTTAGAATAAAGTAAGCTTTATCTTTATTACCTGGTAGGTCACCAAGGATAGAAGTATCTCCTTTGTGCTCTTGAGAAACAAGACCCAAAGTTTGCCCTATTTTTTCTTTCACTTAAATAGTGAGAAAATTGCTATGTGAGCTAGCCAGAAAATGTTGGCAATTGCATGTTGGATAGACTTAAGGGGTGAAATATGAGAATTACGGAGACAAAAATGAAGGATGTTGTCAAGAACAGAAACTTAGATTTGGTAGCCACCCTCCTGGAAATGGTAAAAAAAGTCATGAAAATGAATTAAGTTTCCAATGAGTGAGCTAGAAAAGGAGAAAGGCTTGAGACACCATGAGAGGAAGAGGAGAGGCAGTAAGTGAAAAAAGCAGAGGGAAATAAATAAAGTGGCTCCAGAAGTACTAGGATATCAGAGTTTGGAGCAACTCAGTTGTCTGAAGGAGTGACCACATAAGATCAGCCGTGGAGAAGGAGCAAGAGAAATCCCCTTGAGGAACATGCAAACCCTCCAGGAAATCTGGTGTGGAAAAAGGCATATGAAAGGGTAGTCCCTGAGACAGGGAATGAAGAGGAGATAGAAAATGACGGAGCCCACGAGGGAACCTCTCAGTCCTCTCCACACATGTGGCCATGCCAGCTTCTGGCCCCATCTGGGAGGAGATGTGATGGCAAGTTGAATGGCTGATAAGACAGCTGACGATCTTAATTTCCTTCTCTCACAGAGAAACTTTGTTGTTTTAGGTCCATCTTGAGGGGGAAAGAAATGTTTTATTATATTGCTGTGGCTGTTTATCTCATGCTGAGAGCAGGGTCAGAGCAAGCTCCTTTTCCACTTATGCTTTCTACACTACGATCTGAAGACATTTAAGAGTAGTGTCTAAGCTGGGGGGTCAGGTCTCTCCAACTCCCACCCAGCCAGCAGAACAAGAGAAGTTGCTCCAGGCAGCAAGTCAGGACTCCCAGCACAAACTTCTCTTGACTTCCCTCTTGCCTGCATAGGGGACCTGAGGAGCCCAGCCCTTAGGGGGTTAGAGATCCACCACCAACCAGCCAGCTCCACATTTCTTATACTGAAGCTTAACCTTGCTTACATCTACCAGGACTCCTCTTTTCCTTTTTTACTTTTTTTTTTGAGTGTGTCATTTCTTAAACTCTCTTCACTTGTATTGAAAATGGTGATACATCAATTGCTTCTAAATTTGAAAATACTTAAAAGACATATATAAAATAATAGGAAGCTAACTTTAGTAACTTAAGTAAAGCTAATGTAAGTATTTGAGGTGTAAAATGTAGCATGTTGTCCTTTTAAAAAAACTAACATTGTGCACATTCATGTAAAAATACCATATATCCTGTTTCAATTAAATTACTTCATTGAAAAAGCCGTAGCATGAAGACTGAATGCTAGTTTTTATTGAAAGCGATAAATTATCCAAGGATTATACTTTATAAACAAGAGACTTAATGTCTAGGAAAGAATGTAATAACTACCTTAGGTATATTTAAAAAACAAGCTGTTCAGTGAGTAGTTAGCAGAGCCTGAGCCCCCGTGTGTTTGTGTCTTATGTCCTCTGCACGTTCCTACTGTATTAACCCCATCACATCCCACTTGATAAGCTGGCAAGAGAGAGAACAGCCTGGAGCTGTCCCAGGGCCCTGGGTGAGCTGGCTGATGGTGGCCACAACACCCTGGCGTTGCCAGCAGAAGCAAAGCTGACTTTGCTCAGCAGGGGCCAAATTACCTGGAAGAACAAATATGCTTTTTTTCTGCTATCCAACCACAAATTTTCATGGCTGTTACTGGAAATGAGTGATGTTTGGGATTTCTCCTCCTTTCTCAAATGCGGTTGAAATTGGCCTGAATTTTTCTGGGGAGATGCAGGGGTACTGGGGGAGAGTGTGACAGAAAACAGGGCTAAAAATAACAGTGTTTGGATTTTTCTAGGCCATTTATTCTGAAATATCAGAAAATTAAATATGTAAAGTAATATCTTTTTTCCCCATCAAAACCACACAGTAACAGATAGAAACAGATTGTTTTTGTTTTGATCTAGTGATTTGTTTTCCTATAAAATGACATCTGCATTTTCTTCAATTCAGAGTACGTATACTTTGAGGTCTGTATTTTTCAACTCCCAAAAGGATGGCAAACACACTAGGAAACTGTTGGGACAGTGGGGGTAGATGTGTGGATTATTATGGATATAACAATAATTTATTTTTTTTATATAATATTCACACAGCTTTGTGAAGAGCATGTTGATAGAACCACAAATGTTTACATCAGCTGAGGACCCATCATTTATCTGAAACAGTATGTTACCCAAGACTGCCTAAATGATTTGGACTTAATGCTTGATTACATGGTTATTTCAAGAACTCTGCAATGGCCCTTAAGAAAAACCCTGCTGTCTTCAGAGTCTTATCTAATTTCTAATCTAGGCTCCACAAGTCTTACTGATACTATGTCTTTACAAACTAAAGGGACTGCCATTGTGTTCCTACTACTCATCAGTGAGGTTACTTACAATTTGGGGGAGTTAAAAGTCTTTATTTTAAGTAACCAGGCTCAAAGGCTCATGCATGGGAATAACTGACAGAAGTAGGGCTGGGAATGAAATGGAAGTCCTATATGCTAATCCCAAAACCATTGTTTTTGTTCAGGTTCAGGACAGCCCTGACTGCTTTTGGCATTTTTGATGCCACAAATAAACGTCAGTCACTATTTGTGAGAATATTATCTTCCCTCGAGTTCATACTTTCACACTAGTTTCAATTTGGCTACTGCCTCTTAATTGTAAATCTGTACTCTCTTTTCCATGCCTGCTTCTATGGCTCTGAATGCTACAGAGGTGCAACACATAGGATCAGCATGCAGTGGATGAGATGAAGATCCATCTAGCAAAGGTTTTGATCTTCTGTATGTCGTAATTCATAGTTTTCACACATGTCACTTTAAAGGAAGAGATTTAGCTCCACACACATTTATCTCTGCTTTCCTCTTACCACACCACCTCCTATATTTCTTTACTTTTTTCCTCTGATTTAGTATCTCTCTATCGTTTTGCTGCTCTTATGTCCTTACAGAACGTCACCATTTTATACATTCAGATGTCTGTGGTAGAAAAAAAGCCAAAGAAAATGGATCAGTATAAACATTGGCTTTGCAGAGACCTGTAATGGGCAAATGGCCAAGGAAACTCTGCTGCAAAGTAAGCGAAGAAGCCAAAACTTTTAACTTTCACTGCCTCCAATACACATCAGTCTAATGTTCATTTCATCAGGAAAAATACGGATGACTTAGAAATCTAATTACATTGACCTTCAGGGGTGTTTTTTATTTGCTGTCAATCCAAAGTCGGTAATACAAACTCTCAGAATATGATCTTAGTGCCCATAGTCCCTTGCTCTCCTTTTTAAAAATTAATGACAGTGCATCTGACCATAGTCTAGACCTCAAGATGCCAAACTTTTATTCTCCTTTTTGCCCCCACAGGAATGTTGCTACGATGTATGGATGGAGCTGAGAGTTTTCTTCAAATCAGCTTTTTGTGTATACACTGTTTCACATTGAAAAAAGTTAAGAATCATATGTGTAGAGAATGAGCAACTTTATAGGGAAATAAGGGTTTTGTCTGTTCTTGATTTCTTACGTATTCAGTTACTTTCTGAATATATCATATGGATTATTGTACTCCAAATGCAGTTTGGTGTAGACATCTACCAACAAAATAATCAGTAGTGTTTACATTACAATCAGACTTAACTCATTCCTGTAAATTCATCCTATTTTATGTATTTACACACAGATTTTCTCCCCAACAGACCACATAAAATGCAAGGAATGGTTCATAAAATCTGAACTCAAATCTGCAAAAGTTGCAAAATACCAGGATGAGGCTGCTGCTTAAGGTAGACAAAGAACTGGTAGCTGGGATTAGGAGGTGGTCATCTGTGGACCAACTCTGGAGGAAGATCTGGGGTACTCTCAATGTATTTTAGTGCTAGAAACAGAAAGATGTTTGAATGGTGACCTTCAAGAATCCCATGCCTCAGTCTAGATTGTGAATCAGCCTAGATAAAAAAGGCTTTCAAGAAATGGCAAAAAAGAGCAAGCATCCCCTGATATGACATTTTACATAGCAGGTTAAAATCGCTTAAGGCAAAAGCAAGCCTTGAATGTACAGCTTTAGGAGCTGCAGCTACCTGTATTCCAAATCTCATTCAGGTATATTTCACCGGTGGAAATGACAACTGCAAGTCCTGCTCTCTGTGGACAGGTTTGCTCTTGAAATTCTTTAAAAGATGTAAGATTTTGAACAGCAATTTTTCATGAAACCTGGATGAAGAAAAAATAGGATGAAGAAAAAAAGGAGGATCAGGGACAAGCAACAAAACCAAAATGGTTTCAGGTAGAGACACTATTTGAAGCACTGAAATTGCCTGTCCCTAGTCCTGCCACAGTACCTGTGTGGCTGGTGTAGAGAATTTAATTTCCAAGGGATTGATAACACCCTCAAACACTCCCCAGTCTATCTGGAAGGCCAAGTGACTTGGCCCACAGTACAGCAGTGTATGAAAAAGTCTGTACCATTGAAAGCACAAATGCTCTCCTGATTCCTAAAGAACTAGGAAGCAAAATCCTCAGGCAAGGACCACAGGTGTTCACAGGAACATAAATTCAATGAAAATTACCCAGAGGTTGAATTTAATTGGCAATCATAGCATTGTTTTGTCAGGTCTAATAGAGACTCACCATGCAAAAAATCTAAATGCAACGGTACAGCAAAATAATAATTAAAAAAAATATGTGGTCAGGAAAAGCATCACAAAAAATCTCACAAGGAAATATATCTGGCATAAAAGTCCTAAAATAAACTTTGCCAAATACTTGTTGGCAAGGACAAGTTTTCACTTAAGTTTGTATAATGACAAAAAAAAAATTCGAGAACGTATTATTTGTAGTTTTGTTTTCTGTGTAAACTTTTCCTGTATGAAAGGTACCATGCTTTCTCTTTATTACCCTTTTAAATTGGTGAAGCTTAGCTTTTGTTCCACTCTGAAATTATCCTGAAATGTACCCTGCACCAGAAGAACTGTGGATGAAAAGTAAGCATAAAGAGTTTAATATAACAAACATCACAAAATTACAATTAATTTATATAAAATGCCATAATAAATGCACAGTGTAAGATTGCAGTGTTGTGGTAAATACATTTCTTGAAAAATTAACACTCATGCAGCAGATTATATATTTTTTTTCTGTATTCTTTAAATGTTCTGACTTCAAATTTCAAAATGCTTTTCTATGTCAATGACAATCTTAATAAACTACAATTAGTTCCACAAGGCACTTTCTGATGCACAAGCCCCTGGCTTGATTGCGGTGAATGGTGGGTATTTCCTGTGTTTAAGTCCACATATGGATTGAGTAAGGCAGTGGCAGAGAGACTACTGTTTTCCTTCACTACATCTTCATTTCTTTTTCAGAGGGTAAGCCTTTTCTGTTTTTCCTGGCTCTGTTGTCAAAACATTGACCAGAGTTTTGGCTCATGGTATTGGAATACGAGGCCAAAACAATCCTCTGAAAACCAGTGTGGCAAAATGTATTTTAAATCTATACATTCACCATTCAACCATGGGAGTAACCACACCCACTGCCCCACTCTGTGGTTTAAAAACAACACGGGTTTGCCCCCAGAACAGTTTGATTTATTTGACAAGCTTTTTCAAGCTGGGTATATCAACATTTAAACTGTTCTGAGGCTTGGCTTCCTACATCACATGTACAGCAAGTATTAAAACACAGTCTAATCATTTTCTGCCTCTATTAAACTAGACAAGGTGAATGCATTGTGCATTCTGCAAGATTTCTTTGAAAACCTGTCAGTCTCTCCAAAGACGGATAAGCTACAGTGATTTTTTTTCTCTGAAACTTTCAACTGGGACCTTTCAAATATTACCTTTATGATATCTTTTTTTGGAAAATACATTGTTATGATGAAAATGGAGACTTAAATTCTGTTTCTGACATGCTAAAGTCCAAAGCAAAATAGTGAAAGATGACACATTAGAGAGACTTCTTCATAAAACATAGCAGAATGCACAAGCACACTGCGAGAATGCAAAATATTTCCTGCATCACCAGAGCAATTCTCTTTCCCCGGGGGTAACAAGGAATACAAACAAAAACTTGGATGTAAAAATTAAATCAGGACAAGACCAATTTTGCACACATGATTGGGAAAATTAAAGTACAGCAACGGTGTGTGGTAGATTAAATAATCTATCCAAACAGAATCCAATATTCTGGGTACTGGGGTGTAATTCCCCTGAACCAGAATTCCGGTACAATTCACTCCCAGGGTTTTATTCTGTTTTTTGTAGTGGGTACCACATCACTGAGACGGGCCTCTGAGAGAAATACATTCACGGACATGCAACAATGAGCCTAAATTAAAGTAAAGCGGTGGCTCTACCTTGAACCACCTGTAAATGATCCGTGTGACACTTGAACCAAATTTAAACACGCCGCCCGAATTTGCTCCCAAACGTCACGGCGGGAACGAAAGCGCAGGCCAGGAAGCGCCTCTCTCCGTTAAATCAAACATAAACTTCGCAGCCAGGGCTACTCCATGTGTGCACGCTGCAGAAAGCTTGACAAGGGCTGTGCGAGCCTGCGAATGATGCAGCCACACGTGCTGGGGCTGCTCCGGCAGCGCTCCCTGCCCAGCCCCGAGTGAACCAAAGCAAAACAATTAGCCCGGGGGCAGGGCGCTCCGCTGGATTGGCCGCTGCTGATGGATGTCTCTCTCCGCCCACGGAGGCCACTGTGGCCCTAGCCCCGGCCCCGGCACACCTCGGGGCCCCGGAGCGGCGCTGGGACGCGGCCGGGCTCGGTCCCGCCTGGGGATGCTCGCTCATCCCTGCCAACTCCCTCCGCCCCTCCTGCGGCGGAGTCTCGACGGCCTTCCTCACGAAAACCCCAGCGATGGATTTTAGTGGCTTAAAACAGAGATCTAAAGGAACGAAATAAAAATAAAAAGAAAAATTAAGCTGCTTTTCAACAAACCCCATAAACTGAGATGCGAGAGAGGCTAGAGAGAAGAGAAAGGGAGAAGGACGAAAAGCTGAAAGTATCAGCGGGAATAGCTTGGTTTTCACTCCAGACACCATAACTTGTTTTACGATTAGTGATCTGTTTAAAGATTTGTCCTGGAAGTACTCGATATTGGGTTACAAAAGGTTACGTTAATTGCATTAAGCCATAATGACCCATGAAGCACTGCAAAGGCTTAGAGAAAACACTCTTCTTCCTCAAAGAAATAAATGTAACGAATAAGTAAAAATAAAATAAAATAAAATAAAATAAAATAAAATAAAATAAAATAAAATAAAATAAAATAAAATAAATAAATTAAATAAAATAGGAGCACGGCAGGGCAACGTGGCGGGACTCCCGGCGGAGGCAGCAGGGCAGGAGGCAGCACCCCAGTCCCGGTGGGCTCCAGGGTGCCCTCGCCCCCCGCCCGGCACTGCCCGGGCACAGCCGCCTCCGTTATGGTCCAGAATTAAATGTGTCTACTAATAATCTATAGTCTCGCTCGCCGGGGCAGAGCAGACAAACAAAATTGTCATTCCAAATGAAAAGAAAACACTATTTCTTAGAAGTGTTTAGGAGCGTGCACAGCGGGGCATATTTTCTTTCTTACTGGCAAGAGTTTGTAACTGGATCCCTTAACATTACTGAGAACATGAAAACATGAAACAAAAGTATTGATCCAAGAATTCGCCGAAGAAAAGTATCCAAATACACACTGGTTTATTTGAATTTTTTTTAAGGTTACATCACATGTTTACGGGGGAAGTCCAAGCTTAAGATACAGCCTCAAACATACGCAGAGGAAAGTGTCATTTGTGTTGCTAAATTTACATTACGTTCACTTTAATTGCATCAGCTGCTAGATAGATCTAGGAATAATGGCATTTAAGAGGAAAATAGCAATCATCTTCAGAAGACTGCAGCATAATGGAGGAACTTAATTAATTTAACTTTGCAGTCTTCCATAATGGCTGCACTTTATCATTTCCACAGATGGAGCTTGAAGGAATTAACAATGCTGTTTATCCCAGCAGACATCTCTGACTGTGGTTAGCCAATGGCGGATTTCCCCCTTAAAGATGCATTTCTTCACTTGAGGGAAACCAACTCGAGCTCTGGCAATAGCTGTTGAAACTTTCTATTAGTATATGCGTGTGGGATATTGAAAACCTGAGAAAATGCACAATATGGTCTCATCAAGTGACGCGGGGAGAAGACAGCGTTTCCTTGCTTACCAGAGCCAAGGTTTTCCCAGTACCATTTTTCTCTTCCTTTATTTTCCCCTTCGCTCCCTCCTTTACAACGTATCCTGCAAATCTTTTTTTCTTTTTTTTTTTTTTCGTTTAAAAAAAGTCAGTACGTGTCTGTTTCTAGATGCGTAGAATTTAACTCCTCTCCTAGATGATTTGCAATGTTTACAGACTTCTCATGCCTGAGAAACCTGAGTAGACTTGAGGTAAACACTCCTCCACACACAAAACACAGTAAAAACCGGATTATTGAAACAAGTTGATTGTTTATTATTTCAGGAAACAATACATTTTCCACGCTGCCATATTCTGCGCACGAGCACTCACACTCTCCAGTCACCCGTGGGTATCAGAGGAGAATCGGAAGGGAGACATGTGCCGTGAAACCAACCTAGGGATGAACCACAGCATTTAAATGAGCGGTTCAAATACGTGACACTATTACCCGCATAGTGGGCTATTAAAAGTGTTGTTCGGCACTTTTGAGAGGAGTATTTGTTACCCCAGCAGGGACCGGGGGTGCGAGCCACAGCAGTGAACCAGATGAGCACACTGTCGACAAGATTGTTGCTTCCCTGTACAAAGAGAAATGTTTTCCGGGAGCTCGGAGACAAGGATGGTTCTGAGTTCTATGCGCTTATGTGTTCGAGGAGGGTCTTAAACCGTATTTTTTTTAAGGTTTATTGGCATCCGGAGTTGACTGTTGCTGTTGATTTGGGAGAGGGGGTGAGGCGGGGCGGAAAAAGGCGGGTTTGTGCACTTCCGAGTGCCTGGCAAGCAAAACTCCCATCCTTGAACTTAGACCTTACCACTGCCCTAAATGACAATCTGGTACATTTCTTACACCCCGGCACAGAAAGCATCTTTTCTATCCCACGTTTGTACGTAGCAGCGTCCAACAGAGACCAGAAAAATGCCGGGCTGCTGGTAAATTTCCTACAGTTTTCAATTGCTATAAAGTAAAAGTGAATGGCAGCCAAGGAGCCATCTGGGCTGCTTGTGCCGTGTTATTTAGGAAGGCAGGATTGGATTCAAACCTGAATTTGTTAAGCTGGCAGATATCTCCACGGCCAGCCAGTGGAGTGACAATGAGTATCTGAGTCATACTGTCATTTCTCTCCCTGTCAGAATAAGTTCTCTGCTGCTGAGAGCGTGGAGAGGTGAAGCGTCTGCCTTTCTCCCCATTCAGGAGTGCACGGCGGCTCCGATCTCAGAGCTCCGTGGGGCAGGTACGGCAGGGATTTGAGCCATGACGCAAGCCCAGCTGTCCAGGAGACAGTGATGCCGCTTCCCCGACCCGTTTGAAGTCCTGGCCACTGGCCATCTGAAATTAACCTGGCACGTCTATGTGTCTATACTTCCACGGGGAAGAGGAAAAAAATTAAAAAGGAATATAAGGGAGAACGAGTACAGAAAGTAGCGCAGGGGATCTCAGGCTCCGGTTGGCTCGTAGCTTAAGTCTGAGCAAGGAGCGAAAGGTGAGGTGTAAGTGCATGGAAATCAGTTACACAAGGAAAAGAAAAACAAACAAACAACAAGCAAACAGCAGCCAAAAGTCGGCAGTAAAGGGAGAGTAGAGGGGCGCACTGTAAATTCGCAAAGGCAGCCCCTGCGAGCGCACCTGCTCTACCCGCGGACCCTCCGCGCAGACCGCCGGGCCCCGTGGGTGCCCACAGCGCCCGAGGGTGCCCACAGGCTGTCGGTGCCCCCGCGGCGCTGCCGAGCCGAGGGGGAAGCTCTGAGGCCGCCCGGGGCAGGGGTAGGGATGCTGCCGGGTGTCAGTGACGCGGTCGCTGCGGGTGGTTAAGTTTTGCTTATGATGTAGGATAACGCCGCTGCGGGACCGTGACGCTCTGCTAATCCCGCCCGCGTTCCAGCCCCTTCCTTACTCTGTAGTCACATACTCCCAGCGATACTGATTTCACTGAAAATGAAGATGCTGTGGGGTTTTTTTAAACCGGCAAAGTGTAGCAGTTAAAAAGATGGAACACAAATCCCAGCGGGAAGCCTTCCCACATGCTGCAGGATCCCACTGTCCCCTCGGAGGTGCGGCAGGCACGGAGTGGTGGGCGGGAGAGGAGCGGCCGCCTCCTGCTCCCGCCTCGGCCGCTCCTCCCCTCGGCTCGGGGAGAATCGCCTGGGAACCCAGCAGGACTTTCCTGTTTACCCGGCCCCAGTGGCCCCCGCTGGTGCTGCCTCTGGTGCCGGCGCCCCAGGGAGGGGAGCAGAACAGCGGGAGCACGGGGAGATTGTGGGGGCTGTGGCCAGCTAGGAGATGGGAAGGCTGCAGAGCAGCTGGCACCTGGGCTGTTCTTGTCCTGCTCAGTCAGGGACAGAGCTGCTGTGCCGAGGCGGCAGCATCCTCCCCCTTCCTTGCCTGAATAGGCGGAGGCCAAACCTCCCTGGTGTTCCCTCAGAGCTGACCTGCAGCTGGATTATCAGGGCCGGAGCAGAAGCCGTGACGCGCACATCCCGCCGGTGTCACATCCCCCGCCTTCCTCACTCATCACGCCGCAACTCAGGCTCACTTCGCAGCGCAAGCCGCCCATGCAAAGCGGCCGGGCCCGGGCAGGGCTGGGCCGGCCCCAGGTGGGGCGCGGAGCGGGGCGGCTGCTGCGGGTGGGGAGCGCTCATCCGGAGTTTGAAACGGGGAGATCACGTAAACCTTAAAATCTCCTATGAAAATTAATAAAAACACACGAAATCCTAGACAGTCCACAGAACTGATTTTTATCTACCGTTTTACGCTCTTCATTATCCACCTAAATATAACCACCCCCTGATTTAATGTAGCTCACGGAGACCACAGGCATTTTTGACTTCCCTTAGCCTTCTTATTCTAGCGCTAGCATTGGCCTGGCTTCAGTCTTCTATCAACATTTGACTGTATCTGGGGGTTGCCATAAGACCAAGGAGGAAGAAACAGATTGCATTCGATGCGTTTGTCTCGCTATCACTTCAAACCAACTTGGGGACCCCCAAACGCTTCAAACCCAGTTTTTCGGTACTCATCTCTGTGCCTTCGTTTTCTGTCACCTTTATATCCCAGTGGAGGGTTTCTCTGGAAGCTGGAGACCCCGGTCGGGCTTGCTGAAGGCGGGGATTGGCTTTAATCAGCGTAGTCAGAGAACCAGAATCAGGTGTGGATTTGTTTCAGGGCATGTTTGCATCAATCAGTATTTTCGTTACAGTCTTGTCAACAGTTTTAATTCAAAGCGTATGCTAAAGCAGAAGAAACTGAGCCGAACAAAGGAGAGAGTTATTTTTAGAAAAATATTGTTAAACAAATTGGCATGGATGAAACATTCTGATGGTACTAGAGGCTAATACTTTTTTTTCTTAGCTTTATCGAGATGGCTCCATGCTATGTGGCTGTGCGGTCTGTAATTTGGGCGAGCTTCGACCGTGGCCTGCCAATCTTGAGGAGCGCACCCTCTCCTCCTGAACTTTTCCCTGTCGTGTGCCAGGGGCAGACAGAGCCCTGCGCTTTTCCCAGCAGTGGCGGAGCGAGCACTGAGGGTTTGCGAGCGGGGTCACAGCGGCGGCCCTTGCGCGCCTCGGGGCGCTCCGCTCCGCTCCGCGCCCCCCGCATCCCCTTCCCTCACCGCGCCCTCCCGCGCAGCCCCCCGGGGACCCCGGCGTCACCTCGATGCTGCGGGCAGAGAAGGGTGGGAGCTCTCCCCGACTGCCCAGCTTTGCGCGGCAGGCGGCGGAGAGATTGTCCGCGGGTCTGCGGGCACAGCCGATGCCGGGCTCTCCGCGGGGCGCATCTCCTGCGGAGCCAGGGCCGGCTCAGCCACCCCAGATCCCCACCCGGGAGGATAAACGCACGGGATTAAAGGCTAGCCCGACGGAGAAGCGCTCCTACCTGCGCTGCACTTTTGGCTTAGCTATTTGCGCGGGGCTCGGGTCCCGGATGCGCGGGCGCTGCGTGCGTCTGGCCGCCTCTTTTCGCTCCCGCTCTCCGGCATCCCCAGCTCACTTTTCACATCAAATAGGCCATTAACTTTTGATCCTGCCTGTTACATTCCAGGTTTCCCAGTGATGTTTCCTGTACACTGAGACTCCCCCCCAGCCCCGCTCCCACTTCGCATTTAAACGCGAGTCGGTAGATCCGAATTTCTGTCGAAAATGTGATTTTGAACATAGACACTCATTCGTCTCTTCGCGCTTGGCCTTACACTGAAGTTCCTCTCGGAGGAGAGACCTAACGTTTTAGATGCCCCAGAAGAACGCTGAAGTTTTGGCTTGCTTACATCTTTCAGCGACCGAGCCAGAACGAGACCCATTAAAGCACTGACTAATACCTGCAAAGACAAAATCCATAACTTCAGAGCCTTTACGCGACTATTGGCAATGGCTGCGCTCGAGCGCGGCGAACAGCCAAAGGGATCAGTGGGACATTCCCTACTCCCGTTTAGAATGTTTATTGAGCGGGAGCAGTGACTTTAGCCGAATGGGTTTTGCGGTTTTTTCTCCCCCGTACGATCTCCTAGTTTCCTCTCTTGGCTGTAAGTGACCGAACAGAGCTGGAGGAGCATCCTTTGGGCGCTACGGGAGGTCACCACAGCGAAGCAGGGGTCGGTTCGTGGTGGGTGGAAGGGGATGGTTTCACGCATGGCTGCACCGCAGTCCCGCCCCACTGTCCGGCTTCCCCGAAGCCCCGCTGCGTCCTACCAAGGTCCCTGCCATGTCCTTCGGGGCATCATTCAAGGGTCCCCTGCGGGACCTCAAGCCTGGCAAGCCTCACCAAGCAGCCAGGCAGGGGAGTGTTCAAAGCACTGGGCTCAGCATCCCCTGCCCGGCTCCGCGGAGGCGGAGCGGGGCGGGCGGCGAGCGCGGCTCGGCTGGGGCAGCTGCGGCCGGGAGGCACCGCTTCCCCTGCTCCCTGGGCTGTTCCTAGCACGTTTGCACTGCCGAATTTCCTCGTGGGAAAATATTTACTTAAAATCCGCCGTTTCGTTACGTTTCTTTAATAAAAAAATCTCTTTCTAGAGTATTTCCAGACCTGTGTTCAGAAGAGACTTGAGCAAACTCGGAGGTGGTAATCTTAACTTCAAACCTTTCTCCCCAGATATCTAAGTATGATACTTTTTCCTATTAACCTGTCAGAAATGTGCTGCAATGCCTTCAGATAATTTTACTCATTAAAAATACAATTCTTTTGTCATCATTACAATAAATATTTGCCTTGTTAGTTAATATTTTCTTCGAAGACATTTAAATCTCCTGTTACAAACACTATTTTCCTCAAGTATACTAAGACATTTTCTTTATTGAACCTAGTGAGGATACAGGTAATGACAGATAAACAAGACTTAACATTGTCAACAAAAAAATTACATAGACTAGCCTCTTGAACTGCTGGAGTTAAATTGAGTCACAATGTTCTAAAGAAAAACAAAGAATGTGAAATACACACAGCTTTCCCAAGACTCTGATTAAAGTTCTGTACCTGATAAACTGCACTTCAAAACTTCCAATAGTGACTGCACTTAACAGCTTTTACAAACACTCCTATGTTAAATAATGCACAAGTCCATTTTGCAGAATATGACATTAAATAAGTGGCTTGTCACTCTGAATGGTTCAGCCTCCTGTTAATACCTATGTTAGGTACACAGACTTCTGATTTCAGGCCTTTACTGCTGAAAAATCTCATCTAGAGTGGCAGAGAAAGCAAGTTAAGGGTTGTCTTCCACTTCACACGGAGTATTCAGTTCTAAGATATTAACAAGCTAAGGCACAATTAAAATTACCAGACAGTAAGAAAATACAGGATTTCATTGATAATTTATTCCATAATCTGGTTTTAGCCAGTTATTTCATGGAGTAAAGTTCTGTAAATCCATGTATTCACACATAGCTTGGCGGGTAGTTTCACTAAAACGTGTCTACAGTGTTAGATCTTAGCATCTGAGATTAATTTTCAAATACTGAAAAAAAGTGCTCAAAAGTCATTGGAAGTCAGAAGGACTTCTCTCACTGACCTAGAGACTGTGGGAAGTTTCTATCTGCAGTGACACAATCATGAAACTGGAAGATGCTTTTATCTGCTCCTCTACACAATGCTAAGTGGCTGCTTTTCCCATTTACCTCCATCTTAATTAATTCTAGACAACCACCTATCAAAAAGATAACGACAAAATAATGTATTATTGGGGGGATGGGGTGGGGGATGATCAGCATAGCAGAGGGAAAAATATTTTAAATTCTATTTAAATCATCCAATCACAGGGAAGACAAACATTGGAGGCATTGAAAACATAAGCATCACATATGAAAATAGTTTCTTTTGGGGAGTTAAATAAAGTATAATCAAGAGTTAGAAGATGAGATAGATTAACATTTGAATAGACTATTTGTTATTTATCTTCCTGTGGGATCTTCTGAAGGAGTAGGTAGAGATCTGTTGTCACATGTGGCTCACCAATATGGCATTATGGGTGCCAGTTTGTACTGGATCCCAACAGCATCTGCCTTAGAAATTTTAACAAGTTCTATTAGAAGTCATTATGCACCATTTCAATACTACGAATCTTTATTTGTAGTAATAAAATTTTTGCTTTTAATTACATCTACACGTAGCTAAGGATGGCATCTGACCCTGGAACTGAAAAGCTGAGTTTTATTTGTCCTTCTTTGCATGGATAAGTCAGGTTTATATTCATCATAGTGCTTTTGCTCATAACAAAATGCCCATCTGTGACTGAAGGAATCGAAGTCTGAAAAGACTTTGAGGGAGAAAAAAGAACTAAGGAAGTCCCATTTTATACTTCTTTTCTAGTATGAAATTTAAGTAAAATGTATTTTAGAAACTAAATGTAAGCTTGAGTTGCTTCTAGAAAGTCAAATCCAAGTCCTGGGCTTTTTTAAACTCATCAGGGCAAGGTAGCAGCAAACCACAGTAGACCTGATTCAGAAAGAAAATGTCATACAGATAGGACACAAAAATGTCCCCGGTAATGAACTCAAATCCCCCAGTCTCTTAAACCACACTGTATTCTTGTATGATTATTTTGTACTTGGATCACTTGCTTAGTTGAAAGAAGTGTAAAGACAGCTCCCTACTGGCAAAATATCTGAGGAGGTTACAGAATGCTGTTTATTCCAGCTAGTGTCTGGAATAAATTATGTCCCAGAAGTTGGCTCCTGATACTCCTATTTCAGATGAGAATTTGTACAGAGTGCTAAGTCCTAACACTTCTGGCCAAACCATGGGCTTCATTAGGATTTGCCATTCATCATACCTGCCAGGAGCTCTCAGATTTGGAGAGGTGCTTGCTTTGAGGAGTGAAAGAATAACAGAAGAGAAACTGTTTACCTTGGCATTACTGTCGATTCTCAAAGGCACCAGTCTTTCAAATTTCAGGGCTATGAGTTGTCAGACCTAATATGCTTTCCTACTATTCCTACTGAAATTCATTAGCTACATAAGGAAGACCCACACTAGTTTTAGCTGACACTGTAGGTTGAATAAACCACTTAACATTTCAGAAGTTTCTATTGCAGATAAGGGGATAAATGGCAGCAGGTGACCTGACAGCTCTTGGGGTGGGAGGGAGTTTTCACAACTGGTTTTTAGTCCAGTAGCAACAGTAGATGCTTGACAACTCATTTGACTAGACTCCAGGAAGCAGGATAGCAATTTCACTGCTATTCTAAACATTTTGATCTATAAATCATGTTTACCAATTTCCTATTGTGAAGGGTAATTATGCTGATTTTTTTACTCAGTGCCTAACTATTTTATAGGCTTCACTTGATTCCTCTCACAACATTAACAGCTCAAAACCCTGCAGAAAAGGGAAGCTGACAGAAACACTGCTAAGCCAAATCTAAGACAATCCACATCACTTACCACCACAAGGTCCAGGGCTCCTGAAGGAAAGAGGTCCACTCTTCTGTAAGCAAGTTGAGGGTTCCCATGAGAGCATGGCCCTCCTTGGAGCTGAATTGCCAGCACTCTCAGATGCCTATGCAACAACTCTGCTTGCGCTGCAGCAGACATTGACATTTTATTCTGAGGTATCCAACACAAAAAGAAGAGCACCTCTAGGGAAGTAGATGTTCTCTGGCAGAGACTTTCTTAAATATTTTTTGCATGTGTATAGCTTTTGAATACTGTCCTATTTGCTCAAAATTACTAAATACATAGGAAATACTAATCTTTGATTTTTATTTTTTTTTTACCAGTAAGACTTCTAGGGGAAAAAGGACAGAATTTGGACATACACTTAAGCCCACACTTGACTTGGATAAAAGGCTTCATGCCAGAGTGAATAGTCAAACAAAGATCATGAATTTCTGAAGAAACTGCTCTGTACAAGGTAGAATATGGGCTGCACATGTCTATTCCATAAATCCAGGACAAAGTATGTTGCAGAGATGAGGTTTCCCATTTTGCTCCTAGAGATTTTTACAGAATCACATGTGTTCTTCTCCATTGCATATTCCACTACGAACCAAAATTTTTACAGCCTGTAGATCACATTCTCACCTCAGGTATGCTAGAGCATATGGGGTATGCTGCTTCCCTGCAGCATAAAAATCCATTATCCCATCATTGTGGATCAAGGTGAGTTTTGGCTACTGGATCTAGTGGGAATCAAACTCCCTTTTGTATCTTAAAATTGTATCAAACTAGAAATACAATGTTCAAGCAATACGAGTACAATGAAAATTCTAAAAAATATGAACATGTTTATATATAAACATAGTATTTAATATAAACATATTTCTCAAGTCCAAACACAACCTAATGGATTCATCTAACTTCAGAAGATTGTGGACTCCATCTCTGTCAGTATTTTGTATGTGGCCCCATGTATGACATTTTAATTAATTCGCACCCTTTAATTTATAGGACTGGAGAAGAATCACGTGAAGGAAAAAACCCTTAAAATTGTTTAAAAGTTAAAATGGACTCCATGTGATTTGCACCCTTCAGGACAAATATTAGATATTCTAAATGGCATTGCTTGTTTATCTACATAAATGCTTGTGGGAACATAATTTCTATTTCTTTAAAGGTAGAGATAAGTTGTTTACTTTCTGAAACTAACATAAAAGCACACCAAGAAAGCTGTGAAAAGAAAATAGCGGAAGAGTATGTACTGAAGACAAAGAAATGGAATGGAAGAACTTGCAGCAATGGCAACTTTTTTTTTTTTTTTTTTTTTCCCTTCTGGTTTAGGGAAGAGGAGAAGGCCTGGACTACAGTGTTTGTATTTATAACAATAGGTAAAAAAGACCAAACCCCAGCAGCTATGCTTGCTTCAGTGTCTGAACCAGACCGAGCAGGGCTTTCATGTATGCTGTACTCGGATGCCCATGCTACACACCTTAAGCTCACGTCTCCAGGATGAGGAAGGAGGAGGATGCTCTAGCACTGCTCTGCAGTCACTCTGTACCTGAAGCATAACACCTATGGATCTGACCCATGCTTTCTCTCCTTATGGGTACTGAGGAGGGGTGGATGGGTACAAGCTCGGGTTTTAGGGATGATCCGAAGTCTGCGGTGCCAGGTGCCATATGCCTAGCGCAGCTTCTCCCAGCGCAGCATTCCCATGCAGAGTTTGACGCCTTGACTCATTCTGTGCCTTCAGCGATGCCTTTACTCACGAAGGTGAGGAGCGGTGTCACACAAGCCCCTGGGCCCGGGGGATGCTCCCGGTACCTTTCCGACTGCCAAGACAGCGCCGGAGCTGCCGGCTGGGCTCGGGGTGTGCAACCTGCACACTCACCTCCCGGCAGCGCTGCAGGAAGCCGGCATTCCTCAGGGGCCATCCTTCCCTCGCTAGTAACACCTTAATACTCAGAAATAAAATAAACATTTAAAAAAATATGATAATTTACAAGCGCGTGTGGGTGGTGCGGAATGGGGGGCGGCGGGCCGGGAGCGGGCGGCGCGGCCGGGCAGGCGCGGTGCTGCCGCCGGGCGAGGCGGCGGCGGCGGCGGCAGGAGGCGGAGGAGGCGGTCGGGCCGCTCCAGGGAAGTTTCCTCGCCGCCGCCTCCCCGAAACCCCTCCCCGCCGAGCGCGGCTCCGCGCTCCTCGAAACTTACCGCCGGGCGCCGCTCCTGGGGAGCCGCCGGGCCCGCACCGCCGCCCCGGAGGCCCCGCGGAGTAAGTGCGCGCCGTGCCGTGCCGTGCCGTGCTGTACCGAGCCGAGCCGAGCCGAGCCGAGCCGTGCCGGGGGTGCCGGACACGTGGGCCGGGCGGGAGGCGCCGGCGCTGCGCGGGGGTTGCGCGGGCGCGCAGCGGCAGCGAGGGAAGGAGGGAGGGAGGGGCGAGGCCGCGGGAGCCCCGGCGTGGGAGGGGAGGGGAGGGAAGGGAAGGGGCGGCGGAGCGCGGCTTGCCCGGTGCTGGCCGGGCGCTGCGGCGTGTGGGCAGCGCTGAACGCGTGTTTCGTGTCAGAGGGTAACCACTGTCTGCGGACATCGCCGTGCTGCGTGTCCGCCTCCGCCTCGCTCCGCGGGGCTGCTCGGCAAGTGTCAGGGGAGCAGGGAGCGCGCAGCTCCTCCTCCGACGGACGGGGGAAAAGCGAGCGATGCCGGGGCACCGACGGCACCGAGCGCCCCGGTGTCCTGGGCATGGCGCCTCTGCTCCCCGCCGGCAGCGCTGCTCCAGCGGGCCGGGACACGGAGGGGTGATCGGGATGATCTCCGCTCCGCGCATCCCAGCGCCTGGGGAGGGGAGTGCCGAGCGTGGCAGCAGGGAGGGGGTGCACCCACAGGTGTATCCTGCCTCAGCTCGCTTTCTAGGCTTCTTATTTCTCCCTCTCTCTTCTTTTTTTTTCTCTTCAAATAGATGGATGGATATGGCTACTTAGGAAATTGTTTTGGTCTCTGTTGTTCACCCAGGAGATAAAGCTTGGGTGGTTTTTTTTTTTTTTTTTTTTTTTTTTGTTTTTTTGTTTTTTTTTCAGGAAATACTCTGTTCTTTAAAACTGTACTTAAATTGGTAGTTTTTCTATCTCGAAGGCAAAAGTCAGAGTTTTCTTCAATTATGAAAATATAGCAGGCTTCCCCCCTCACTCCCCCCTCCTTTTTTTCCTCCCCGCAAAGACTCTTAGGAATATAGTATTTAAAATGCAGAGTAGTTCCCATTGATTTTTAGTAGCAAAACACTGTTATTGTTGCATATACTCCAGCAAAATGCAATATGAACAGCAGCGCCAGACAGTTGTTACGTTTGAAGACTCACACTTTCCATACTACTTTAAAAGAAAATATGGTTATAAGAAGAGAAAATGGTCATTCAGGGCTGTCAGAAGCTCTTTAGAAGGAGCGGTGTGTGGAAAGTCCCTATGAAACAATTTCTAGATTAGAGCTGTTCATTCTATGCCAAAAGCTGTGTAAGCATGGACTGTAATGAGGGCAGTTGTAGGATCATGGAGCAATCACGGAGCAGGTAGTCCAGCTGCAGCAGAAAGTAAGAGACAGAGGAGCAATATGTATGGAAATGACCTTAATTGAGGACTGCAGCTCATAGAGGTAGCTGGCACATCTTCTGAAGGCTAGTCTAGGTGCATTCCTCCCAAACCATTGTTCTAGCTTGTACACAACTTGTTTTGCTGTAGATTGAATTGTGATGTAAAACACAAGTATGCATGTTCCTCAGCAACCTTTTAAAACGTATGGATTACTCTTTCTGAATGGTTCATCAGTCTTCAAAATTTTAGAAATTGTAATAGCATCAATAAAAATATTAATAACCTAAGTAGAAACTAAGTCGCTGTTTCCTTTTGTGACCATAACCAATGGTTACCAATAACACCAATAATTGGTGTTATTCATTCCAAGCTTGATGTTTCATTCCTAATTTTCTTCTTTACCTACATCTTCCCATATGAACTGAATCACAAACAGGATAGGAAGAGAAAGGAGGAAGCAAGTCACTCTTTTCTTTTTGTTTGTATCTCTGTTCTCCTTGTGCTGCAAAACTTGTCACTATGGGCAAGATGAGGGATGGATTCTGGCAGAAGAATTGTAAAATCTTCAAGGGTTGTTTGAACAGTTTCTCCCAGCGAGCTAGAAACTGGGAACCTCTTGCATCCTGTGTATTTTGGGAATTTTACATTATTTTCTTTGATTCTCTCATTCAATTTCTTAATTATAGAGCCCAAATATATTATTGCTCAAAATAACCTTTCCTTCTAGATTTAGAGAGTGACACAAAATTAAGAGTTTAAATTGAGTTAAGAGGCTTGGGATTTTTTTCCTTTCTCTCATTTTTACTCTCTTTATCTTTGACTGTTTAATCTGATATAGCCAACAACATAAGATAATGAGTTCTCAAATGTTTGGACACTTCCTTTTTTTCCCCTCTCCTTTCCTCTGTGACTCAGAATATCTTCTCACTCTAATCCTACTTCATGGACCTAAGAAGTTGAGTTCTGTGCTATGGGTCAAACTACCATGAAAAGGTTCTAATGAACAGAGAAAAATTAGCCTGGTTTTGATGGTGTTACAGTGGTGGCTGCCTGGCAGTGACACCCAGAGGGGCAGTTCTTGGGGAGCCTGGGGGCAGCTGCTGTCCGTAATCCAAGCCCAGGCAGGGGGTGGGGACGTGGGCAGTCAATGCCCCAATCTGCCCAGGGCCCCACTGAGCCTGGCTGCCTGGAAAAATCACGGCGGTGAACTCCCACCCTGTGAGGTGAGTCTGCACTTTTGCAGCTCCCCTTATAATGAAGTGAGCTAGGAGAAAGCTCTTTTTATTTATAAGAACGGAAATTGTGTGTAAAGTCCTTAAAATCTAAGAGGCCACAGCTGGGTACTTCATATGCTTTTAAAAGCTTTTCCAACTCAAAGTTGTTTCTCTGTCCTTCCCATGCTGTTTCCATAACAAGTCACACCTACTGCTACTTCAGGCAATTAGCCTAATTCCTGAAATTTTTGAATTTTAATTACTCAGCTCAATAGCTGAATATTGAAGGGTGCTGCATGGTGGTCTGTGAATAAAATTTTGATTTTTATGTTTAACATTATGTTTTTCTCAAAAGAAAGTGAAATATTATGTTCAAAATACAGTGTAGTTAATTCTTTACTTTTTCCTTTGTATGAAATATTATTTATAAAAACAGCTATAACATTATTTGATAAGTGAAACTAGTTTTATAATAGTTGTAAAAATCATGTTCTATAGATAATAACCATTGTCTGTTCTGTTCTTTCCACTTGATATATTGCTATAGTGAGTAATATTTAGCAATAATTAAAGTTTCATCTGGAGTTGTGATGGTGAAGATTGCATGACTATTAGGATAAGTAAACACTTAAGAAGTGTGGCTGTTGCTAGACAACAGACATTTAATGATTTAATTTCTACTGTGTTTTGCTCTTGAGTGTTTTGTTTTTTTCATAAATGTATATAAAGTTCATTTTCATTGGTAGATACAGTTTGGACACATGGAGAACTGAAACTAAATATTGTTGTTTGACCAGGTGCAGTTTTTGCTGACAAAAAACCCTTAATGCATCTTTGTGTAGTTGTGTAAGCAAAAACTATTTATCAGGGTTCTAAATCCTTAAGTTTTCTGTTTGTATTTTGTTAAAATGATGAGTTACTGAATTCATTTTCATGAAAACATAGTCTAGAAGAAATCAGAGGAGAAGGTTGTCATCTGTCAAGCAAAAGATATGACAAAGCTGAATAAAATAGTATTTTTAAAAAGTGTGTTATAGCATTGTTTTCCAAGGAACTGGGAGTCCTATAAATAGTCCTGCAATAATTTTCTTTTCCTCTCCTGTAATATTCCAATGCTAATTGCCCAAATTTGGCAACAATTTATTGGTGGGGTTTAATTTCATGGCTAGGGAAGAGAGAGAGGTCCCCACCAGTGCCTCCATACTTGACCCACTGACAGCAGGGATGGCCCCACAGGAAACTGAGCAGTGCCTTTCCTGGGATTACAGTAATTTCACAACTATGAGGCACACCAGATTATAAGGCACACTTCTGGGTTGCTGGCAAATTT
>VRYO01001463.1:31925857-32087749 GCA_009812075.1 Sialia sialis
TGAAATTACTGTACCCCTGAGAGGCAAGAGCTTGAGGATGTAGAACAGAAATGTGAAGGAAAGTTGGCATCACTGTTAGGTAAAAACAGCACTGCTTCTGCTTTAAAATTAGTTTTCAGTTAGTGAATTATGGGTGTTTCTGGTCACCAAGGGCCAGGCTTCCAAAGGTATTTGGGTGGCTAAAGGTGCAGCTGGGTCTTTACTGTAATTCACAAGGGTGCTTTCAGTATAAAGGAACAGACAAACAAGCAAGTGTAGATGACTGTAGATGCTTAGGCTGATGTGGTGCCTTTAAATATCCCATTGGATCTCACACTGACAGATTTGACAGTTCAGTGGTACAGCCTTCCAGTTTTCTCAGTATTAGGACCATTCATGCTCTTTCATTTGGACCTGACAGAGGTTGAAAGAGATCCCATTCTCAAAAATGAATAAAATAAACAGCTTGAACCCTACTAGTGAAACTCATCCTGATTTCAAGCAGGTACCTCTACTCCATGAAGAAAAGCAGAAGTATTTGTAGACATTAATCTGTTGTAAAGATTAAAAAAAAGATGCTTCTTGCCATGAGAGATTGTTGTGAGTTACCAGTGAAAATTTTTGTTGACCTCAAGAGACAGGGAATTTTTCTTATTGTAAGGAAGAGAGCAGCATCCTTAGCCTTACTGATGGTGGTGTGAGGAAGATCGTTGCTATCTGTGCATACTGAGTTGGTGGTTGATCCACTGTGAGATCTGCAAGTGGCACTCATGGAGTCACCAGGGACACGGCTCTGTGCTACACAAGGGCAGCCGCACTGCTGCCAAGGGCAGGGTGAGTCCAGAGGCAGCTGGCTGGTTCTCACAGAGCGTGGGACCTCAGCTGGTCCCGACCCAGCACTTGGGTCCCCCTCACCAGAACTTCATGAGTTTCCTGGTTGAATGTTAGCTTTCCATAGCCAGGATGACTCCCTTGCAACCATGCTTTCTGTTACCCATCCTATTTGGGTGGATTTTTCTGCTTGCTATGATGCTGTGGCTTCCACTACTGAAAATATTGCTGGTACTGTTTTTTACTTGAATGCTTTCGCCAGCTTAGGGGAAGCATAGGTTTTAATGAAAGTTGTTACAATTTCAGACTCAAATTTATCTGATTTATTTAAAAAAATAAATAAAACTTTTAAAAATTATAAAACTAAGACATATCACAGAGGAAAATTAATTGCTCTGCGTAAACTTAAAACCTCTACATGTGACGTGTATTAATTATAACTAGCAAACTTTTTGCACTGAATTTTGCAGAAGCAGCACAGTTGCTCGTTGTTAGACCACAAACTTTTATAGACTGCATATATTTTACAAACTACTTTAAAAGCACATGTAAAATAATAAGTAATGCCCTGCCTTTAATCCAAATTTATAATAGATGTAGAAAGGCTTCTTAAAGCACATATATAATTACTACTCATTAGAAACATTGTACAGAACCACACGGGTTGAAAGAGAGCTTTGTTTGTAAAGTATCTTACACTTCTTTCCTGAGCTAGGTAAGTGTTCCAGTTGCATGTCATGATTCGTAGCTCAACATTTTTCTTCTACATATTTCATATTCTTTATTAACCATGACATTTAACCTAATAGTCTTAATCTGTTCAACCCCTCCACCTTTTGTAGTGTGTTTCACACATAGAAAGCAAAAAAGCAGATTTATTACTCAAAGACATGATGACAAAGGAAGTGGCTGTTGCATTCTGGTTTTGTTCTTTGTTAATGATATATAAATAAAACCAGGGAAATTCTAACTTTTTGATGATAAAGATCCTATGGAATGCTAAGAGGAAAGCTATTAAATCCTTATTCGAGGCAAAGTTTACCTTGTAAAATGTAATTTTATTAATTTTTAAAAGCAGAATTTTTATGTTTTCACCATAAGAATATTCTTTATTTCCTCTCCTAAACTGTTAGTGTGTTTTTCTGCTCAACAGTTTCAACCTCCTTTTCAGATACAAATAAATTTGATTCCACTGGGTAGTTTAAATGTAGTATTAATTTTATAAGTAATTCAGAAAAGGAATTCTGGCAAGCAAGTAACCAGTATAATTTTAGCATTGTTCTACAGCTTGACTTTTGTGTGCATGTAGTATTCAATGAAAAATATGATCTTTTGCTATGTTTGGGGAGCTCTGCTTTTAGAATAACATTATTGCTTTAAATTTTTATATGTAAAAATTACTTTTAGCCTTTTGTGGAGCTTCCTGACTGAGGCACCGTATTGGGTGAGGGAGATTGAATATAGAAATCTGCCCATTGCAGGCACCCCGTTTCATACCTGAAGCGCATACCAGCTCCTATATCCTTATGTTTGAAATGTTTAAAACCATTCCTGATCATTGCATGTGGGAAGCAACTCAAAGACTTAATCAAAACAATTTTTTAAACAGTTATATTTCAGATTCAGATCTTGTAAAAGCAATGGCAGATTACTGACTTAATTTTTTCCCTGTTCTTCAGTCTTACTGCACTTCTAACTTTTGAGCTCTGCATTGTCAGGCTTCTTTCTCCACCTGAGGAGAGGTTTTTTTGTATTTGATCATCTCTTCCAACACTGGGCAAGAGCTCTTCTGGGATTGTTGAAATCAGCAACCAGGAGATTCCCATAAAAACATGGCAACATCTTTTGCCTTTGTTTGTTCCTTCAGGTATCCTTTCTGTTATCCTCACTCCACTTTCTCCAAAGATCTCAATAAGTGTGCTAATCAGGCAGAATCATTTTTCTAGGTTGCTTTCACTTGAGGTGAATAGCAAGGAGAGTGGTAAAGAGCTGCTCAAGGACCTTATGAGACAAGTCAGTAGACAATAAAATGACAACTGAAATTCTTCAGATATAAATGTGAACTGCTAAATCTCAGTTCATATAGTTATAGCTGTACATGGAAAGTCATCAGCACTGGGCTGACCCTCACCTTTCAGAAATGGTGTCTTGGCAACTAAGATAGTTCCAAGAAAATTTGTTCAGTTCTCAGTAATTCCCCCAAAATGAATGTTCTGAACTACTAGGAACAACAGCAACAAAAAAAAAATACATAGGTTTCAGGAGGAGAATAGAGAAGTACTGAGAATTTCTAGACAGATGAACTCCATCTGTCTCAGGAAACCCTCCGAACTGAATTAGCAGGAAACTGGGAAAATGCTGCAAAAATGGGAAATACTTGTTCTGTTCTTGCTCTTTGCCAATTATAGCTGTTGGAGGCAGCACCAGGAGGGTTGTTGATCTCAGCCAGTATTGTGGCTCTTGTTTTCTCAACACCTTTTTCATGTTAGATTTAATGTTATATGGGAGAAATGGGGCACAAACTCCATTGTTGAGGAGTTCCTTCAAGACATACTTAGGCTTACAGTGTGATAGCAATTTTTTAAATGTAATCAGGATTCAGAAAGTAGCACAGATATATTTCCTAAACTTTCACTGGTATTTGCTGGTGATGTATTCTTTGTGTTCACAGTGCTTCATTCCTACTGTCTTTCTTGCTTCCTTTTGCTCTTGAGTCTCCTTGGTTGCTCTGGTCCAACACCCAGTGAGACTCTTGTGTAGGCAGATGAGACCTCATGTTTCCTTACCAGAAATGTAACTGCTCAGTGAAGGTAAAAATGTTGGGGAAAGACTGTAGTTTCAATCTTTAAAATAAAGTTAAAAGTGATTCCCTAGATAGCAAAAAAAAAACAGAAACAAAAAAAACCCCAAAAATACCCCCAAAAAACCAACCAAAAAAACCCAAAACAAAACCAAAACAAAAAACAAAAACAAAAAAACCCCACAAAAACTCAAAAATCCCCCCTAAAACCCCAAAACAAAACAAAAACAAACAAAAAACAAAAACAAAAAAACCCCACCAAACCTAATTTATCCTGTTTACTTATAAAGAACTTACATTTTGGTGCTAGACCTAGACTTGACAGTGAGTGTAAGTGCCATGGTGGTTGTTCTGTTTTATGTAAGGGAAGCTTACCAATAAAACTGAAAACTTTCAGCCTCCTCTCCCACAGGTTTACTTCAGCCACAAGTCCTGACACTCTGTGCATTTCTGCTCCATGATAGTGGAAAAAAAAGATCTGTTGAGATGAACATGGATGTTTTTTGGGGTGCAGAAATGGTGACCTACCTCCTGTGGTGTTGTTCAGTGTGTTACCTACATGCCCACTGAGTGTTCTTGAGGCTTGCACAGCCCCAGTCTGTGTCTGATCAGTGACAGCACTGCAGTTGGTGTGGGATGACTTCCAGCAGATGTGCATGGTAGGTCCCACACATCTGGGCACCTGTCTGTGTTCCTGGGGTCTCTGAGGCTCACTGGCAGGCAGGGTGCTGTATTGCATCTGCAGGCGTTCCAGGCTGAATCAGAGGTGGTCTTCAGCCACAGCCCTGGAGTTAATTGTTTATAAAGCTGCTGAAAGGTCCCTACTAAATTACATTTTTAAAAAATACCTTTCCCTCTTCCGTTTTATTTCCTTCCTCTTTTTTTTTGTTTTTTCTCTCTTTCTTTTCAGTTTTCAGCTGTTACACTTGGCAAGTTTCTTTCCCAGCATTTGGAAATAATTGTTTTCTAAATGCTACCCAGGTTGTCTGCCAAATTTAACACCTTAAAAAGAAGTGGGGGTAGGAGACGAGAGACCTACCTGGGAATGGAGTGAATGTGCTAAAAAGGAAATTTACCAAATATAGCACCTAAAATCAAAACCATCGAGTTCCCTCATGTTAACTATAAAATACCACATGCTATCATCTACAGAGTAAGAAAAGGCCATTTCACTCAGCCTCCTAACTTCTTTTTTTATTTTCCCTACCAAAAGATAAAGCATGTGTGGCTTTTAGGGTTTGTTTTTTTTTTCTTCTAATAAATACATATAGTTTGGGGAGATACAATTTTTTCAAAATATTACTGGAAAAATCCCATCTGTTCCTGAGAAAATATAAGAAAATAACAGCAAAGCAGAAACCACTGGTGGCACTTAAAATGACCTTGGAGACTTTGCAATGCCACAATCAGCCATGAGTTGTAAGACAGGATTGATTTTGCTGGTGGCACAGGAACAGGGTAAAATGTTTAATTCCTTGTCCTTGGTGATGGAAGGACTAAGGTATCCCGAGCCATTGTTTTGGTAGCGCTGTTTCTGATCACTGTGAGTTTCCTCAGGGGCTCAGTGCAGCTGAAGATGTGTTACAGCAGCCCTGAGACAGCTCCAAGATGTGAATTAGTGGCACTGGAGGTCTTGCATGGGAAATGCACAGCTTTTATGAAGAGCAGCTCAGCACACATGAGGAATCGGGTTCCTTGTCCTTAAATGTAGATATCTAGGAGCCCAGGTCAGCCATGCCAGTTACCTTCTGGTCACCCTTGCATTTGGCACTCTCTCAGCAAGTGGTCAGCCCCCACTGGTACCTTCCAGCCCCAAGAGATTACAGTAATTTCATGACTATAAGGTGTACCCTTTTGACTAAAATTTTGATCAAAACCCAGATGTACACCTTATAATCTGGTGCACCTTATATATGGACAAAGTTTGGAAATTTGCCAACCTGGAGGTGCGAGCCGCACCAGCCGGCGCTGGGGGCAGGCGGAAGTGCTGGGGCCTGTGGCATGGGGAGGGCACCTGGGGCTGTGTTTAAAGGCTGTGCTGATCCGTGAAAAATGTTTGCAAATTGAGCACCTGCCAGGAAACCCTGCGATCGAGCGATTCCGTTACTAATTCGTTACTTTGTTGTGCACGGATCCTCTCTGCAAAAAAAGGTGCGCCTTATAGTCTGGTACACCTTATATATGGACAGAGTTTGGAAATTTGCCAAAAACCTGGAAATGTGCCTTATAATCCGGTGCGCCTTATAGTTGTGAAATTGCTGTATTTCTCAGTGACTGTGTTTAACGTCTGCTTCCTGGGTGATTAGCCACTGGCTTTTGTCAGATTTTTGGATGGGGAGCAAGGGACAGGACTTCCATGACAAGGAGCTTGTTAAAGCTCCTGCCACCTCTGCAGTGTGGCTGGGAGGGGCTGGCAGCTGCCCTGTGCCTGGCACCAAAGGCACATGTTGGGATCTGTGTGTGGGGGGAAAATTGCACAGTGTTGGCTAATGTTTCAGAAAGGAGGGAATAAAAATCCCCCGTAAACCACTTTCTGTGCTTCCCTGTGGGTTTATTTTAAATTCCCTTTTAAAATTTTAAATTTGTTTGGAGAAAGGACCATTAATGTTTGGTCATCATGCCTGGTACAGTAGTACTTCTTTATCTGGTGGGACTCTTAATACTGCTATGTATTTAATAGTAATAATATTTTACCAAGCAAATGACTTCCAAAGAAGTAGAGAAAAATAAAAGGGGATATGTCCTTTCATGACTTCCCTTCAATTTAGGTCTTGTCTTTTTCAATAAATTGAATTTTTGTCCTACTCATATTCTATGGCACATTTTGCATATAACAACTTCTCTGTAATAGATACTCTGTGTTATTTGGATATATTTTTGATACATTAACAACTCAAGGGAATTTAATTAGTTTTCGTAAAGCTTTACTTAAAGTTAAGAATAACCGAAGGTGACAATTAGAATCAGACTAACTAAGTTGCTCTTGTTTAAAAGTTTAATTTTTCAAAATGAAAATTGCTTAATTATATTGTGGATCAGCTGTTCTGTATTAACATCTAAGCCCTCATGTTACTGTGTCTTGATTCTGCTGCCAGAGGTCTCTGGTGACTTCTGAGCAAGACAAGTCATTGCCCCTAGCAGTGTGGGTGGGTATATATAGGAGCTTTTTGAAAACCTCTTTTGCAGTGACGTGAAGTGCAGCATATGTCAGAGCAGAAATTACAAGAGTAGGCTCTTTTAGCACTGGTGTGCTAAAGGAATCTTTCCCAGAGAGAGAAAATACTTGCCACAGCAGCTCCTGCAAGTTAGGTTGCCTAATTACAGCTGAACTATAGTATGCAGTAAAACATATATGCTTTTTCCTTCTGGGCTTCAATAGAAAATTACCAGTCTTGATAAAGTTTTCTTTCCATTAGTAAAGAGAGCGCTGCTGATCTGAAAATCCATCAGGTCATCCATCCCGGCATTACATCAATTGACTTCTGAATATTTTTCCATTAGAAAAGGCTCCATTTTATTCCCTCGCTGAAGTGGCAGACTTTCAGTTTGTGCGGTTTTTCCATTTATTGAATTTTGCAATAAAGGAGTTTTTGAAACAGATGTCAGTCATTGCTTAGGACTGGGGCATTGTTGGAGGGCTGTTTTCTTCTGTCTCTCTCTCTGTTTTTTTTTTTTTTAATAAGTTAGAAAAAATTCTTTTCCTTCCCCTCCCTAACTTTAATTGTCACTTTTAAAAGCCATAAATAATTTTCTAACCTATAATCTGGTGTCAGAACAAATATAAGCACCAAACCCTGATTTCACAGAACTATTGCAGATTGGCTATTGTTCTCAGCATGAGCAGGACTGGATTTGATCTCTCAACTGTAAACCAGAAAGCAGGGAGTGGATGCATTGCAGAAGCATGGTTCATATTAGCATCTTCCTTAGGGTGTGGAGTGGACCTGTTAACACTTTCTTAATACTTAGATTTTATAGAAGTAGCCAAATGTGTGCTGTGAGTAATGTCCAGAAAACTGGGTTTGAAAGGATTTTTTTTCCTACTTCCTTGCTAGAGTCCTATCCAGGTAGAAAGATAAAGATTTTGGTCTTCATCCTAAATTCTATGTGTTTCATATGCAGAGTGGTTTTAGGACAAACTGAATATCTTCAGACCATATCTTCAACTGTCAGAGAAGAGCAAAGTGCTATTCCCATTTCTGTGTATATAATGTGTGTGTGTATATATGTATGTATATATATACATTTTAAAAAACCGAGATTTTAATTTTTTATTCTTTATTGGCAGCAGTTTCCCCACGTATTAAAAAAAAGCACCACTTTTTCTAAGGAATATTTTAGCTGGGTTTGTTTAAATTATGCCAATGAATAATTCTGAATTTTAAGAAATATAAAGTATTTTATGCTAAAGAAGAAAGGAAACCGTATTTTGAGTTTATATCTATTTGGGAGGGTAAGCCTTTGTTTTTTCATCTCAGTACTTCACTTTAAACATCAAAGAACACCCTTTTGGAAGGTGAGAGAACACAAAGCATCCCATATTTATAATTTATGGGGCCTAGGACTGTGACCTAATGTAAACTTGAAGAGATTTAATATAAAAATATCCTTAGCTTGAGGGCAACGTTTGAAAACTTTGTGGATTTTCTTTTTTATCCTGGCTCAGTCTACAATCTTATTGCTTTGTTATTATTTCCTCTTAGCATTAAAGTACTATTGACATTGATAGATATCAGGGGAAGGCTGAGCTTCCTAAAGGAAAAAAAAAAGAAAAAGAAGAAGAGATGTGTTGTTGGCACAGAAATAGTGGCGGTGGAAGAGTTCCTGGCTGCCTTTTATTCTTCTGCAGACAGCGAGCACAACGGGGCTCTCGCTGCCTGCTTTTGGCTTGCATGGATTCGCAATAAACAGCTCAGCTATGTATTTATTTTCAAGGCTGATTCAAGTCTTCAAAGATAACTGCTCCCAACTTGTGAATACTTGTAAGTTGCTGGAAAGCTGCAGCAATGAAGATCAGCTCCTAGTTTTGTGCCAACAAATTAATCTGACGATGTGGTACTGTCTTTTCCACAGGTGTGTGTGTTCCAGGACTGTCTGAACCTCCCTGTAACTAATAGCCCGTATATAATTTGGAAGGAGAAATCTTCAATGGAAGACCCCGAGGGAATAAATGGGAAGTCTGTAAGTAAACAACTTGTCAGTCCTGAGAAAAAAAGTTGCGGCTTTTAAAGTGGCAATTATTTTTGTGGCAACCAAGTGAATGGAAGTCTTAGAGAGCTACATGCACTTTTAGTGATTGGAAGAAGCAGGGAATGATGAAATTAATTGAAAGATGGAGGTTTGTGCTAAAGCTACAGAAAATTAAGTATAGCTTTAAAAATATTTGTCTTCAGTGATTCAAATTGCTTTCTCTGAGAAATATTTGGCCTGCGGTGTTTATGTTGTTCACATTTTTATCTGCTGGAGAGTCTTCATCCCATTATTTGAAATTATTTCTCTTCGCCTGTGTGAATGTATGAAAATACTGCTTCTGGAAGAAGCGAGTGCAACTCCTAGCTGCAAAGTCTTAAGAACAGTGGCAAAAAAATGTTATTTGTTGTAAATGCCTGCTTGTAGCGTCACAATAATAGGAAATTTTGCAAACTATCAGGCGCAATTAAGAATGCTTCATGCACGGTCAAATTATTAGTTGTGTGTTTTTAGTTTAATTTGTGACATCATTTTTGGCACTCAGTGAAATTCAAAATGCTACATATATGTTTTAATTCTGAATTGTTTAACAGAAACTGCATGTATCGAGATTACCTTATTTTCGCTAGTTGTAAAATAAGTCAAAAAACTACTATTTAGTAAATTTAATTAGATTTATTTCCTGCATTTTTTCTGATGTGTTTATTTTCTACATCTGACAGTTATCTCTTTATTTCTCACTCTTCCCTTTGTAGTCTGTTTCTATATCCAGTTTCCCTGATGCTTCCATTTCATGTACTAACAGAGCAGAAAAAAAAACCAAGCCCCTTAATAATAAGTCTGTTGTGTTGCGTGCTTTTCTTACCCTTCATGTGTGGTGTAATTTTTGCTTTCTGAAGCAATATGGCTTTGATTATTTTCCAATGTTCATTTGTTCCAGTCTTGTCTCTACGTGTACGTTTGGGTATTTATCCATCTGTGCTACTGCCATGTGTGGACAGGACCAGTTAACTCTTAGGGAAAGGGTGACCATGGTTACCAACAGGCACTAAACAGGGATGGTCCTGTTTGCAGTTGCAGTGCCAGAGCTTTCAGCGCCACCCGAGCTCCTCGTTCTATTTGGAGTCAGGCTTTCCTCCATGCATGAAAAGCCTTTCCCTGATGCTGTCAGGGTTTTCTGTGGCTTCCACTGCAATGCTTCCCCTCAGTGTGCCCGGCATAGCCTGGGCTGGGTGTGCTGTGGAGGGTTTGGGCAGGGTAATTGCATGCTGGATGTAATGACAAATGTAACTGTCGCTTAACATAACAGGAGTATTAAGGGAAATATTTGTTCATGGTTTGGCACCACCAGCACTCCTGTTGGGGTTATTCATTCCATTCCTTGTTTTCACCACTTAGTCCAGAGAGCCTGTAAAGCACTTCATCTGCTCAGAGTTTCCCTTCACATTACCCAAGTGGGTGGCAGTCATTGATGCTATCAGGATTATCAAAATCTAAACCAGTAACTGCTGAATAGACCCACTGCACTGACCAGCACTCAGGCTTCTGTAAGCGAGGACTGAAGTGCCCAAAGGTACATGACACAGGGCAGGGTGTGACTCTTCTGATTGCAGTGTCATTGGAGAGGGTTCAAATTGAAGTATTAGACCCTGGAATCAGATCCTTCAATTAGGTCTCACTTGAAGTCATTCGTAACTGGACAGTCTGCTGCGTTTGCAACAGCCAGTTGACCAGCAGGGACATTTCCTAAAAGCAGTAGTCAGGAGGCAAAATAGCGCCAGTGAAAATAAAGATGATGGCATGAACATTGTTTTTGTTTATTTTGCTCTGTGTGTGTGCATAGAAAGAAAGACAGGGTGAGGGGATAGATTAGCACTCTGTAATTAGAAACCAGAAACCAAAACCTGTTTGGGATTTAAGATCCAAACACATGTAGTGACTTTGAAAACCCGGTGCTATTCTAAAGCAAAAGAAGAAAACTTCCCTACACAGACCAGTTAATGTAATTTAATTTTGAAACTGATCGATGCAAACTATGTGATAGAAGCAATTTCAGGTACATATGGATAAGGAAGCATCTTTATTCAACAACTGATAAATGAAGCTGGATAATGTTTTAGGAAGACAGAGCTAGATGGACAACAGAGAAAGTACCAGGAGAAGGTAAAAGAAAATGAAAAACAGTTTTCAGACAACATTATGAGAGAGTAGATGACGAAGTACTTTGCCATTGTCTTGGGCCAAGATTTCTCTTTTGAGGAGGGGGATGACGTTGCACATGGGAATGCGTATCAGGGTTAATGTGCACATTGGATACCATAATAAACCCAGCAAACTCACTTCTGTGTTTCTGTTAACACTCACACAGCTGAGAGAGTATTTTAGCCATTTCCTAATCAAGAAATACTTGTAATTGTTCTGTCATGTGCTTGGTTTGCATTCTGTAGGAAATGAATTTCAAACTTGGGCTTGCAAACTTGACCATTATGTTTGCCCCTGCCTTTCCTTTACTAGGTGCTTGAGAAAGAAGCACAACCTGAATGAGGCTCACTGGACAGAGGGTATCAGTGTGTTATCATGTCTGAAAATTTCACTGAAGTTCTGTTGCTTTTTTTCCAAGTCCAAAAAAACTTTGAAGCTTGTTTGCTAATGATATATGCACCTATCAAAGATGGTTCACTCATGTTTCATCAAGCTAAAATTGGTTGGGTTTTTAAATTTGTATTTTCTTCACCATCCTAAGGGGGCTTTTCTGCCTGCCAATCACTTGCAACAAGTCCCACTGCTCAAATATACTTGAGAAATAAAAAACCACTTATTGTTTTAATTATTTTTGAGATGAAAATGTCGTTTTGGGTGTTAGATAAAAAAATTATGATTGTAAGGAGAATGAGACTGAGTAACAGTACATCTTATACCAAATTGATTTCAAATAATTTATGCAAAATTATCATGGTTTATATTTGTGGTATGCTAAGTCTACCAATTCCAAACTTGGCATTGGCATGAACCTATTGCCCTAGAAACCTTCCAGAAGCCCTAAAAACATGACAAACACTGATAAGATTCAGCATGATAACCCAGGGGTTTAGAGGTACCCTGATGATGACGTCCAAAAAAAAAAAAACTCAAAAAGGGCAATGTAGAGGTCAGCAGGTATTTTATTTCATTTGATTTGCTTGTGATTTTTTTTAAATGTGTGAGCTTTATTTATTTGCAAAATTCAGCACAATAAAATTTTCACAATATTGATATTGTGAATATATTGGCCTGTTTTCAGCAAATACTATACTCTCTGGGGATATTTTGGAGGGCTTTTCTCCCATAACTTTCTCTCTGGTAGCGATATTAAGTTATTACATAGCATAAAATAATTTTCATTCCTATTCTGTCCAGGCTCATAATTGAAAATTCTCACTGCAAAATTGCACACCAAGAAGTGTTTTCAGTTTCTGTTGATGGAGTTTGCCCATCTGGAAAACAGAGCGAAGACTCTGAGGCCCTCAGCAGTCAAGGTGGATCCAAGCAGTGCGTACCCAATGAGCCAAAAAAGGAGGTGCTCTTGGTTCACTCCAACAGTTCATCTTCTCTGATTCCCCCACAGCTCCCAAACCTCAGCTTTCAGTCAGCACTCTGGCTGCATATTTCCAACTTCTTTCTCCTCCCTGCTTCGCACTGGACACTTCTCTCCTGCGAACGCCATGCCACGTACTGGAGAGCGGCCCTTTGTGCCGAAAATTCACCTCTGCTAGTGGAAAGACACAGGGCAAGTAGCTGGTTTCAGCAAGAAAGGGGAGGGAGAAAATAAAAACCCAAACCAAAAAACATCCAGCACCTGGCTGCAGCAAAATAATGAATTTTGCAGCAAACATGCGAGGTTCTGTGGAATCTTGGAAAAATGCCAGACTCCACGACCACAGAAATGCTGAGTCCATGGGGCCCAGAGAGAGATGGCTGGGGCAGTTCACATCTCTCTGTCTTTGTTTCGAGCTCCTTGCAGTCTTACTGAGGCATCGGATTACACTCTCTTCACATTTTCAAGGTTATCTTCACTACCAGAAGGGCTAGAAAGTTCATTTTGTTTCAAGGCGAGCCAGGATCCGGCAGCACAACTCTCGAGTGGTTTCAGAGGCCACTGCCACGGTGGTGGCATGGCTGTGCCTGAGGGCATGGCTGGTGACCTGCAGATTTGAGCAGCATCATCCATGACATGTTTGTCATGCTTACGTTACCTGTTTGTTCACATTAGAGCAAAGTCTATGAGGAGGAAGGGTGAAAATATAAGTATTTTACCTTTAGCTTAAAACTTACAGCACTGTCATTGTGAGAGTCGTGCATGTGCTGCCTAGCTTTTTCTCAAAGACTGGCAGGGCACTGTTCTCCCCTCTGTGTTCCCCTCCTATTCTGAAGAAATGCGTGACACGCTTCCTTTTTGGCAAGCTCTGCAAGGCAATAACCAACAAGCACCATGCAATTGCAATCTGTAACTGAGCCTATAAAATGTAATCGCCTGCACCCTTCCCACTCCCCTTCCCCTCTCTATCTGCAATTGGTAGAATATTGGAAGCATAAGCCACAAAACCCACTTATTACGCTCAGTAAGTGTCAAAAAGAATAAACAGCCGGAACTAGCTGATCTATTTAAGTTCCCCAAATTGAAGTGAGCTGCTGCTAGGCCATCTATAGCAACTGCCCAATCCCTAAATATTGATAAAAATTTTTTCTTTTAAAACATTTTAGTGAAAATACTCCTGTAAATTGCAAACTGTTTGTGGACAGTTTGAAAACACTGTTCACTGCACGCTCTTAGTTCATTTGGGTTTGCACTAACACAGGAGAAATTCTTGTCACTTAAAATGTACCTTTTCTAGTTGGTGGCAGAAATCCTACAATGCCACAGGCAACGGTGCTTGTAGCACTGACAGAAGTACTGCTACCCTCAGCTTGTAGTGTTGGGCATAGTCCTCAAGGTCACAAAGACCTTGCAGGGGTTTTGTTGGGGTCCATCAAGAAATAGACCATTTATCTTGATTACAAATCCTTGTTTGCTCAGAGAGGTGGAACCTTTTCTTTGTAGATGACTTGTTAAAGTGGGTATATGAGAAATACACAATCCATCTTTTTCCAGCCACTGTGTGCAACTGTTCAGTGTGGAGTCTCTTCTTGAGAGTCTTGATGAAGTTGTAGCTTAGCCCTTAACAGTAAAAAGCAAACTGCCAGTGAAGTTTATTTTCTTTTTTACTAGGTTTTCTGGACCATTGTTCCGCTCGAGGAGCCATGTTTGTTAGTTTTGGCTCTGTGACTTCTCTTCCTTAAGGATAAACTCTCCTTAGGCAGTTGTACAACTATGCACTGAAAGACTGCATAGCAGTTTATTCACAGCCCAAGCTCCAGCCGAATTCAACTGTGTGACTTCCTGGCTTAAGCAGGGGTGCATCCGTAATGTAAATACCTACTTGATTCTGTGGAAAACCAGGACGTTTTTTGTTTGTTCTTGTAAAAGATTCCTGCGGGAAGCTTAACTTTAAAGTTGGCATCCAGCCTTCTCTGCTGTGACTCGGATACTGATCTGATTTTGTGCTTTCATGGACATTTTTATATTTGAAAATTTTTAATTCAACATTAGCTTTGCTTACAAGCTACAGAGCAGAATAAAATCGCATTACAAACATTGTAGTATTAGATTTTATCACCATTTATTTCTTCTCGTCTGCCCAGGGATTTCTACTTGTTCGGTAGAACTAATTTGCAGTCAGACACTGAGGTCTTCTAGAAGGCCAGCAGGCTCCACAAACTAATTTATCCAAATAACCAATCCCTCATAGGCCAACCATAGAAGGACACCAAAATGGCCTAAGCAGGCAAAGCCCCCTTTTGAAGTCTGGAATGTTTTGACTGACTTGAAACAGGCGGCAGGAATGAAGGGATAATTTTCAGTGACCCATGGGACTTTTTTGCCATTTTCAAATATTAGGTAAAACAAAGAGAAATTGCTTGTTCTAATTTAGAAAGACTTAGCAATCCGGAAGGTAACCAGACTCAGAATTGAGTACTAAGGTATAGAACTGAAGTTTACTTAATGCATTGAAGGTTTGCATCTGGATATATGGTATTTACACACCCACACATACACAGGCTGCTCTACTTATACATGCACATGCCTAAGCTGTTTTTTGAATTTGAATTCTATAAAAAAACTTCAGCACAAAGAATATTAATGCAATATTTAGTGGACTAGCTGAAATGCTGTTTTTAAGTACATACAGTTTTTCTTGAAACAATAATTTCTAATTAGATGGATATGTTTCTGTTGCTGCTTCAAAAACTGGGATAGTCACTCAGATGCCAAGACTTCTGTGCCATACCTGTTTTCTTCCAGCCCCTGTCCTGGTGCCATTTGAGGAAATGTGGAAATTAATACAATTTTAAGTGATTTTTCTAGTCTAAAGTACTCTTGCAGATACAAAAGGGAAGGATTTTGATGCACACATAAACTCACAATTTTCTATGAATTCTTCTAGGGAGAAAGAGAGAATGTGAATACTTAGAAATAAAATGAAAACTTTACAGATCAGGTGTTTCAGTCCAGCAACTTGAATGTGCACCTTAAAGACAGTGTGGAGCAATCACATGGATTTCAGCAGCTTTTTTAGAGACGTGCTCTTGTAAATTTGGTCTCAAGTTTACCATGTATATTTATGTGACAGGTCAAACCCTGTATTTAGCAACACTAATGACAGACCACCTCCAGCACTGAGCTTCATTGCCATGACATTGACTTGCAGGTAAACTGGAGCTTCCCAGCAGAAGGAATGTTGTCTGTAAGAAGAATCACTAAGCCAGTAGTGAAGCTGCTCTACCTGTGCTTAACAGAACTATGTTTCCTTAAAACAGTATTTTGATGAGGATTTTGGTCACCAACTCACCCTTTTCCTTCTGACATTTTTGGTGGTTCTTGGCATGGAGCGTTGCTGCGCAGCTCACGTGTGTGTCCTGATAACTGTATGGAGAGCGATGTCAGTAGATGGGAGGTTCAAGGTGGCACTTAAATATTTATAGTATGTTGGGCTGTAGCTGTCACTGGTATTGCTCCTACGTACAGAAGAAACTCCTAGTTTTACGTTATTATTTTTCATGGGATATTGAAATATAAGTTCCTTTCAATTTCAGATTTCTCTGAAATATTCATTCTTACTGTTGTCCTATGGTAATAGAAAATACAATGGAATGTCAAAGAAATCCTGTTTAAGTGCAGTTTTCAATCCTGTGTATACTGACCTCAGATTAGTGGATTTCAGTAACATGATGTTTAAATTAATGTTATTTTGGTGTGAGTTTATATATGTGTGTCTGTGTGTGTCTGTATGCATGGAATGTATTAGATTAAATTAAGTTATGTTCCAGCTTTTACTGGAGGAATATAATTTTGTTAGTAGTTAATAATGTTAATGCCATGATTTTCTCATATTATGTTTACATATATGGCTACAGTAAAATCAAATTATATTTGCTGGGGGTAAGATTAGTCAGTCAAGGAGCTGTTTACAACAGGAGAAATTAAAATTCAGACTTGGTAGAAAAGATATTCTTGTCTATTTCTGTCTGCCTTGCTGTAGCTGTACAGTCTAGACTGTCCTGGAAGTTGTAGACTCAGTGGTCTCGTCGTCCGTGCACAGCACAGCAGCAGAGTCTGGCACTGAATAGAAGGTTTCATAGGGATTTCTCATCAGCCACACAGAATTTGTCTTTTGGGCATTTTTGGCATTTAAAGCCTTATATTCTGCCACCACCATTCACATAGAGTGGACTTTCCGTTGTACTGACAATGCACCTCTACAACTGTGCAGTGCAGCAGATGGGAGAAAATTCCTTTCCAGCTCCTATGGAGGTCAACTCCTACCCCAAAGCACAGGATTTGATTATCCTGATTATAATTTACTGAGCTGTAAATGCTGTTAATGGTCATGAGTCAATGAGTGAAATTGCTTGAAGATAAAAAACCCCATGTTTTTATCTTTTTTTCCCATTCTATTTTAAAAGAAGAAAGTAGGGGACTAAGTAATTTCAGATACACTTTCATACTTTCCTTATGCTGTGGAGTAATTTTAAAATATAATCTAAGCATTGCATTTGGGGAAAATGAATGGGAATTCAAAGAGTGAGAGGTTTTAGAGTAAGCCCTGCTTTGGTGCTTATAGATTCAGGAATTTGCTCTTGCTGAATGTGTGTTTAGTACTGTAGATATTTTTAGAAAGTAAGCATGATCTATTTTTTATTTTATTTTTATTCTTAATAATTGGACATATTTTTCATGTTTGACCACCCTTTTAGGCCTGTAAATAATTTAAAAGATCTAAAAGTATCTCAGTATTCAGAATCAACTAGTTAAATGCTTCTATGCCTGGCTTTCACCTTCAGTTATATGTACACAAAGAAAGAATCTAAATTTAGGGTTGCCCTGTTCCACTTCTATTTTTCTACTCTAGTTTGAAGCATTAGTTTTTTGGGAACAGGCAAGGTGTATTTATTGGTAGGCTGATGGGTACCTCTTTGTCCTTTGGAACAATACTCTGAAGAGGGAGAAAGTGCAAGATCTGTGTTATGTTTTTCTTGTTTTTTTACAAGACTTTGTAAAAGCTAAGTGGCACATCAAGCAGGTTTCTATAGTGCAGACACTGCATAAATCCTCTGCTCAGTCCCTGTAAGGGCTGTGTGCTGCCATTATGCTTTCTATAAACAGAAGACAAGCACACTGCCAAATCCTTGCAGCACTGGACATCAGCTCTTTCTGTTCTTAGCTTGTCTTGTTTATTGATGCTCAAAGACTGTCTTGTCTGCCAGTATTGCATCCGCTTTTGATCATCAGGAGCAAAGAGCTTCTTGCACTTCTTGGTAGCTTGGAATCTTCATCTTTGCAATGGCTTCTCCATCTGCAATTTTTAAATAAAATAATTACCTCTGATGAGTGTAATTAATTTGACAGTCTTTTGGTCTGACTAGGGAGACTTAAACTACTCAGAAGCAAACACTTTCAGGGCTGGACAGAAGAGCAAGAGCCTCATATGGCAGCTTCAAGAACCTCAGACTGGGACTAACAGAGAAGAGCAAGAGGTAAGTTCATGCCACCAGACTGGGATAGACAACATAACTTAGCCTGGTGTTCTGTGCCTGGCAGGGACTGGTAGCAGACAGTTAATGGGAGTAGGAGAAAGAGAGCAAATCCTGCTTTTGAGAGGATGGAAGATACATCCAAAACGTTGTGTTTAATGCTGTCCTTCATGAACTTGCTTTTGGTTATGTGTGTGCTTTGATTGTCTGTAGTGGTGAGTTCCACAAGTTAATTATGCCTTTTCAAAGAAAGTGGTTTTGTTATTTTATGCTTGCTGCATAATAATTGCAGCAAGAGCAAGGGGTTGTTAAGTTTTCCTGACATGAGGAATAATGACTTGTCAATCTCTGTTCGCTTCCTGCAGTCTCTTTCTTGATTTGGTAGAATTCTCTTGTTTTCATGACACAAAGGTGTCTTTTACAAACTGAAGAGCCTTGGTTTTTCCTGAGGCTGCTGCTGAGCTTTGTGTGAGAGATTCAAGATGTGAACACTCTGGCTTTATGATATTTTCTGTTTTACTCTGTGTTTCCTTCCTAATAATTTTAAACACTACATCCACCCCTTTGACTTCCATTGGCCACCGAGGCATAGTTTTCAGAGAATTACTGGCAACAACCCTCTTCCTTGGAAGCAGTAGATAATTTAGCACTTATCCTTGTCCATTCTCAGTTTGACTTGTCTTTTACTTTGCGTTTATCAACACAGAGTTTCACCAGCTCCTGTCATGTGTAGTCACCATGAAAGCAGACCTGAGTCATTTAGTAAATTTGTAACCTTGCTGTTTTCCAGGGTATTTGTGTTTAATAGACCAGGTCATTTTGGAATTCCACATTGTGAAAACTGCCCACTTACTCGGTTCCAGCCTTTAAATTGTAATTAATGACAGACCCTTTATTTTACCTTATAACAAATTGTTTAAAAGCTTTTGGCTTGTGGTAGCTTTTCAAAAATCTAAATATACTACATTAACCAAATCATCCTTATCCAAATAATCATTAGCTCCTTGCAGAAAAGCAAGTAATCTTGAAGTTATTGACTTTTCTTTACAAAGCCATGCTTTCTCTTCCCCATTACATCATATTCCCATGTGCCTACCAATTCTCTTGTTTATTATAGCAGCTGATTTGATCATGCTTCCATTGTTTTAGAGCTTTTGGGTGAATTCTTGAATCTGACTCTTCATTTTGTTATCTTTCCCAAAGAGTCTTCTGATACTTTGTTTTATAGCTGTTGAGGTCTTCTCTTCTTGGATAGTGAGCATCATGCAAATAATTAATTTTGCTATTTCTGCAATGGTCTTGTCTTGACTGAATTTTCCTTTGTTCCCACAGTATTGGTTTTTTGCATGTTTTTCATTAAGTGTTTATATTAATCTGAGACAATAACAAATGGTTCCTCAGGGTTTGGATATTTTTGCCTATGTGTGGGTTTGCATTTGAACATGAACTTTTTTCCAGTTTCAGGTATTTAACTGTAGTGTGTGGCACTCAGCTTGTGTAACGTCTCTGACAGACATTCAGAACCTTTCTCTCTGAAGCTAATCAGTTAAAAAAAAGTCTTTGAAGCTGAAACTCTATGAATTCATGTTGAATTAGGTTAAATGTTTTTTTGCCAAAAAACCCAGAAGCTGGGGGCACTGGCATCAATTGCAAATCAGGAAGATGTGATTCCACCCCCTGCTTCAATCTGTTGTCTGGTGATTGTGCTTTGGGATGGGTGATAGTACTTTGGGATGTCTGCCCATGACAGACAGCTTGGGCTGGAGCAGAGGGGTGAATGAGCACCTTGCTCTTAAGATCTACCCGCTTGGTTACAGGTGAGCAACTTCTTCCAGACCAACAAGAGGAATGATGCTTTCCTAGAGGAGCAGTTTGAATTCTAGCTCTAATCAAGCACAAATGTGCTTTAAGCTGTCTTTTGCATTCCTTGGCTTGTAAGATAGCATTGTAGGAAACACCTGCTTCAGCCATCTACCCCCTCTTTCTGTTGTCATCCAATCTTTTTGTTAAAAGCTCTGTCTCCAAAACTTTCTTCTCCCCTTGCTAGTAAAGTTTCTGGATAGTTCTGATTTATGGTCTGACTCAAAAGGGTTAGACAGGTTTTGGGAGAGTGGGAACATAACCTTCCAGAGAAGCTTGCATATAGGAGTGTATTTTGCTTTCTTTTTGGAATCTGCATCTCACTGACCAAGAGATACTGCTGGGAAACATTCAATTATTTATGTAACATTATTTTAAGGTCAATTAGTACCTTTGTGAGTTTCAAAAAATACATAATATGTCCTTCATATCTAGGTGAAGATCAAAGACCCATTCTGACAGGTGGCACAGAGAGAGGAAAGAGAAAAGCAAGCTGCTTCTTAAAGAAATTGCATATTTAGTTTAGAGCAACATACGATGGAAGAGTGAATTTTAGATTTTTAAGCCCATCTGTTCTAAAAGCAAATTCTGAGAGTTGAATTACTTAATTTTTTAAAAATATATATTTTTAAATTAAACATTAATTTATTCAAGACTCTTAATAAGTTATTCAGTGGGTATTTTTTCTTGCCTTTTGATTGAATAGATGCACTGTTTGAAGATTGACTCTTATACAGGTCTTTGTTCTTGTTGTTAAAGATCAGTAGCCAGTCAGATCTATTGAGACTAAGGCCTCAGGTAGTTTAGCACCATGTGGGTTCAGTGGGCATTTGCAGCCAGTGCCTGCTGCAATGTTGCTGAGTAAACCTTAGAGCTTGGGACTGAAAAGACATCATCATCACTCCTATGCATTGTGGCTAAATCCTTAGCAGGTCAGCTGGAGTGCAAAATGTGTGGTTCTGCTCTTACCTTGTGCTCTTTTCTTTCTCCGCTTTATTCCTCCTCTTTCCCATCTCTGTTGCCTTCTGATCAAGAAAAATGTGTCCTAATTAACATGAATGATTCCTCTAGCATGTGAGCGAATCCTCACCTGGCAAAGGTGCTAAAATCTAAGCCTTATACTGTCTGGTACTAGCATAATTTGGTAGATCTGAGAACAGCTGATAAAATCATGAGACCAACTCAGTCAATATATTACAATTAAAGGTGTGCAGGTGACAGAAGCTGTTCCTATTTTAATTATTCCTCCTTCCACTCTAGTTTATTTTTTTTTTTTCCTTCAATTACAAAAGATTGGGCACCTGCAGTATAGCAGCTCCAAATCCCTTTCCTGTCACTTCCCAGGCTCCTTCCAGGGAAGAGTTAATCCAATGACCATTGGATTATAATGGCATGACAAAGATTTTATCCCCTGTTGACCTCCACATAAAATGTTTTGGCGTGTAAGTGGGAAGAGAGCAAGAAGTGTTAGCAGAAAGAAAGCAGTTGTAATACCATGAAGTTCTGAAAGCATTAATTGCCTTTCTTTATTAAAGATTTAGACAGTCTGTGTGTGTGTATCATTTTGATGGTGGGTGTGGTGACTCCTCTGTACTTGAAATGCGAAGATGCACTGACTGCTTTTCATCATTTAGTGAGAAGGGTCATTTCAGCACCTTTGAATCCCTGGGCCTTTTAGAGCATATCTTGTGTGTCAGAGCTGTTACCTGCATGTTGTGGCATTCAGTGTATTGTGCAGGAGGAGGTTGTGGTGAGCAAAGGTGAGGAGGAAGGAGGGAACTGCACTGTGTAGTGTAATCTATTACCCAGGAGTGGGTAATAAAATGCTGTGGAAGATAACTGAATGGAAAGTGAGGCAAGAAAGTGTGGGAAAAAAAGAAGGATAAGTTATTTGTTCCTTCCTTTTACCTCCACCTTACCTGCCTTTCCCAGTCTTTGACTTCTTATCTTTGTTCTCATGTTTTACTGGCACAGAGCAGTCCTTTATTTCAGTTGACCAAGGCTCATAGCAGCACATACCTGAAAAATTATTTGTGCCTCTGAGCTCTCCAGTCTTTTATAACCTGCCATGGAAATTAAAATGGATGTTAAATATTTTTCCAGCATGACTTTGAGAGTTATCAATTATGTACTTCTGCTGATGAGCATTTTGACTATTTGCTTGCTTTCACACTAAGGCCAGATTTACACTGATGCTGTTTAGGTCATCCTGACTCTTTTCTTTGAGCACTGGTACACCTTTGGCTTTACTCCCATTGACTGTCAGCTTGTGCTAATAATAAACTGCAGATCTCAGCTGTCTTTGCTGAAAAGCCAATGCTCTTTTGGGGACTTTTTTTTTCTCCCCCCTGCGCTCATCTTATTCAACCACTGATGTTTTGTGCCACTCTAGTTTCTCATTGTCAGGGGCTAAGTAGGAAAACATTATTTGCTGCGAAGTGTTCACAGGGCGTTCAGCATTAGAGACAGCTGCTAGAAATAGAAGTGCTGTCCTTCTTGGTTTTGCTGAGCAGTTGTGGATAGTTTGTGTCAAACGAACTCAGTGGGAGATTTTATGTTGTTGTTACTGCTGTTACTTAGAGAGGATTGCAAACTCTTGCCACATTTTTTATTGCACATGGCATTTACTGTCATGGAGTTCTTAGTATGTTTTCTTTTTACAGGGTTGCTTGGCAAATGTTTCATACTTAAGTATCTTTAACACCAAATCCTTGTGAGATACTAGTTTAGAGGGCATTATTTTTTTGCCTGTAAGCCTTGCACCCTGCTGAGATATAGCGAGAGTTACATTTATAAGTCAAAGAGGATTGTCAGAAACAAGTGGTGCTGACAAACCCAATGTGTTTTGTGCTTTAACATTTGTTTTCTGTGAGTAATTTGTAGGTATGAAAGTAACATTTCAGTAAATTAAGTGATAGGAAGTGTTAGGCAGGACCTGTGTAGGTCTGCCAAGGAAAATAAACATGACTGTGATGAAGTGTGTGATGGTGGTGTTAGCAGAGCTGTAGAGGCTCTGGGAGGGATGCTAAACAAGCATCATTGGGATCATAAACGAGCTGACCATGTGAAGCCCAGGAGCTGGGTTTCTGAAACAGACATTCTCTTAATCGACCTCAGCCCTTCATTTTACTGTTCATGAAGGAGTTTTAAAACTGTTGTTTTTACCAGTTCTGAATCTGTCAAAATTGGAGGACTAGATTAACTGTAACATCTGATGTGTCTCATCCAAGATCTTTGTGTTAGCCCAGACTGTCACTAGAGGTTTCATGATTACACTGCTGACACTTTTTAAACATCTAAGACTTCAGTAAGGAGGAAATGAAATGTCTCTGCTTTCAGATCTCCTTGTGTAATTGGATGTAAAGTTCTGGTAGTAAGGAGTGTTTTGTCATTAAGACACTGACCTGACTTTGGGAAATGAATCCTCTCCGTGGCTGTCCTGCAAACTGCTTGTATGCCTGAGATGCTGTGTAGTTTGTCTCTGCCTATCCTTTGTCTGCAAAATGGGACAGCAACGTTTTCCTTCTCGTCATAGTAGTCTAAATAATTAGATCTAGTTGTGGTAAGCTTCTGTTATGCAGAGAAGTTGCACTAAGTACCGTCTTGTAGTCCTGAGCATCAAATTCATCCTTTTGAAAGTAAAGTGAGGGTGCCAGACAAGAAAAGTGAAATACTCTAAGCTTTGCTTTCAGTAATCAAAAGGATGAAGCTGAAAATATTCCTATAAAGGTCTCTGTGTAAGTGCTCACAGCAACTATATTCCAGTGGGCTAATACAAAACACACAGAGACTGACCCATATGTTTTTGAAGTGATAAAGATCTGAAGTCTAGATTTGAACACTGTATTGTCTGTCCCCATGGAGGGAATGGGAATTTTGTGTGCCGAGCTAAAGCTATGAATTTGATCCAGAACTTTCTCCCATATTCTGTAAATGCAGTAATTTCTCTTAAGGCATGTTACTTTGTATGACTTCTTCTGCTTTGTGAGTCTTTTTATCATGGTTGTTATATAGTTTATTAAAAGGTATGCTTTGGAGCTATTTAAATTCTAGAGCAATTATTTTCTATAGCAGACACTGACATTTTAAAATGCTAAGCACGTATTTAAGTGACACTATTCAGTATTTCCACATTTCTTTGATCTCATGTGGTCAGTATATAGTGTGGGAATATTTTGCGACAACCCAAACTATAGAATATATGCAATAGTTTTTTAGTATATTGAGTAGTTGAATAGTTTAATGCAAAGTGGTACTGAGAGACAAATGAAGAAAATGCCAGGATAAATAAAACAATTTTTAAATGTGTTCTTTAGCTGATTTTAAGATAGGACAAAGTTAGTAGTCTTTCTTTTAGTCATCTGCTGTTGCTACTGTGTACAAATGATACTACATGAACAGAGGGCTACGTGATGCAATTTTAATAGTAGCAAGAATCTATTATCTTGTAACTTGATGGTTTTTTTAAACAATGCAGTTTTTAGAATAATTATTTTTAAATTATAAAGGTAGTTGCCACATGTATTTCTCCTATTTAATTTATATTTAACTGTGGTTGCTCTATTAATCTTTGTTTCGAACATTAAATGCCTTCCTCATGGCAGCTGTCCATTCACTAGTACTATGACTACTGGCATGTTAAGTTCAAAGTGGAATGTCTTGGAGAATGCAGATAATATATTTAGTTCCTGTCACCAGACAGCACAAGGCACCAGTGCGTCTCGTTCTCAGAAGAGAAAGCCAGATACTTTCTCTGCAATGTTCCCCTTCAGTTAATATAATTTGGGGCTTTTTTTTAGCAGAAGTGGTAATCAAGTCTATCAGTATGATTTTTTTTTCTGCAATTGTTGGTGTTATGAATACCCGGAAGAAAGTTTTAAACAAAATAATTTTAAAACCAGTGCTAGAGAGAATATATAGGAGATTATATGTTTTTGGTTTTTTTCTCCCCAATGCTTAAATATATTTGTGACCAAAAAAAAGCTGGAGCTGGAGTGAATGCAGGAGAACTCTGGGTCTGAATGATCAGCCATTTAAAACAAATTATAGAAGCTTATAGAAGAGAAAACTTTCCCAAGAGCATATTGAAAGGCTTAATCCATATTTCTAGAAAATTGCAGCTGTCAGGCTTTCTTTTATTACCCTAGCAAAATGCTGTGTCAGGTGTTACAAAGAAGTTTGGCCACGCATTTAGAAAATTAATAGCTTCCTTACATCAGATGTGTTAAATAGAAGCATGTCTAGTTGCACAACCAATTGTCATATTTTGATGTTCCTACTGTAAGTTATTTCTTTAACTGTATAATTTGTGTTCAATGAGGAAAGACTCTTCTTCATGCATGTAAAAAACATTTATAGGATGAGATGAATGACTGATATGCCAGTCTTGGTGCATATCATGTCAGGTGCTCCTAAGAGTGTGTCATTCAATCACAGGGAATTCCAGTGTGGAACAATGAAGAATTGCAAATTTATCACAAAGAAAATATTGGTATTGACAAATTCGTATGTACACCAAATAAACTGTGTTCAGTTTGTCCAAAGAACAAATTGACAGTCAATAGAAGCTTACACTGATGCGCTGAGTTTCAGTACCTTCCTCTTTGTCCTAATAGGCTTTCCATCTTTACAATGCTTTCTAGCCATAGATTACTACTTGCATTAACAGCTTAAGCCTCAGATTTTATGAGTTTTATGGTTTCTTCAGTCCATGTTATGATTAGCATATTGAAAACTACACTAATGGTGAATTTTTTTCTTGTGTGTAATTTCCCATGTCAAACCTGAAGTTTGTTGCCTCTTACCTTGTCATTGCACACCTCCAAGAAGAATCAGGCTTCTTCTTCTCCTTATCTTCTTACTAGGAAAAAAAAAAAGTAAAATTTTCTAATAGCCCTCTCTCATTCAGGCTGATCAAAACTATTTCTCTCAGCATATTCTCATATGGAATGTTCCTCCTAATCTTGGTAGACTCCTTTCAGGCCCTTTCCAGTGTCTTATACTGGGTAGGCCAAAGCTAGACACAGTAATTCAGATGCAGTCTCTAAAGTGCCAAATAGAAGTGGGGGAAACGTTCTGTGATTTGCTGCTTGCACTCTTGCTAATTCAGCCCCATATCCTTTTGCTTTCTCCACTTCTCATAGCTTGTATTCAAATCTCTCCCATCCTTTTCTGTAAACCTGCACCTAGCCAGCTCCCAGCCTGCGCTGTTGTATGGGGTTGTTCTGCCCTGGCATGGGACTGGGCATTTCCCTTTTATTGAACTCCATGAGTTCCCTACAGACCCATATCTCCAGCTTATCCACATCCCTCTGATGAACTGCAGTTCTGCCCTCCCACTCTGGTAGGGTAAACTTCACAGTCTACAAGCTTGAGAGTATGCACCACCCCTTTCCCTGCTTGTTCATAAAGATACCAAACATTACGGGCTGTATTTTCAATGCCTAGTAAGAGGACACTGGCATCTACCTGTCAGATGGCCTTTACACGGCTGATAACAAACCTTCAAGCCCAAAAGTTTAGCCAATTCTCCAGCTGCCTTATCTTCTGCATATTTTTTGGAAAGAGTACTGTGAGAGGCTTGCAGACTCTTGTCCACAGAGCCAGTTGTTTCATCGTGCAAGCAATCAAGTCAGTTACGCACAAATGGTCCTTGTGAAATCCATGCTGGCTATTTCTTTCTATCTTCTTGTCCATCCTGTGCCTAAGAATGGTTTCTGAAAGGATTTGTTCCATAATCTTCCTGGAGACTGAGGTTAGGTTGAGCGGCTTGTATTTTCCCAGAGTCTTCTTGTTCTTCTTGATGATGATATAGTCTTTTTGTAGTTCGTAAGGAGTCTCCTCTATCATTGTGACCTCTCAGAGATGCTCAGTGGTGCAGCTTCTCTACCTTTGTCCTCACACACTCGTGCCATGTCTCTACACTCCTCATGAGCAGCCTGTCCCTGCCTCTACCCTCTGTGTTCTTTATTTTTGTGTTTAAGCTGAATCAAGAGTGTCTTTTTTCATCCATGCTGGACTTCTGCCTTTTCTGCTGAGATGCTGGAAAGGACAGTGCCTTGGGGGTGTTGTTGTTGAGGATGAGCCATCTTTCCTGGGCCCCTCCGCTCCCATGGGGTCCTGCCAGCAGGTCCCATCTGCTCTTCTGAATGATCAGATGAGGGAGTGGGGCTGTGCTGTGCTCCTGATCTTGTCCATCACTGTGCAGCACCCGCTGCCAGGTCTGCCAAACCTGCACTGCATTCAAACCAGGCTGCTCCCTATGGCAGCCTTCCTCCTTGCTAATGGATTTGAGACATACTCCTTTCTTCCAAGATGAGAACAATTTTTTGAAGCTGCTCATCCCTAAGCTTCAAAGGAAATAGCTTTAAATAAGCAGGCATTTGCCTAGAAATTTGCTATAATTAACAGTGGCTGCCCATTTAAGCAAAAAATAAATCAAACAGTAAAACACGAGTGCAGATTGTGGGTGTAAACCATGGATGGTTAGGTTAGGAAATTGATCTAAGTGTGCTCTTCCCCCCTCCACCCCCTTTATAGAAGAATGCAAAGTAATTATTGTATTTTGAATGACTATTGTTCCTGTGTAGTGCTTATGGCATAAACACACCCCTTGACTTCTGAGAGCATGATAGAATTTTATCAATTCCTGAGGGAAATTCTCACTTTTGAATGACCAGCAATTTTCTGTCAGTTCATCTAATTGATGATGTTTATCCCTGTACAGTGTACATAACAGAAAAATGCTTTTGTGGCAACTTCTAAAAGCTGAAACTAGGCTACAAAATTTGATAACCGCAAAAACTATTTAATGTAGCTAAACTCCAGGGCCCAAATATTTTCCCATTATGTAATGCATAAAACAAGTTCAATACCCACAGCATTAAAACAATGCTTTCCCTACTTCCTGGGATGCCTCCAGTTCCTTGCCTTTTATATTGAGGATTTTTATAAGTTTTGTTGCCCTTGTCTGCAGGGAAGAACAGTAATCACTAAATTAGTAAATTTACTAATACAGTGACAAAAAGCTGTAACTCTTTATTAACTGTCCACAGATAAGTGGCCCTATCTTTGCTCACTTTGCCAGATAAGTTATGGAGGAGTACAATACTTGAGACACGAAGTTGAATGTTTACATTTTCCACCTTATCCAATTTATGCTACTGAATGCTAAAAGTAACACAGCTAATTCTGAAATTGTTAAGGAGGTACTTCAAGAAGAATTACCAAAAACTAGTTTAAATCCCATAGTCCCTTCTGACTTGCAGTAAGGTTTCTGTTAAGTAAACTACTGCCCTGCTGGCCTTAAGCCTGGGAATATCCTTAACACAAAATGCTATTTGTGTTAAATTATAAAATCTTAGTTTTATGAAGTAGCTTGCATTATGTAGGGCTTAAACTGGGTCCATCACAGATACTTCCCTTAAGGTCATATATTTGCTGAACCTATGTGAAAGGTTTCAAAATAACTTTATTTTCTGAAATATGCAAAAATAATAATGGTAATAATAGTGATAGGCCTTGATCCTTTAGGGGTAAGAATTAGACTTATTCAGTGGTTTCTGGAATAGTGGTAATTAAAACTCCATCAAGCAATTCAAAGACCTTAATAACTGAGCAGGTTTACAAAGACTACTTAAGTTACAAAAAGGGTGTTACTGATGACTTTTTTGAAATAATATTATGCTCAAAACTTTTTTGCATCCCTTAAAGTTTCTCATTAATAAGACTTATACAAGTATTCACAAAGGGGAAAATGAGGCATGTAGTTGAATATTAATGCAGTTGTTTTCAGCTGTGGTGAAGCTACAGTTCAGCAATATCCTTTATGAAGTGGTTGATTTTAAACTTTTTGTTCCAGTGACTTGCCTTTTTCTGTAAAACCTAAATTAAACCTATATATTGGTACATGCATATATAATTGTTATATAATTACATATGTATGTATTTTAGGTAAACTGGAAAGATCTTTAGAAAACTTCTCAGTAGTACTTTAAATGTAACCATCATCAGTAGGGCATGGATCTCAAGTTTTCATAAAAGAAAAATGATCTATTAAAGTAAATTTTGTTTAAAAATTAATTGAATTTTTCAAATATTTATCCCTAATCAGTAATCCTTATGTATTATCTTTTCTTCTCAGCAGAAGCAAAGTGTTGCAATCACCAAAACCCTCAAAATTAGTACATTGCATCTTGCAGGAAGAGACTTGTAAAAGAGACTTTTACACTTAAGTTTTCTGGGTATCTGATTGAAAAAACAATTACTGAGGAAACTCTGCTAGTGCCAAGACTCATATTTAAGGTAGCTGACATTTCTGAACTCCAGCCAAGGCGAAGATTAGGCAGATCATTGGTCATGCTGTATGATTTTGCTTGATTTTTGATTGTGAGCTTTCAGGTTATACAGGGAAGATCTTCAATATGAACTGAGTGTTAAGTGAAAATTTTAATTGTAGTTATAATTAGTCCTACGAACAAATAGTACTTTTTCAAACCTTGTTTTTCTATTTATGACCTATTATTAGTTTGTCATAGTACAAACAACATACATGTAGTTCAGTGTGGTATCTAGGGCTCAAATCTATGTATTCCTAGGGGAATGAAGAAATATGTACAGTAATTTCACGCGTATAAGGCGCACACTTTTGACTAAAATTTTGATCAAAACCTGGAGGTGCGCCTTACAAGCTGATGGGCCGTACATATGGACAAAGTTCAGAAATTTGCCAACCTGGAAGTGTGAGCTGCGAACCACGAGAGCCAGCGCTGGGGGTGGGCAGGAGTGCCGGGGCCCACGGCACGGGGAGGGCGCCTGGAGCTGAGTTTAAAGGCTACACCGATCTGTGAAAAATGCTTGCAAATTGAGCACCTGCCAGTAAACCCCACGATCACATGATTCCATTACTAATTTGTTGCTTTGTTGCATGTGGAGCTTCGCTGCAAAAAAAAAGTGTGCCTTATATATGGACAAAGTTCAGAGAATTGCTGGCAACCCGGAAGTGCACCTTATAATCCAGTGCACCTTATAGTTGTGAAATTACTGTAAGTATTTTTAATGATTTGAACCTAATGCAAATTATTGAAATCATCAAGAGCGTTACCATTGATTTCAGAGGAATGAGCCTCTGATTTGTTTTTTGCAAGTTTCATTTTTGCTTACTTGAGTTAATTCCATGACCCAAATGCTTCCCTTTTATATATATGGCAGTTTCTATTGGTTGATAATTAGTTTGCAGTGAATTGGACTACTAGTCTGTTGTGCATTTTAAAGACTATTATTTTGAATTCTATCAAATTAAAAGTAGACCTTTGGTGAAATTTATGAAGCTCAATTTTCAGTAGCTGTCTCCTGCATGGATTTCCTATTACCTAAAATCTGACTGAGGTTATGAGGCAGACTTTCCACTTATGGGGGAAGCAGCTCTCTTCCACTTAGGCGTCTCTGTCCCCTAGCACTGTAGAAGCTGCCCTCTGTCTATCAGATTCAAGCAAGATTCATGGCCTGCATGACAGTAAAATACTAGGTGGTTTTTCTTTTTATGTGAAGTTGGATTTTTGTTTGCTGTGGAATAGAAAAAAAAATCAAAATAAAAAAACATAGTAAGTTTTAACATATAACCTTTAAAATAATAACCTTTGTCCCATGTAAATATAAAATATAAATAATAGGTATGTCAAAGTAAACCTTTAAGCATCATCCTGCGTTGAAAATACACCTCTGAGTAAAAGAAATTAGATGTCAAGTGGCATTCCATGGGATCTCTTTAAAATTCAGATCACATATACATAAAAGGAAACTTTGGATCTTTTACATAGTCTGGTTATGAAATTGATAACTTGAATAATACATCTTGGGAAAGCAATTGCAAGTTATTTAAGATCCCAGAAGAAGTAAGATGGGGACTGCGGAGAAGGAAGGTGTAATCTCCACTGTGTGATTTCTGTGTCCTTCATGATTGGTGGGAACTTGTGTACTTCTGTGTGTGCCACAGCAGCCCCTGAAAGTGAATTACTGATGTAATAGCCAGCATTAATAATAAGAAAGAAATGAACTGATGTATACTCACTGGAAAGTGACTAATAGCAGGACTACTCATAATAAAGAAAAGAAAAGAAAAGAAAAGAAAAGAAAAGAAAAGAAAAGAAAAGAAAAGAAAAGAAAAGAAAAGAAAAGAAAAGAAAAGAAAAGAAAAGAAAAGAAAAGAAAAGAGCACGTCCTGGCCAACACAAAAGTGATGTAGAACCATAAAAATTTTGGTATGTTTTAATGTTTATTTCCCTTTTTGTTATACAAAATAGTGCTAATAGACCAACACACTTTTAAGATTAATCTGCAATTGTCAATCTTAAATAAGTAAAACCGATTACAACTGATCCAGATATTTGTGGGCCATATTCTCACTTGCAAGGTGCCATGTTTCATTATGTACATCCCTGAAAATTAATGTACAGCATGATTGATATTATTTGATAGGATTTGCTCTTTCTTTATAAAGACTTTATGTGTAATGTAGATGGCAATGTCTAGAGGACTTAGATGAATTAGAGGACAGTTTTAGCCATCCTCTTTCAGATGAACCAGAGGGGACAGGCTGACTGTCTTGAGGAACAGAAAATGTTTCTATGTCTAGTCAAGACATAGAAATTTAGAGGGATCAGTGACCTAATTAAAGAACATGAATTCTTCTAGTGTTGACGCCTAAAGTTCAAATGTTCTTTTTATACAGGAAACTCGCCTGCCTGGCTGCTACACAAATATTAAAACAACTCTGTGTGAGACCAGGTTTTTTGAGCATCTGGTCTGCAGCACCATGAGACAGTAGCTAAATTTTTGCTATTCAAGACCTCCTTGTCAATCTTGAGCCTAAAAATAGTAGCCAGTGTAATAGGATGTTTAATAGGGGAAACAAATAATTAATGGCTTAAGATAAGCTCCTAAGAGAGACTGCATACCTCCTGCAAGTTGTTCTAAAATGACTACTGTATTTTCTTCCAGACTATATTCCTTTCAGGAAGAGACTCTGCGTGCCTGCTAAAGTCATTTGTAGCCTTGTCTTCCATATAAATGAATGTCAAGGTTGAATAAGATAACTAATGAGTTGGACAACTTCATACTTGAACACCAGAAGAGATGTAGCTCCAAGTTTCCTTCCTCTAATCCTTGGTGGCTTGCTCGTATTCTCATAACTTTTTCTCCCAACAAACTTCTCACTGTGTGTTTCTGGAAAAAAATACCATATCTAGGGCTTATCCAAATCAAATCTACATCATTACCACATTCACCTTGGGACAAAAGCCCTTGCAAGACAGGAGTAAAATATGGAAACAGTGGTTTCCAACTGTTCTAAATCTTTACATTTTTATAACTAAATATTTAAGTGTCTGAAATCTGACTAATAAATTGAAAACTTTCAAAATCACAACCAGGAGGTATGCTGTACCTTATAGCACATGTTTTAAAAAGGAAATGACTGAATAAATTAAAACATAGGAAGACAATCTGAGTTACATAATAGCTATATGTATTAAATCATTCAGGAGAAGTTGCAGCTGAACTAACACTCTGTAAAAATGAACTCTCTGTGGTAGACTCTTCACTCACTGAACTTATTTAAAATGTAACAGAGATGAGAGAACGATTGTACAAAATGGAAAATTGCTGCCATGGAAGAGATATGTTCAGATTTATTCCTTCCAGAGGAGAAAATGATGATTCAGTTACATACAAGGGAGAAGCAATTAACTGTATCTTTCAGTTTGAATCTGATTCTTACTTGAAATTACATTTAACCCCTAACCAATTCTTTCCCTCTTATCTAAATGCTGATCTATAAAAGGAAGAAAGCATGATCTATTCATAGAGAAGACATTGTGGATGTAATTAGAAATTGTTTACGGTCTGCATAAATGCCAGGTCTAAATGCTTTCCCCATAAATGCCCATTTAAGCATCCCATTGATCATTTTTTTTTCTCAAAATGTTTAATCATGTTTTCACTTCAAGTACATGACATAACTACAGCCCAGCTAAAATTAAAGTCTTAATAGCCTAATATGCAGTCCCTTACTGGGGCCCCCTTACAGACCAACCAGCCTTATGAGTTCAGATCTTACTGTTTTATCTAAATTAGAAGCCAATGAGCTGGAACACATAATTTAATTTTATGATGCACTGAAAGTATTTCAGTAAGTAGTCATACCAGACTGCTACAACATTCAATCTCGGAAGGGCATTTTACAGGTTGTCTGCAAAATAGATTTTAAAGGACAAAACTTATCTCTTATCAGAAAATGTAGAAACATTTTTCATCTGGCAGAAGGGTACCTTTATTGTTTTTGAAATAAATTAGTTTGAAAAATACTTTGCTGTGTATCAGATCAAAACACCCCAAATAGTGCATGGAAAATGAGCTCTCTTCCTTTCTTCTTTTCCTGTTTTCAAAAAGGATACTTGTCAGAGCTGCTTTCTAGTAATCTTCCTTTTTAGCTGCTCTAAAAGTATTAGCTTTTATTTTGTCAGGGAAAGAAACATAAACATATATCCAATTCTCTGTATTCATATGCTAAAAGCATTAGTATTTCATTTTTGCACTAGAACTTACAAGTTCAAGGGATTGTCCACTCATGCATCCTAGAAAAATGAATTCCCTTACCAAGATGGATGCAACTGGTAATTCTATAATGTATAAAACTTTTCTACAAAAATCACTGTAAATGAATTTACTTATTTAGAAGAAATGCACAGAAAACAGTAATATTAATTGGAATGAACCCATTGTATTTCCTGTCTTGCTTTGTAATCAGTAATTTAAATTAAATCAGAGATATTTTGTTGAGATTTCAGGGAAGAGCTTTACTGTGTGTGAGATGGCACAAGTGGTTGCTCCATCTCTTCCTCGCTGTATGCTGCAGCTGGAGCAATGTCAGTGAAGGAGGAGAGCACAAATTTGGTGTGTCCTGTACATTCCCATGTCTTTGAGGAAGCAACCAAACTGAATCCATTCCAGTTAGGTGGGTGAGAATATAGAATTGGCTGAACTGTGAATACTTAAGTTACAGTAATTTCACAACTATAGGATGCACCAGATTATAAGGCGCACTTCTGGGCTGTTGGCAAATTTTCAAACTTTGTCCATATATAAGGCGCACTTTTTTTTTGCAGCGAGAATCCGTGTGCAACAAAATAACGAATCAGTAACAGAATCGCATTATCGCCAGGTTTACTGACAGTTGCTCAATTTGCAAACATTTTTCATGGATCAGTGTAGCCTTTAAATGCAGCCCCAGGTGCCCTCCCCGTGCCGCAGGCCCCAGCACTCATGCCGGCCCCGGTGCCGACTGCCTTCGCGGCTGCTGCTGTGGCTCACATTTCCGGGTTGGCAAATTTCTGAACTTTGTCTTTATATAAGGTGCACCAGATTATAAGATGCACTTCTGGGTTTAGGTCAAAATTTTAATCAAAAGGGTGCACCTTATAGTCGTGGAATTACAGTAATTTCGCAATTATAAGCCGCACCTGATTATAAGCCGCACCTCCTGGTAGCCAGGTGGACCACGGGATTTGTCCATACATAAGCTGCACCTGAATATAAGCCGCACCTTTTTTTCTCTTTTTTTTTTAAGTGAGGATCCATGTGTAACAAAGTAACAAATTAGTAACAGACACAAATTGGGGTCAGGTGCTCGAGTTGCAAAGTTTTCATAGACCAGCAAAGCATTTAAAGGCAGCCCCAGGCACCCTCCCCAGCCGGCTCTCACTTCTGGGTTGGTATTTCACTGGGATTTGTCCATAGATAAGCCACACCTGAATATAAGCCACACTACTGGGGTAGGCTGGATTCTTCAATGAAAAGGGTGCGGCTTATAATTGTGAAATTACTGTACTGTAATTTTACTCAACAGGGCTCCAAATTTTAAACCAGAGGTGGACAGACTTCCTAAGATCCTGAGATCCCTGGGGATAAAAAGCTGCCCAGGGTCCATTGTATGCTCAGGAGAATCAGAGAGAGGAGTGTGATTTCCCAGTAAGAAGTGAAAGAAGAGTTCCTTTGCTCCATAGGTTTGACCTGCCTTTATTCTGAGTCCCAAAGCAGCTGAGGGATGTCACCTTTAGAAAACGACTCTCCTGGCAATATGGATTACTTGGCAGCCCAACTAAAGCCTTTCTGCTTGCCTTTCTATTTAGCTTCAGTGCAGGGAAATCCTTTGAACATCCACTTTTGTCTAGCACCACATCTTGGCCAGCCTTATCTGATTGCTTTAAGAATCTGAGTCAGCTTAAGCATTAACCTCAGGAGTAAATGGTCTCATTATAATCAGTGCAGCTACCAACAGGCTAAACTTATGGTTTGTGATTTAGGACCCTCCATTAAGGGATGAATAGAGTGGATTCTAGTGGTTCCATATGTCCATTCATTTTTTATTTATTGAAGGGTACTGCACTAGCCACAGTTCAAACCAAGTGGCTTTACAACACATTATTATAATCTATTTGAGTGAGGAACACACAGTATGTTGTGAGGTTAGACACAAGCCTTGTTCATTTGAAAAAATACAGTTCATGTGGAAGTGAAGTGAAAACATGTTTATTGAATTTAGAACTCCTCTGTGTTCCATTCAAGGATTGAAGATTATTTCTTTTGCTAAATTTTCGTGGGTTTGTTCTACCAAAATCAGTGTTTGAAATGGGGACTTGCTATTTTTAGAGTTATAAAAGAGTTTTCTTTAGAAGCACTTAGCAGGAATGGGACTACTCTGTTTATAGAAATCCAGGGAGGATGAAGTCCATTCTTGGCTGATACAGTAGTTTAAGTGGTAATGCTAAAAATTATACAAGACTATACTTAATCTTGTTATCAATACTTGCTTTACCATTTATCTGCAAAGAACATTTCTTATACATATATGTATATGTATACATGTATGTATATATACACATTTGAGGCTCATGTGAGACTAATTATCACTGACCCATGAACACAAATAAAACGACACTTTTAAAACCTTTAATGGGCTTTTTCTTTACTACATTACATACAACCATAGAATTTAAATATGCTGACTGTATAATGAACAATCTTGATAGGAGCATGGATGAGAAATTCAATAGATTGTTTCATCTATCACTGTCTCTGAAAGCAGAATCAAACATCTTAATTGCCATTGTACCACTGGGGCACTTATCTAACATGATGGCGGGATTTGCTGCATTCCATTTCAAAGAGGGTAATTCACTGCCTTGGTGGGAGACTTTTAGGAATCAATAATGATATAAATCATATTATTTTTCTCAATTTCAATTTTCTTTCTAGATCCATCAACCCTAGATCCACCAAGCTCAGTTCTTTGAGGGACTCCTGACTGTTCATGTTTCCTCAACTTGCATGTCTGTGTTGCTCTTTTCAAGTTTCACCTGCTGGGGAGGATTACTTTGCATGTCACAACTGGATAAACACTTTTTAAACACATATTGCTTATATTTCATTTGTGATCTGCTCAAAAACCATTTTTCCATAGCTGCAACTTATTCAGTACTGGCTTTCTCATATCTGTGCAGCTTGTTGCTTATAGATGTTGAAGTTGTTTTAAATACTAAGTGTAATTTTAGTTGATGATAATTAGAAGAAATTAAAAATTGATTTTCATATTTTATCACTGTTGTTAAATGTTTGAAACAGTAGAGCCTTACCCCACCTAGAGTGAAGTCACTCAGTCTGCATCTGAAACGGTTAAAACTTATGTATTTTTTTGAGGGTCTTGTAAGTAGATTACCAGTCTCTTTCTACTGAATTTTTTAGTGGAAGCATTGGAAGAACATTTATTTTTTCTGGTAATTTCTATACTTTGTTTATTTATTTATTTAGTCATCAGCTCAGGCATAAACATTTGGTTTTGGTTATGTTCCACATCACGGCTTTCTTAGACCATGTTCTTGCAGAAACTGATGTGGTTGAGGTTGAGGTGGCCCACAGTTAAACATGTGTTTGCATCTTTGGAGAACTGAATCTTTTCTTTGAGGTCTTCAGGGAAGCAATCCAGTCTGCTTTCCTCACTGGAGAGCATCTCAGGCATTATAACAACAACAAATAATATTGGGAATGAGTATATTTTCTTATTCCAGCATATTATTCAAGTGCCTGCAGATTTCTTTGGCAAATACTTTTGTTGTCTGATGACCTTTCCATCATTAGTATGAATTTCCCTTCAAGGCAGGCATTTTTCAATCAACGGTAATTTGCATATAATTTATCAAGAGAAAAGGAAAGCAAAATAATTTTATTTAAAGATTTCCCTTTGTTTTAAGTGTCATTAGCAGTTCTGACTAATCAGATTTTTGCAATCTCATCAGGCGCTTTTAGAAAATCTCTATGAACTCATCTAGAGGATGCATTTATTCCTAAGTGTCCTGTATTGCATTACAGCACAGTAACAAGTCACCGACTGCTACAGATGTTTATGTGAAATGCAATTAACACTCTGCCAATTTAGTTTTTATAGGGACACAATCAATTTTTATTCATTTTAAAGCTGGAATGCTTTCTTTTATTGTGTGCTGCCTCTCTGCTGATTATATAGCTAAACAAATTATTCTGTTTGTAGTAAATGGGAGTGTTTAGGCAGACAGTGCTGTGCCATGGGTCATATATAAGATAGGAATGAAATATTTGGATTATGTAGAATTTGTAGGAGTTAAGAGCTAATTTAAATACATTTAAGTTATCCTTATTGTTTTAAAAAGTCACATAGAAATGTGATTGCTGGTATTTAGAGACAGTTTTTTAATCCCAGTTTTGGTTCTCTGATGTGTTTAGTGTCCACAGCTACCATGGCTTTCATTATTAGGGAAATAGGAAACTCAGTTTGTTCAGGGGCTCCTTTAACAATGACATTTTTTTCAGGTACTTGACTTAGTTAAGTTATTTGCAGTGAATAATGCTAAATTATTATACAATAATCTTTTCTGCATAAAGAGACCCAAAGTGGTATGCTCAGGAAAATTGGGATATTGTTGTAGGTAAGGGCTTTCAAAGAGTTATGAAGAATGGAGTGAAGATGATCCCTGTTGGGTAATATTTTTTGGATATTAAGGGTGATGTCAAAAAAGAAGACTGGAGGTGGCATGAATATTAGGAAAATTTTTTCTTAGAATGAGTTATCTTCTGCACTTATCAAAAATTATTGATAAAATTGGCTTATTCTTGTGCAGCAGACATTTTTTCTAGGTTACCCTGAATTTAGTGATCACATGAAGAATCTGTAAAAGCAACTCTTTGTTACTTTAGCCACATGCCCATATCACTTCCTATTCCTCCTTTATGCATTTGTTCGCTTTTCTTCCTTGACTATTGAGATGTGTTGATCTGCTTTTAAGAAAGCTTTTCAAAGAGCTGCTCCCTGCCTGTCCTCAGTGTGTTGAGCTGTATCTCCAGGCTGGCCAGGGTGATGCTTGAGCCAGGTTGCCCACAGGCCACCTGCAGGCAGCTTCGGCTTGGGAAGGCACCATTTGATCCCTGGGCATCCCAGTTGTCTTACTCTAGCAAGCATCTCAGCAGTGTCTTTCTGCGAGGACTGATGTCTTCTCCTGAGTGGATCCTTCTTTTCACTCTTCTTTCTCATGGTCAGTTCCAGTGTTCATTCCCAGGGTGCTCCCACCTCTTGTTCTTTCATTCTCCAACCCCCAGTCCTGCATCGCCCCTTACAGCCCTGCATCCCCATTCCCTGTCCTCACTAATCCTTAGCTTTCTTCCTTCCTCTGCTCACTGGTCTGCCTATTCGTGCTTTTCTCTGCCACTCAGCTACTCTTCTTTCCCTGCATTTGAATCAACCTCTTTTTCTGTCCTTTGTAAACACAAGACAGAGAATGAGAGGAAGGAAAAGATCATTAAAAAGAAGATAAATCCCATTCCTGACCTAATTTTACGAGACAGCCCTCAGAATACCTCAAAGCATGCCAAGTGTGAACAAATTGGTCCATAGGACTGATTTGCTAAAATGTGATATGTTGTCAAGTCTCTCCCATAAACTGTAGTTTTCCAGGATTAACTATTTTTTATGAGATTCATAGTAAAGTTAATAATTGCTACCCTGAAACGAATTTCATGTTCCGAATGTATTGCTCAACTTAAAAAAATGATAATTCTTTTGGACATGGGTGGAATTGCTTTCTTTCTTATGATTCTAGAACTGGCTGAACACATTTGCTTGACATTTTATATCAATCAACTTGATATTTGTAAATTTGTTGTGGAACTTGTTCACCTGGTAGTTAAAATGCGTGTATACTTAAGCTTTCGAGGCTTCTGCCAGCCAGGCTGGGAAGTTGAAAAGCCATTTCTTCTGCAACTGCCTTGCTACACTTTCCCTGTCAGGCTGCAAGGTTTTTAAGTGTTTTTATAGTCCCCGTCACTCAGAGAATGTTTTTATTGTGCCTACTGGCAGAACCACCTCTGTGTAACCTGTGTAACTATTAAAATACTTTCAGTTTCAGAGAACTCAGTAAGCATGTGCATCCTATATGTGTTTAAAGCCTACTTTTATATTCTGTGAGTTTTTGCTGCCTCTTTCAGAGGGGTTTCAGTCTAACTCCAGATGTATGGGTGCTTGGAGGCAGTCTTGTCTTTTTATTTGCCTGTCAAGTGTTATGAATCCTCGAGGTTTTGCTAACCATACCAGTGTTAATTTACTTAGGATGCAGTACCAGTATGTTGCTGAATTTTCCTTACCTCAAGCACTGAGACAGAAATCTAGCATAAAGCACTGAAGTAGTTTTCTTAAATTTAAACTCTGACTATAAATAATGCACTTTCTTTTGCATAATTAAATAATTTATATTTCCCCCCAAATTTAGTTATAAACTACTAAAGTTAATTTTTTTAAGCTCTCTATAAAATGCATCTAAGAACTTTATATAGAGGACCACAACATAAATCTAAAGAAAGTATTTACAATTTATATTAAACTCCTTTACTTAAGATTGATCATGTAAGGATGTTCATGTGTTTAGAGAAAATGTACACAGGTTTTGTTTTCTTTTTCCTATGTTTTTCACCTGATCTGGCTTTCTGTGACAAGTAACCAAGAATTAGCACCTTTGGTGCTGATACTAATAACTCTCAATGCAGTTTTCTGAGGCCTCCCTGCAGACACCATGAAGGCTTCTTGTTTCACTTCTTAAAATTTATTAGTATTCAAGTTCAGTGAAGCCTAGATGAATAATTGCAGAAAATAAACACCCCTAGGAAGTATGAACAAGGTGAGCTGTGGAAGCAGCTCTCACACTGAAATCGGATGAGATCTGCATTTGGTTCTTTCATGTTTCTCCTGCAATTTTTCAAAGGGAAATGATGGTACAATGACAACGACCATTTTTAGCAGCATGCTGTAATTACCACAGAATTAGGACACAAACGATGGTCAAGCAAGCAAGCAAGCAGAAAAAAAAAAGGTCAAAAATGACCAACAAGGACACTTTAATGAACACTTCAATGCACCTCAAATGAAAACCAGATGTTCTTTGTTAACTTCAGCAGTAAGCCCTCTGTTCCGATTGAGGAAATTGTACCTTCATATTTTTTTGTATGTTTAATAGATAATATGGCAGAAGTATGTTTCTGTACCTTTCTGAACCTTTATGGCATATTTAACATTGCTGATATAAATAACAACCCATGGCGCTGGAATTTTATCATTTGAACAGTGCAGTGCTTTATTTGAGAAAGCCCTGTAACAATTTGCTTAGCAAATGGAAAATATTTCTGCAAAATCACTATTGAAAAACCAAAAAGGACTATTTCCTTACCATTTCACTGCACCAGTAGGAATACTGCAAATGAAATGATGCTGTAAATAGATTTCAGCATAATTTTGATTTAATAGATCATAAATACTTTTTTTCAGCGATCCATTCTCAGGTTCTAGTGGGACTGCCTAGGTCTGGCAAATCAACTGCTGACAGGAAACTAAAAATTCCTGGGAGAATTATTCACAAATATTTATGTGCATGTGTGTGTCTATATCAATATATACCTAGACATTCAGAAATATATAGCATTGCATGTAATCCCTGGACTTTAGAAGCATATTGGCTTGTAGAGCACCTACAGCTGCTAAGTCAGGTATTAGGTGCTTCAATTACCCATGTAAGCCTGCAGTTCTACTGCAAACACAAACTCAAGGACACTACTGGAGCCTGGCAATGTTAAATCTTCAGCCTTTAAGGGAAGGATTTAATCAGAGATGTCCAGAACTGATTCTGGAAACCCATTTTATAACCTCACCTCTTACTTCTCCTGGTCATCAGGTTGTTCTGCAGCACATGGTGTGTGGCCACCTAAATCATTAGAAGGTAGTGAGGATCCTGTCCCTCCCCAGAAATGATACAGATAATTTTCCTACCATCTGCTTCCCTTCCCATCAGGAAAAGTGAAACTAGCAGCACAGAAGTCATGGTGAAACTTTATGCTCTGTGTTTCATTACTTGTTGGACTGTGTTAGTAAAGTACAGGGTGGGCTGCTGTTTGTTTTAGCTGGAGGTGAGGAATGGAGAAGAATAGTCAGCTTCTTGGAGCTGCCCCTCTCCACTATGTCTGAACATAGTTTTAGGATTATGTATATTGTACTATTTCATGAATTAATAATGTAATATGAATCATTACAATCTGCCAATCAAGGTTTGCTGAATGGAAATGTAGTGTAACATGCCAAGATCTACTGGGAGACAATTTAATTTATGGCTTGTTGACTAAGATTTGTTACCATTTTCTTTTGAGCTTTTAATATATGTTAAGTAGGGCTTTATCAAGACTTGTTCTATAATAAGTGGGGTAGAAATCTGAAAGACTAGCATGCTGTGGCTAATGTTGAGCAATATATTACAGCTACATGTTCTTGCTTTGTGCATCAATTCTTCTGGAATTAATGTTTAATTATTTAGCCATTTTTCTGTTTTAAGAGTTAATAGCTTTGGATGTTAGGGTTATAGGAAAATTCAGTTTGAAAGGCGATCCAGGAGATCTCTCTTTCACCTTCTTGCTCTAAGCAAGCTCATCCATATAGCCAGACCAAGTGGCTCAGGGCTTTATCTAGTCCAGTCTTGAAAAATCTCCAAGATTTAACCTCAGGGTGAAAAAGATTTTCCTATTACACACTCCAAAACTCTTGAGTTTCATCTTGTGCCTGCTGTGCTGAATCCCCCCACCAGGCAACGATCAATGTTAAGAGCCTGGCTCTTCTCTTCTTGATGACCTTCTTGCAGGTACTGGAAGGCTGCAATTAGGTTCCCCTTTACCTGTTAAACTCAGTAGATTTTGTGTGATTTATTCCACTGGTTAAGCTGCATATTATTTTGAGAAATAAAAACCATGTTTTAGCCTTTAAACAACTCTCAACAGCTCTCTGGCATGTTTAGGTCCTCCAGACTTTTTGCCCTTTGTTTGTTAGGACCATGCCCTTCTGTGCCATACCAATGTTGATCTGACATCAGTGAGTGGTTGTGAGTGTTGTGCTCAGAGGTTCCGTTTGGGGAGAACTAAAATGTTGGGAGGGATATTTAGGTTGTGGGTACTCAGAGCTCTGTGTTGCATGCATAGGTTTTGAGTGCATCTTCATATGATAGGAGTGATCTTGTGTGTATATCACACAAGGTTCCTTCAAAGCTCAGTGGATCTCTCCTCTCTCCTATTGTTCCCTCTCAATCTATTCAGGAGGACATAGTGTCTTGGCATCCTTTTTGCTTTCTGCCCTTTTGATGGGATTTTAAACTTTAAAAGGAAAGTCATATGTGCAAAGGTACTGGGAACATGAGTTTATCTTCAGAGAACTTCTGTTTTGCTGATCTTCACCAGATTACACCATTTAACTACTACTTAGTATTTCATAAAACTCATAGGACATCTGCTCCTTGATTGCTGTCTGGTTTGCTGTGCATTTCTTTAGCACAGTTAATTTTCAACACAAGGTGTCTCAAAAATATTCATACTATGAAAAGTGGTTCATCTGTTTTTATGAACATTTAATTTCTTTTTGCAAATGAATGAATCTCAGCCTTCTGAGGATGTATTTCAAAGTTGTCATTAGCTGTCTTCATTACTTTGCATTCAAGAATGTTTTGCTGCTGTGTCTGGATTAAGACTGGACTTAAGGGAGTAGGTGGGGACATTCCCATACATGCTCGAAGGGAATTTAAAGGGTGTGTCTTATATTTGTTTCAAAGAAAAATTGACAAAACATAAGCCTTTTATGTATCAATCCCATTTTTTTAATATTTCCCATTTGAAAACGGATATCCTGTGTATGCCTAGAGAAAGAAGGGAAAATCTGTTGCTTTCCATTCAGTAGTTTAAGAATAAAGAACTGACCTGTCCAGCTGTATTAATGAGTTTGCATCCAGCAGTTACAGCGCACCAGAAATTGCTTTGTGTAAGGTGTTGGAAAGACCAGATTTACAGATATTTTTGGAGCCTTGGTGATGTCTCACAACTTTATGCTTGGCTCCAATGTTTCTGTCCTTATAGGGCAGCTGAGAACTTATAGTTGGGTTGTGTGAAGCTGAGGCTTCCAGCACAAACTGTTGGCAGGAAACATAAAGAATTCCTTGAGATTCTCTGATACTTTTATTCTTGGAATCTAGACATTTTCCCCCCACAATATGTATTATTTCTACTGTAAAGGCTCAGTTTACATTTGTTAGGTGTAGAAATAGAAAGCTTTTCCTTTTGAATTCTGTCTTTGTGGAAATAAGCAGCAGTTTAGAATTTTGTTCTCATTCTTGAAAGACTTGATGGAGGTTTAGTGCTGCCTGATACTGTGGAGATATATACTAGATGGAGGGACAGAAAAGTGTGAGGAGGGAAGTGAGCAGATCTCCAGATCCTTCTGAATGTCAAAAGTTGTGATTGTTTGGGTTTGGCAATAGCTGCTCCTGTACAGGATCAATGTATGGACCAGATTTGTTGACTTTTGTTTGATTGCATCCCTGCAGTGCCTTTGGAAAGGTTCATTTAGCAACATGCAAGCAGTCCAAGTTCTACAGATTTTGACCAGTTCTACCAGAGAATCCCTCCCATGCTTCAAGAAGGAAAAATATTAGTGTTTTGGTTTCTTTCTATTTTAAGTAGATTTTTTTTTCTCCAGCATAACTGAAGTTTTGTTGTTCATTATGCCAACTAGTATGTCTCATGGAGAACTGAGGTCATGGAAATCGGCTGGGGAAGGACTTCACAGCAGAAGGAAGGAGTCCAGAAATGGCAGTAAAACTGTGGTTTTCCATTTGGTTATTGAGGCCTATTAAATTTATGTTGAACTGAGAAAACTTACAAGATATGGATTGATACACTGAGGAAAAAAACCTCTGGGGTCATTCCTGTATTTCAAGTTGTAATAATTGCAAGTGTGAATTCATGTGCTCTTGCTTGGGTTTTTTATATAAAAGCTAGGATGAAATACTGATTCATGAGACTTGTGGAAATAATAAAATATATACTTATTTGGGAAGTCCTTCTCAGGTTTAATTTATATATTTTAAATAGGTCCTGCAAAGTATATCCCAATGTCATCATTTCTTCTTGAAGTGATGCGACTACAGCAAAATTATGTTCACAGAAGTAGATTTCAGAAGAAATATTAGATAAATCAAAAAAGCCCCAAATGCACAATAACTTAGGTACAGATGCAGTTTTAGAAATGAGTTTTGGTATGCCTTTGAAAGTGCTATATCACATGTATTTCTTCTACTGCCTCCTAGTTCCTGTGCTCTGAGGTTCAGTAATGCAGGCGTGCAGTAAGCAGAGCTTCACAAAGGCAGTAGGAGATGCTGATGTGTATAATCACGTTAGAAAAAAGGCAGCTGATGCAGCTCGGTTACAATATTTCCATACTGTACTGGGGTGATTTGACTGTTCTAGAGTGCATGGAGCCACTGTTCTGCCACATGTGGATGTTAAATTTTGTAAGTACTGGAGTATAGCAGGAAAACTCTGACTGCTGAGGTTTGGACTCTTAGGTGGCTGACAGGAATTTTCTTAAAGAAAAGAAGACATGAAAAGAGAAAATTTACTTCCTAGATAGATTCCTAACAAAATATCCCCATGTTTCTTATTTGAGTCTTTTTTTCCCCTTTTTATCTTACTGGAATTTCATCATACAGTCTTGGGAAAGCAGGAGCAGATTTCTAGGAGTAGAAATCACAGATTGAAATTCAAATCTATCACATGATCACTGTTGCAACATCATGTGTAGAAGTTTGCTGAGGTTTTGGGATAAGAAAACTAGTTCCTGAAGGCAGGGGGAATTAATTTTGTAACTTAATATGAAAAATAGAAGGTCCCGCTTCTAAAAAAACAGAGTTCCTCTGCCCTGAATGCCTTAAACTTTGGATACCAATCAGAATCTTTCAGCTCTGAAGTTATGCTCCAATAAGACATTGTGGAAATGCAATCTGACATGACAAAGGAAAAACTATGACTGTATATGTCCTGTATTTTATATAAAATAGGGGAACTCTCAATTTTATAGTGCTTTGTTGTTTTAGCCTGGTTTACTGGAGATCTCTTTTACTTAAAATTGGGAAGTGGATGGAGAACTTCATCAGTTCTTGAAGCACTATAATCATCTTACTTCCCAACCATTTGAATTGTACAAGTGGCTGGGAAGTAAGCCACACTTTATTGTTGTGTAATAAAATGTACACAAATATTTAAGTAGATGACTGTGTCTGAAGAAGTTTATTTATAGAAAAGAACATCTTAATTTCAGTACATTGACTCTGAAATTTATTTCAGACACCAAGAATGTCTAACTCTCATGGAAATCAGGCTACTGGATTCTGGGCACCTTAGACAGAAAACATTCACTTTCATTTTCTCAAGATGTGTATTTTTGTTTGTTTGTTTGCTTGTAAAGAAACAGATGGAAGAGGGCATCTTAAAAACAACAAAAAATATTTTGTGATAATTTTTCTTTTTCTTTTCCTTTTGCAAATCCCCACTAGAATAAAAACCATTCCTTTTGTAAAAGCAAAAACATTAATCAGTCAGACTATTAAACTGTAAGAATCTAAATATAACAGTCGAGAAGTGAAGAGGCACTACATCTCTGTAATGACTCGTGAATGATTCATTTGTGTTAGTGTAAAATTAAACACCTCCTTTTTATACAAAGTGAGGAACTGTTTGTGTTTTCAATGCTGAAGGAGGTGCTAAAGCAAATAACAGAGCAGGAGCAAGAAAGCCAAATGGCATTGTATTTGTTCAGCTTCACGAGGGGGTGGTCAAAAAACATGAGTAAGAATAGTGAAATCACTGAGACATATTTTTGTGTGAGGTAACCAGTGAGTGTGGAAGTGTAAATCCCTCAGAGAACACATGTGAGACACAGTGAGCTTTCTGCATTCTTTGCAATCACTGAGAAGGCGAACAAAATCCAGACAGATTCAGTGTATTTGGATTTTTCAAGAAAGGTTTAGATTCTAACAAGAAATAATCAAGGAACATGTCACTGCTAAACTTCCATGTGGATTGAAGTGTGTCTGGGAGAATAAAAAACAAATAGAAATAGGAGATTAATATTCATCACACAAAACCTTCAGCATCTATAATAAAAATACTTTGATTAATGTACTTATTAATCAACTAAAAATAGGATGACTGGAGAGATGGCAAATTTAAGACAAGATAATTTAGATGAAGATTAGGAAAGGATGAAGAACTCCTGTGGGACCTCATGTAACTGGCAAATATGAAGCAAACTATTTGGTAGGACAATGTGAGCTGCTGTAGTCATAGCTCCTAGAGACATTTGTAATTTTGTGTAGCTCATTGCCACTTCTGCTCATAGCACAGTGCCAAACAAAAATTAAAATTGTTTAATTGATACTTGAAAATGTTTTCTTTGTGCAAGTAATAGTTCCTGTGTTACTGATAGAAGAAAAATCACTTTTAAGGTTGAGAAAGATTTAGAAGGATAGTAACAAAGGTAAAGCAGGTAGTAAGAGCAGTAATAAAAATATTTTTTTAATGTATGTTACATAATCCTTATGCTTCAGAAGGTAAAATCATGGGCAACTGTATCCCGCTGTTTTTCTAAAAGAGTGATTGTTATCTCTGATAAAAATGTCTGGTACTATCAGACAAACTGCAAGCCTGCAATGGTCATTGTGTTCAGGGTCTACCAGTAAAGGTAAGTTTCTAAATGAAAATGCTTGTGAGTGTACAGGTCGTTTAAAAGTGAAAGTTCAGATTGCAAACTCATCCATTTAGCTTTTGGATCTTTCACATTTGTTGTGTGCAAGGTGACACTTCTGTCTTATCTGTAAAGATATAACCTTCAGTATTCATATTAATTCATAACTGATCACCTGCAAATGAGCTAACTACTTAGACTTGTATGGTTTTAGTATCCTAGCCTAGCTAAGTGCTTCTGGAGACTTAAAGCTCAAAACTCAGCCCACTCAAAAAGCTTGTTAATGGGTCCCACGTGACACAGCTATCAATTTTTTAGTATCAGATATACATGCTGTATCCATTATAACTTTCACTTAGGGGCAGGCTTGCCCTAACTGTACAGAAGCTTGTAAGGCTTTGCTTTTATTTTTGGTCTGAAAGAAGGAGGAAAAAAAAAAAAAAGCAGTGCTAGATGAGAGTGAAACTGCATATTGCAAAAGGCAGTGTTGGCTGTGTGTCTGGCAGAGGGAGGGCCTGATGTACTGCAAAGGCTTGCAAGATTCTCTCTTTGTTTTTAACATTTCCCAGGTTGTTTAAATGTGCATTGTAAGCAATGATAAAATGACAAGTTATCATTGATCTGTCCTTTCCTCCATCTCAGAGGGATTCATTAAATAATGCATGTACCCATGTGAATTACCCTTCTTCACTACACTATCCCCAGACCATTAGCCAAATATAGCATCAGCAGCATCTTTCAACCCCTAAGAACCCTTTGGCTTTCATTTAATTAAATTATCCCATTATGAAAACTCTTATAATGAGATTAAATTTAATTATTTATTAGACACTTATTTGCACTAGGGAACCTATCAATTATGCATGGTTGTGCTAAACATTTTTCAATCCATCACCTTTTCTTTTCATGGAAGGTGCAATTTATTAAGTGCAACTGAAGTACTGTAACAGAAGAGCTCTAGCAGAAATATGCATGCCATATTAGTTCAATTAATTGCAAATGCAATAGGAAAACAGAAATATGAAAATTTATCCTCTCTGCTTTTGAAATAAAGAACATTGTCAGCATTGCATATTTTGCAATTGTTTGTTGCATCTCATTTTTGCATCCTACCTAATAGGATGGACAGTCATTTTAAATCATGATTTTCGTTGTATTTTGTGTGTTAATGGTTTCTAATTGCACAAAAATTCAGACTTAAAGGCTAATTAAAATAGTTCAAATAAATGTTTGGAGCCAACTGTGACTTGTTGTTAAGTACATATAATAATTTGTTTATAGAAGACACTAAAATTCTCATAATATAAATTAGACAATCATAAAGATTAGAATTTAGGCAGCTTTTTAAGTCATATAACCATAAAACATCATCACTCACATATCTTCTTGATAAGTATTTGGATGTGAAGGCAAAAACTGTAAGCTACCAATAATTGTTTCAAGCAGAATGACATTTTTCTAATGAATTTTAAGAGGAAGATATACATGTCAATACAGCTCTGAGCTTTTCTTTTATAAGACCTTGTCAATATGTAATTAATTATTCAACTGGAGTTCTGTGTGGCTCAGGGCAGCATTTCAAAGAGCTTTTCTTTTATAAATCGCAAAGTCATCATAAGATTGCTTCTAGTGGATTCTTCTTTATTCACATTTAGAAACTGAGTGTGTGTAAAAGCTCATGGACACCTGTGAGGTGGGATGTGCAGTGCAGTGATAAAGTGAGGGGCAAGAAGCTTTTTAGTAGCAGTAGGCTTTAGCATATGCTTTTAATACATTGCGAAGTTCTGCCTTGCTTTAAAAGTGCTTGTGTTTCATGTTCAGATTTGAATGGAGGTCAAACAGAAAGATTTATTTCCTTTTTTTCCTCACTTATGCATGTAAGAGGATGTTTGCTTCATTAACTTTGAAATTCACTGGCCAAATAGACTGCATATTTTAGAGGATTTAAGTAAATGTGCCCCAAAGTTCACACAAATTACTTTAGAGCATTTCAGTCCTCATCTTGAAGGAATGAGACATGATGCATCTGTTAATAAAAACAAAAGAGTACTGCTTGTATTTGGCAAAAGAGTCATATTTTGTACTTAAGACTTTATCAATGTCACCTGTTGTTGTTATTTGGTACTTTCTTCCTGAAAGTCAGGACAGTTAATTAAATCTCAGCGTACCCTAGTGGGTTTGATAGGATGACTTTATTCCTGTGAGGGAGATTACATTCATTAGGACAACTTTCCAGATGATATTCAGAACTTCAGTTTGCTTTTTGGTATGCTGCTTTTGCCAGTCGAGAGTTTAGCTCTTATTTTCTAGAATAACCACTGATCTCCCACTTGGATAGATATGGTCATGTGTGAGATTGGGATGTAGTTACACTGAGGTTGTGTCTTCTGTTGAAGTACTAAGATCTTATATGAAGCAAGTTGTTGTACCATAACTAGTAATTTTTGGTTTCTGACACTTCCTCTGCAGAACCAAACCTCTGAATGAGGCTTAAAAATGGTGTCTAGAGAAAAACCTTTGCAACATTACAGTACAATGAGATTACCATCTGCAAATCCTTGAGTAGTGAAAGGCTGAGTTACATTTACATCTTCCCAGCCTAAAAGCAGCTTTTTAATATATTTTTCAACAAGTTACAGCAAAAACTTCATTTTAACTTTGGCAAAGATTGCTGTATTTTGCAGTCTGAAACCTTGTTGCTGCAGTTAGCTGTGGAACAGCCCATCTTTGTCTGTGTTGGGGGCTGGTAAATTGGCAGTGGTTGTTCTCATTTTTCCCACTGTATAATCAATTGGCAGCTTTGAACTCTGCTTTGAAATCTCCTTCAAGGATCATGTACACTACGCACTACAATATGTTAGCGAATAATTTTAAATGCATACTTGAGACATGAAAATGAGATTAAAATAAAAATGAACATGAAAAGGCATGCTTGAGATATGACATCTGTCAGCCACCTGCTTAAATTATAGCTATCCAGTTAGGCCAGATGTACTGGTAGGTGAATGCAATTTTTACACCTATATTGCATGAAAAATTCAGTGTTTGAAAATGGACTGCGGTTGCAACTCTCCATATACTCACTCCTCTCTTCCTTTTACATGTTATGATCCCCTTTTTTTTGTTCAAGTCATACAAAAAAAAGTGAGCTTTCTAAGGGCTTCAAATGCTGGAGCATTACAGGAACTCTAAAACCAGCTTATATTGTGGAGCAAGATTGTTTCTGATACATCTTCTTAATATTTGAATATAAGTTTTGACAGTTTTAGTTGGGCAAAGACATCATCTATGAGGAAAAGTAGAATTTCAGTGATGAATTCATCGTTGGTATGAAAACCTTGTAGGCAGGCTTTTCATTTACAGCTTGTTAAAGACTTACAGTAATTTCACAACTTTTGATTAAAATTTTGATCAAAACCCAGAAGTGCGCCTTATAATCTCGTGCACCTTATATATGAACAAAGTTCGGAAATTTGCCAACCCAGAAGTGCTGAGCCGAGCTGCGCCAGCGGCAAGAGCCGCGCCAGACAGCGCCGGGGGCAGGCTGGAGTGCTGGGGCCCGTGGCACGGAGAGGGCACCTGGGACTGCATTTAAAGGCTATGCGGATCCATGAAAATATGTTTGCAAATTGAGCACCTGCCAGTAAACCCCATGTTTGTGTGATTCTTTTACTAATTCATTACTTTGTTGCACGCAGATCATCGCTGCACAAAAAGGTGCGTCTTATATTCCAGTGTGCCTTATATATGGACAAAGTTTGGAAATTTGCCGGTATCCCGGGAGTGCGCCTTATAATCTGGTGCACCTTATGGTTGTGAAATTACTGTAACTTTCTTCAAAATCCTTCATCCTTTGCATTTAAAAAAGGCAATAATTATTAGAATAATGCATAGGTATCATTAAAATCTACTGATTTCAGCTGTGTTCAGCTTTTGAGATTTTTTTTTTAACACTGATGGTGAAAACACATGATATGGCCCAGTCTAGTTGGTTATAGCCTTTGGCCACTTGTCTTTACTGATAAAAGACAGAATCAATTTAGTATGGTTCTGAATTAATATAAATTTAAGATGTTTTAAAAGAAAGATATTGAGTTTAAAACTACTATTACTTAGAGGCATGGAATTTCCACCTTTGTTGCTTGTTTAGTGCTTTCCCCTTCCTTAACTGTTTTACTAGAAACAGGTTTCTGCAGAGTTAAGATAGTAGTAAAAATAATGTAGTATTAGGGAAATTATATTAAAAAATAAAAACTTCTTAAAACCAAAGGGAAACATGGGTTTTCAAAAATCACAGGATACAGTAAATTTTTTAGGATATTCTAAATGCAAAGACTTTTCAGCTTTTTTGTTCTTAAAACTTTTAAAATATTTTTTAATAGGAGAGGCTTTGTTTAATTTAGCTGAAAAGATCCCTGATTTGAGACTTGCTTGTTTCTGGAAAAAAATCCTTTTCAACAGAGCATTGATAATTTTCCCAAATCAGATATTGCCCTGAGATTGCCAACAGTCTTCCCTTTTGCTCTGAAACAAGCTGACAGCCTCAGGCATTCCAGCAGGCTGTGTAACAAAACCTTTTCAAGACCTACTTGCTGGAAAAATCAGGTTATTCATGAGCTCATACATGGTGTCCATTGTTGGCTTGTAGTTCTTTTTCTGGTGGTCTCATCCTTCCTTGCATTGCTATGGTGCCTTTGATTTTATTTGTTGGTATCCATCAAAGTAGATTGAAAGAATGGGTGAAGAAAGATGCTCTTCATTGACAACATTCTTATCATCTGCTGCTGTGTGGTGAAGAAGAGAAAGTCAATCTGACCCACATATGAGACAGGAGAGTCCAGCTGTTGACAGCATCAGGTCTGAGACTGAAAAAAAGAACATTCAAACAATCTATAATATAAATAAGAAGTGACTTCTTGATTGCAGCCATAGTGGTCCCTGAAAGGAAGCAATGCACAATTAAATCAGGGAAGATTTTTTTCTCTGTAGTGTTTTCCTTCCTTCCTTTCCTTTCTTCAGCAGCTTGATAGGATGAACCTGATTTCTTGAGGTACAGTTTTGCTTTTGTAGGTAGGGACACAAAGGCTTTCGTGTGACAACTGACAGATCTTACCCTCTGGGAAGCTGTCTTTTTATGTAAAATGAAGTCGCCCTGTCAGCAAAATCAAAAACTTAATTAAAACAGCTGAACAGAACTGTAAATGGAGATCAGGCAGTTTCTTGTTGTAACCTGGTTTCCTAAAGCAAAAAGGTTTTGCCACCACATTCCTTGTATGTGTCTGTCTAGCTGCATGTCTCCAAATAATAACTTTTCAATTTCTTGGAAAATCTCAATCCAGTCTGATGGAAAGCTAGCCAGACTCACATGTGTCACACTCCTTTAAGTTTTAGGAAAAGACAGAGATGGGTGGAGGAAAATGTGTGGAGGTGTCCTTGGCTGCTGAGAGGCTAGAGACAAATGTCTCTTTGGATGGATATGTATAAAACTCTGGGATAGGGCTGCTGTGTGCTGATGATGGGATGGTTGGAGGCATGCCTGTCTCCAGTTGCAGGCACTCTGCCTTTTGCTCCTAAAGGTGCTGCTGATGGCACAACCCCTTGTGTGTCCCTCTCCCCAGACTGGGGGGTTGGTAAGAGGTACCTGCTTGGTTTCTGCCAACCCCAAGCCATTGCACCCTCAGAGAACTCACTTTTAAGCAGCTTGCATCCCAAAAGCCAGACCCTTTCTTCTCCAGAACGACACCAATCTCATCAGTAAACCTCTCCTTCTTCCCTGCCACTTGATTCTCTTTACTAAAGCCACCCCATGATCTTCTCTTCAAGTTTCCCAACATGGAAGCTCCAAGCCCACTCCAGCTGCTCCACCACTGGGTTTCAGCCTGGCTCCAAGTGCTGCTCTGAGCTCCTGCTGGCTGCCCCTGTTCACTGCCTCTGCCTCCATGGGCACTGGATATCCTGGAGTTATCTTTGTGGGAGGAAAGGTCCTCCCTGCCCCCACTCCTGGTTTTCTGGAGATGTAAAATCTGGTTAGAAGCAGCAACTGTGAAAATTGAAGCCTGTGAGCTATAAAACAGAGGGAATCTCTGGCAGGGCCATGTAAGTAACTCTAAGCCTGTAATTCTCTCTGCTCACAGCCTTGCTCTAAAATACCCTGGCTGACCTTCCTGGCACATTGTGGGGAAAGTTCAAATATAGTCAAATGCAAAAATCTTTCATTTATACTTGCTGTCATTAGCTTCTGAGGCAGGAATGTCAAAGCACAGTTTCTTGGACTGCTTGAAGGGTTACAGGTTGATTATCTCTAGTTTTAGTGATTCTTTTGATCCTATTTGTTTTTGTAATTGTACTTTTAATTATTTTAGAAGTTCCCAGGATACTGATACTCTTATGCATCTAAAAGGCATTTCAGCAAAAATATTAATGGATATATCCTTAGAGATAAGGATTAGGAGCAGCACGAGGAATACAGTAACTCTCATTAGGCTGGAGACTTTTTCTTCTGAGTATAAAATGCTAATGGAGCATCCTGAAGTATCTGTATGAAAAGACTCTATGTCCCTTCTGTATTTATAGATTGCAGGGTGGGAGATGCAGACAGTGCATACCCAGAATTAGACAGTTATTTTAGATGGTGGAAAGCAGGAGGGAAATTTTCAAATTAGAATGTGAGAACATAACCATGTGACTTATTCAAATTAATAGGAACTGCATAGTGTAGTCTCTATGCACCACTTTGAAAATTTCCCTGGGTGTTTTTATGCAATCAGAATAATATGCAAGCAATGAAGCAAAAGCCAGTGTAAATAAAAAGTGATCACATAGTTTTGCATGTTTTTAATTATTGTCATATATTCCACTTTTGTCCAGAAACAAAAAATACATATGAATTAAGTAGCTAAACACCAAAGAAAACAGTTTCAGCAATTATTTAGAAAGGAAATATTTTTACATTTACTTTCTAGTGAAGTCACTAAACTTGCTTGCATATTTAGCAAATATATTTAAAATCTTTTCTCCCATGTATATATAAAAACCCCCAAAATACAGATTATTGCATCACTCTAGAGGAGATACTTATGTCAATCAGACCACCAGATATCAAACAACCTTCTGGTAATGTACCCAGAGTCTTAATTTGATCTCAATATTGGGTTAAACTAATTCTTTGTATTCTGAAGACTGTAGCTGCACTGAAGGATGACATGAGAAAGATGTAGGAGGGAAAAGGAAAGGCCTCTGCATTTTCTTCAGAGCCCATCTATCCACTGTGTCCTGTGTCCAGTTACTGCTGGCTTAGTAAAAGACACATGGTGCTTATCATTAGTTAAGTCATGAATGGTGTTAATTTTATTATCCACTGGGCTTTCATTCAGCATCATAAATCCAAAGCAAGGCTCGTGGTTTCTGATTGTCAGTTCAGCTCAGAGAAAGAATGAAAGATGAAGTGGTTGTGTCTGAATATCTTATGGTGTCTGTATCTCCTCCAAAACTCAAGAGCCACAGAACTAATTTCAGCTGTTAGTACATTACTGTACCACCTTGGCTTTCCCAGAACAGATGCAGCAGGTCAAAAAATGACAATGCATGTAAAATGAGAATAATTTTGAGTCAATGTAACCCTTAAGAAACCTGGCAGGAAAAGCAGATATTCTGCAGCTTTCCCTGTCTACCAAGTGGTTTTCACATTTTGAAGTCTTGTCAAACCAAGCAGCAATCTTCCGCCAAATAATTCCGTCACCATTTAGTCTGTCATGGGCTTTGTCAGTTCATCTTGACTTCTCTGCCCTGTAGACTGAATGCTGGATGAGAAAGATCAGAGAAAAGAAATGTTTTGCTTTCTCTCTGTATAACACAGCTTTAACCCACAGATGCTGAACTGCTGAAGTTGTGAAGCAACAAAATTCCTCCCTAAGACCCCAAACTCCAAAATGAAGCAATCACATCTCCAGCAGGACCAAGAGTCTTACACTATTCCTAGAAAGATGTGAGGGGGTGAGGAGAAATATATAACAAATTTATCAGTATCAGAGAGAGTGATCCCCTACATGTCACAAACAAAATGTAAACACCTGCTTTATCCTATAGGATATCTAAGAAAATAAATTCCCCTGGCAAATATGTGTGGGTATTCTCCCAGAGAAGGAGAGTTTAACTGGTTTGTGTAAAGAAGGGCAAATTGTGTAAATTGAGTAATGAAACAGTAAATTGTGAGAGGTGGAAAATGGTGCAAGGTGAATGAGGGCACCCTCAGCTGTTGCTGGCAGCTCATGAGCAGCTGGAGAGCAAAACCTTGAGAGAGCCACCCAGCTCATGGTGCCACAGTGGTCCTCACTGCCAATATAATCCAGAATATCAGTGATTGCTACTTCGGGAGTTCAGATCAAGAGAGATGAGAGAGGGCACACAGAAATGATCTAATAAATAAATCCACGCCTTTTTCTTACCTTCAGAGTCAAGGGGAGGGAAGTAAGTGTCTGACACGCCATAGGGCAATCACATCTGAGGGACAACAAACTCCTGGGAAGGCATTTGTAGGTTAGGGGCAAGACACCAATGTGTCGGACAATGTGTTGACTTCTCTGGTAAATGTTTTCTGAAAAGTAATTTCCAGAGCTACAAGGAATTGTGTAAATGGAGAAATAATCAGATAAGGTGATCAAGAGTGAAGAAATGAAACATTTCTTTCAGGGTTCATTTATGAAAAGATGATTGGAATGCATTTAGCAGTATTCAGCTAATGAAGTTAGAGTTGTACTTGCAGGCAGGTGAGGAAACCAAACAAATCTTAAATGATAAATCAGTATTTATGTTTTTTAGACTTGAAGGAAGGCAGGACTTCATTTTTTTCTCTTTTTCTGATTTCTATTTTGTAAGTTCATTTGCTCAAATGGAGCTAATTGAAGATGAATTCAAGTGAAAAATATTTACTGGTTTTACAGTAATTTCACGTGTATAAGGTGCACCGGAGTATAAGGTGCACTTCTGGGTTCAGATCAAAATTTCAGTCAAAAAGGTGTGCCTTATACACGTGAAATTACTGTACGTCTTTCAGTAGAACCAACCCTACAGAGATGTTAATTTGGATAGCATGGCATTTGATGTTAGGCAGGGAAGGATGCTGTGGTGTATTAGTTCTCCTGCAATGGAAGGAAAGAAACACATTGTCATGTGCTAAAGGAGATATTAAATGTCACTCCCCAGAGCACATGACACCTATGTGGAAATCTTATGAAGTCTGGGTATCACTATTTTTATTGCAATTAGGTTATCACATTTCCACTGATGTCTGCCTATGTACTTTCATGTTTATTGCTGTTGAATGACATCACTGTTTTCTGATTACAAATACTTCACATTACTACTAGTTTTCAGCTATTTGAGGGAAGATTTATTGCTATTATCCATGGATCTTTCTAGCAAGAGGAAAGTTACACATGCTTAAACAGTGCTAAAGTTGGAAATTTAGCAGGTTGGAAATCCTGTGGAAAGCTGTGTAGTGCAGTTTTATTAAGCCAGAGAAACTTGTCTTGCAAAGCTACAAGCAAGTTCAGGTGAGTGTAAAGGTTTAGCAAATCAGTGTTTCAAACCAATCTCCTAAATCTCAGTGATTTATTGGGTTTTTGTTCATAGTCATGAATTTCTAAACCAAATGTAAACAGAAGTCTTCAAACCTCTTATGCAGGATCTCTGAAGTCCAGTTCTCTTACTGAATTAATAGGTATTTTTTTTACTCCATATTAACTTACAGCTATTTTCTCACTGCCATTCATTTCAAATTATTTATTTACCCATTCAAATTTTGAGGAACTGGTGTATTGGTGAACTTCAGTGCACCCAAACATGATGAGATATCTAGACCTGTTTCCAGCAGCATGGACTGTGAGGATAGACTCCAGCCAGCAGTACATAGCCCTCTTGAGGTCGGAAGGACAACTGATGGGTACCACAGTCCACTTTTGGACTGGACTGCAGGGCAGTGGCCTGGACTGAAGCAGACCCCAACACTGTTGACAGTAACCTTGTAATGCATGACCTGCACAAATGCATTTCATCCTGCACATTCATCAGATGGTAAAAAAACCCCAACATATTACATTGATGTACAAAATAGTTGACCTAAAATTGCTGCTTTATTATGCATGCTGCATACTAATATAATATTAATATACTAATATAACTCTAATGTACTATTATTTACTTACTGACCAGAAAAACTGGAGGCAAATCCTGTAATTCATCAGCTAGTAGAGAAAGACTTGTATAAGCCTCCTTCTGTGCTTGGTATACCACATATGTCTGAGGCCAATTACTGTGATGCTGATGGTGTTTTAATTCAAGCTTTAGAGATGCAGGCACAATATTTTATAGTATTTTGGAGAGGAAGATATTGTTTTCTCACTAAAAAAACCCAAAAAAAACCCCAAAAAAACCCTCCATCTGAAAATGTTGAGTTTTTTATGAGAGAGGAGTTTGGAAAAGAGAAATGCAGTCTAGAGCTATCATTGCTGCTTTGTAGTAGCTTTTTTTGGGTTTCACAGAGGAACAAGAGCTAGCTGAAGGGCAGTCACCCTCCATGCCTTGGATTTCCTGTTTTCGGCTGTTCCTGAGACCACCACACAGTTCCTGAGACTATTTCTGAATTCAAAGCCATTCTAGATTAGGGTTCAGGAGGGGGAGCCTTCATCCTGGATGCTCGAGGGGTGGGTAAGCACTTCATCAGTGGCTGCAGGGGCTGGGGATACTTCAGTGAATGGTCAAAGCCCATTGGGGCTTGGTGGAGCAGGAGGTGTTGTCAGCCAGGGCAAAGAAATCTTTGTGTCTCAGGCACCGTAAGGCATCACATGCAGCATTCAGAATCCAGTTTAGTTTGCTTTAATTTTAGTTTTTTCAATAACCAATCATCTGCAGTAAAGTACATTGTTGGACTATATTTCATATTAATGCATTTTCAAACTACTAAGACTACTAAGTTTTCCAAGGTATCTCTAAATTAGGCTTTTTTGCTTTCCAGAAGAGCTATTAAAAACACTCTGGTTACAAAAAATTAGCCTACCTGTGATTACAATGGCACTAGATTTACCAAAGAAGAATAAGCATTTCTGAGTTGCACTCAACACATTCCTGATAGCAGACAGACTGCAATTTTTTAAAAATCAAATTATAAGAGTTAAAACCAGGTTACTCAACTCTGTTTCAAGTTCTTCATGCAGTAGTCTGCTGTTGTAGCTCTGTGTCCTGTTCTCCTTATGATATTGCATTCTCCTGGTTCCACTGCAAGAAAAGTGTTCTGCCTCTGCCCTTGCACCACTCATGCTTTGTCTCTCAGCTCATAAACTGGCATCCAGTGCAAGATGCATTTTCATTTGTCTGGGCCTAGTTTAGCAACATTGTTTAATGGATGTGGTTGTGTATGGAAATTACAGTAATTTCACACTGATAAGCCGCACCTATTTCACTGAGGAATCGAGCCGATCCCGGAAGAGCGGCTAATCACGAGGTGCAGCTCATTTATGAAGAAATTCCGACGAAATGCCAACCCAGAAGCGCGAGCCGGCTGGGGAGGGAGCTCCTGTGGAGCCGCTGCTGGGTGGGCAGTGAGCTGGAGCCACTGGTGAGTGGGCGGCGAGCTGCCACTGGCTTTGTGCAGCCAGCCTGCCGAGCTGCTGCCGGCTTCACATGGCGATGCGGCGAGCCGCCGCCGCTGCTGAGCAGTGGGGGAAGCCGCAGCAGCCAGCGCTGGGGGCGGGAGTGCCGGGGCCCACGGCATGGAGAGGGCACCTGGGCTGTGTTTAAAGGCTTTGCCGGTCTGTGAAAACTGTTTGCAGATTGAGCACCTGACACCAAACCCCATGCTCGCACGATTCTGTTACTAACTCATTACTTCGTTGCATATGGATTCTCACTTTAAAAAAAAAAGGAAGTGCGGCTTATCACCCGCTGTGGCTTATTTATGGACAAATTCCGTGGTCTTACTGGCTACCTGGAAGTGCGGCTTATAACCAGGTGCAGCTTATGAGTGTGAAATTACTATACTGCAAGGCAAGGCATCCCTAAAGATGTATTTTCAGAACTTCCTCAGGTGAATTGCTTGGGTGGATATGCTCTTTAGGGCATGCAGATATGGTACAAGGCAGAGGGGCAAGGTGTAGGATATGTTTTTTTTAGATAGTGGAATCACAATTTTGCTTGTTCTTAATTCTTGTGAAACTGACTTGAAATCCTTGTTTTTAACCTATTTCCCTCTGAATTTGTGACAGGTTTTCAGGGACAAAATTTCTGACTGCTCTCAGTGATTTTTTTTCCCCTTGAGCCCAGATTTGAAAGGGATCTGTCATCTTGTGTTTGCAGGCTCAAAGTGAAGGTGAAATTATGAATAATTGGTTTAAGAATTAAATATTTCTTCAGAAAGCTAGATTTTCAAGCAGAATATATATGTAGAAAATCTATAATGCCCATAAGTAAAAAAAAAATAATAAAAATCTGTATTAGTGGCCTGGAAGTATCCAAGCAGTAAAAAGTGTTTAAGCTTTGTTTACATTTTGGCTGCAAGGGGTGCCTCTCTTTAAGTATTTAGATAAACAAAGCAAAGCTGCTGTTTTCATTAGCATGTGACACAGAGCCCAGTTTCCTTACCTGAGAGAACGTTAAACTAAAATTCAGTGGCAGAAAGCAATTTGATCTCTTGCAAATATGTGTTCTTGATAAATCTTACACTATGGGAAAAAAAACTCAACAAACCAACCTTCAAATTTTGTACCTATTGACATTGCTTAATAAAAACATCTCGAGTGCTGGTGCTTCTGGGTGTGTTTCCAATAGCAATGTGATTGCAAGGCTCCGTGGATAAAGTTACCAATCCTTTGAATTCTGACCTTCAGTCTAAAACAGCTTTAGAGGTTACTCTTTTTCCTTTTTGTGAGATTGCAGAGAAAAAGTTAATGCTGCTGGAAGGAAGTGGGGGAGGGAGCTGGGCTTGGGGATGAGAACTGGGTCTTTGAAGCCATCTGAGAAGTTTTCCTCTGGCCTTGATTTGTAGCAACAAATATTGGCAGTCTGAGTCAGTAATTATATGAAGTTTCAAAATAGAGCCGAATGCTCTGTTTTGAAACTTCTGTGAATACAATTGCTATTGAGACCCAATTGATTCTAAGGGAAATTATACTGTTGGGTTCAGCAAAGTCTGGATTCTTGGGACAGCTGTAGCCATCAAAACATGAGAGTAGCTTAAGTCCATCATCTGTTTCTACAGGGAGGGCGCACCTCCAAATTGGGTTCCCTGCATTGACTAGAAGTTCTCTCTCCCCTGAGGATGAGGGTTTGGGTGATCACCTTCAACTAAATGCTCAATTTTAGATGTTTACACATAGATGAGAATCTAGCTTCTGCTGAACAAACGATGCTCATGGTATAATCACTGTAAGGTTTAGAAGAATTTATTGTGTTAAATTGCTTAAAAACAGTTTCTGGGAAAAACATTGTTGCAAGTATAAAATAAATCACAGGATTATTTAACTAAGACTTCCACTTTGTCCTTTTCCTTACAAGGCCCACAATGGGGAATATTTTTCATGTCAGTTTTAGAAGATATTTCACTGTTCCAGATCGCCATAAGAAAAATCTGTGTGACTGAATGTTCCAAAGTTAAGGATATACATATTTAATGTATTCAGCTAACACAAGGTTTGTAATTTGAATGTACGTTTATGAGTCACGTTAGTCATAAATGCAGGTTTGTCTTAATAATTTGTCAAAGTCAGCCTGGGTTGCTATTCTTTCAATTTTCTTTCTAATTCTAAATGCTTTAATCAATAATTATTTTCTCTATATAATATTTTTAGTGCAGCCTTATATGTCAGTCGCTGAAAAATTATATAACAATTGACACAAGTAAGTAAAATACAGTAATGATACACTGCTCCATCTACTGTTGAACAGTGACATGAATAACACTCTAGAAAAAAAAAAAAGGAATGCATTTAGGAAATAATAACAAAATGGAATTTACAACAAATAAACCTATTGTTTCTGTGGTTAGTGAACAAAAATCTTTTTTTTCAGAGTAAAATATTCTGAGTATGACTTTAATTCAGAGTTGAAAAGCAAAGAGGAGCTTTCAGTCTTCTTTTTCACCTTATAGGAGGTGCTGACAAAACTGTTTTTGTTCATGTTAGTGGGAAAAAGTTGGAGAAAAGATAGTCTAGTATTACTGAGCTGACTCATGTCATACAGTGCACTGTATTTATATCACTGGCAAAAATGTAAGTTATTGCTATGAAAAAACAATTGCAATGGTTTTTAAGTTCTACCTTTATTCTAGAACTAAATGAAAGACAAGGAAGGCCTAAACAGTCGTGGGAGGACGAACTATGGAAAAAATGGCATGTGTGTGAAATGATGTGTTTTATAGTCTTTACAGAACAACAGGTCTTGATTATTTTGTCAGCTCACTGGTAATCTCTCATTTGTAGTGTGTTCTTCCTGCAACCCAGTCTTCTGAGGAGCTACTGATTATAGCTTTTGTCACCCACTAGAATGCTAGCAAGCTGCTTCTCATCATCAGTGGTGCATTTGATTTGACTTGCTCATTTTTATAAGCGAATTATTATTCACATATCACAGTGAAGGATGATTATTTTCAAATTTTAGGCAATTATGTTTCCATGCTGAGCTGGAGTAAAAGCCTAAATGTCAATTAGAAAAATTAGCTCTTTCTTAAGGAAGTTCACAGATTGCAATTTACTCCTTTCATTTCCCCCCCCTACCTTGTGAACAGATAATTCTTCAAAAAGCTTTCTTCAGATACATCTATGTGGTCTTCAGCAGGACTTCTTTTACAAATAATTACATGTTTGTGTATCTATTGAGCGGAGGTTTTTGTACAACAAAAAATGGTAACATTTCACTGATTCTTAGGTTCTGTAGACAGTATTAAAAGTCCGCCTGTAAAACTCTTGAACTTCATTGGAAAATAGAAGGTAATTTTCTATAGTTCAATTTAATAGCTAAAACATTGCTAAAATGAAGACTGTTGTAGTTGGAAAAGCTACATCACTCTTAAACCTGGAGTAGATCTCAGAGTTCTGCCCTTGGGATGCCACAGACCTGGTGTCTCAGTCTTTAGGGAAAAGCCATAATTTTTGCCTAGAACATCTAATTCAGATGATCTGGAGACCAAAGCTTTTCAGGATTTTTGTGTGCCAGTCATTCCCTTCATGAGATTTCTAGAAGAGAAAAGTAATGTAGAGTGTTAAAACATACCCAAAGGGAAATGATGGTAATAGATACATTTAAAATTTAAGTTCGTCTAGGAAACCTTTCCTTCACCCTGCCAAAATACTTTTTTATTTTGCATTTAGAGTACTGAGTATGTATAATTTATACTACTGGTGCTTGTAAATATACACACACACACACAATTTTTTCCTCTTTGTAACATAATGCTTTTAAGATGTAAGAGATCTACTGAAGAAACAAGCATACTTTCACTTTGGAGAGTGAAAAATTGTGATACGCTAAGATATTGGCTTTCAACCTACACTTTGAATGCTTCTTCTGTGGACTGTCTCTGCATTTGTTTATATCATAGCTGTCAGCTGTTTCAGAATCATATGTAAGTCATGCATTCATTCAAAAAAGCTAAAGCAGCATCTACTTAAGATGAATAAAGATTACTATTTCCTATACTAACTGGTTCTGTAGTTTGTACTGAAGTGATGGATTGAAAACAGCTACAATTGCATGCAAACTAGCAAAATTGGCAAGCTGGGGCCGGCAGTTGATACATGTTTTGGCTAAGGGTGATGGTTAACAGCACATACCTTTTCTTATAACACATTGTACACAGACCTTAGTTCAATATTAATTTTATCCAATATGTCTTGAAAGAATATAATTAACTTGTTCTCCTTAATCATGCTGATAGTTTTTGGACAGAGCACTTAAAAAGGTTGATTTCTGTCGCTTTTACTGTTTGAATTTACCAAGGACTTTCTACTTTTGCTCACATGAGCAGCATGAGACAATATGGGCTCCTGTCAAATGCTGCAAACTTCTGTTCCAGCCAGGGATGTCTCTAGGCAACAGCTGCTGTGTGTAAGATAAAACTTGCATGGAGGCATAGGAGGGATATTGCTGCTTCAGAGGGTTCTGACGTTGCACTGCAGTTGTTATGGGAAGAGCCAGGCAGTGGCTTTCAGGAGCAATGGGATACATCTTTTGCTTTAGTGAAGTGTGGTCTTCCTAGGCCTATTTCTGATATTAAATATTTCAGTAGTATTTCCTACTTGGAGACAAACATATGAACATCCCACTGTTCCATATCCATCTTACGTCTAATTTTTCTTAATCACAGAACATCTGTAATCATGGCACCTAAGCGCCCAGTAAATTTGTGTTCCAGATGGACCCGTTTTACTTGTGCTAAAACAAGTGTGTGACACTACATATGAAGTTAAAACCATATTGCATGAGTAATGGTTGTAATAATATACCCAGTAGCTTGCTGTGCACTCGATGTTGTGGATAAGGCCTGGTCCTTTACTTGTTAGGACTCTTGAGATGCCAGCTGCATTAATGGGAATGCAGAATCAGGGCAAATTTAGGCATGATGTAAACATATGCAAATCCCACTGAAATCTCTGTTCCAAACCTGGTGCTAGTGCAATTGTGGTTTGAAAATGATGTTGGGTGCCAGTGGCCAGCAACCCACCCTGCACTGATTTTAGTATGCAGTTACTGGGAAGAAAAAGCCCCAGAAGATAAGTAAACAAACCTTTTTCAAGTAGGTTTCAAATCGGTGCAGTACTCAGCTGTCATAATTAGATTACCTATTGAAATATAAAGAACTACACTCACTTAAACCAAATGAGGATCTAGTCCACAGTATCAGCTGTAGGATAAGTTCATAGGTTAGACCCTATCACGGGGTAATGATATACAGTGATCTGAAGTCCAATCTTCAGACATCAGATAAAGAACTTTAAGGCACTGTTTAATGGCTGTATAAACACAGAGGACCCTACTTTATCTCATATCCCCCATCTAGATAATTTATATGGCTTCAGTTCCCATACTGCCTACATGCCATATTACAGAAGAGATTAAAAATTCAAAGCTGATTCTTTTCATGCAATGCATCGTCAACACCCTTTTTCTGATCATCTTAGCCTCTGTGTAATTTATCCCATGTTTATCCTCACATCACCAAGCTCTGTACGTGTGTGTGGGGATCTGCCTCACTTTAATTAAATACAGAGACTGGGCACACTCCTGAAGTTATTACTTAGATATAACTCCCAGTAGGGGCTGCAAACTAAACAACAATAAACCCATTTCAGTAACCTTTACATTTAGACTGCTAAAATGTATTAATATTTTTGTACTATCTGGGTCTTTTTTTCAATAATTGAATTAAATAGATTAAGGCAAAAATTTGCATGCATCATTGAAGTCACAGTCTTCTTTTTAAATGATTTTTACTTCCATAGCATCATTTAAGTATCACTATTTTGAGAAAAGGTTTGGAGTTACATATTCCAGTGTTAGATTGTACCTCACAACAATGTGATATGTTTTGAGTTCTTCTAGAAAAAAATTAGATTCTGCTTCGTTAAAGTGTGTTCCTGATATTATTAATTAAATAGTTGTAGCTCCTACAGTCAGTGAAGCAAGATGTGTCTTTATATCAGATTGGGTAGAGACTTTTAAAAAATGATCCTTATTAACACTGGTAAAGAATTCAGTGGTAAGCATTTTCCAGAAGATCGTGGCTGTTCCAAAAAAGCGTATAGTTCAGAATGATTGCATAGCCTTGTGTGTCAGAGTTTCAGTGAGTTCTACCTGACAAAACTGCGTGACTCCATAATAAAAGTAATTTGCATTTCTTTCACAGTTTAACATAGATCACGACAAATAGTTTTCTTGGCGTGAGATGTGGTTTGTGACTCTGAAGGAGTGATGGGATGGTGTTTGTGCTGGCGGTGCAGACGGGCCCAATGGAAAGCTGCTTATTTTGACCTGGGTTCCCATATATGGAGTGTGACTGTCCCGAGATCCCTTTTCTCCGCTAAACAAAATGAAATCCTAGGTGCGTTTGCAGCTCGGGGTTGACTTGTAGCTTTGCAAACCGATCTGCTTTCCTGAAGTATTCCCAATGTACTTGCTACAAAATAATGTCTCACTTACTGGGATGTAGTAGCCAGAAGATATTTCTCCTCTAGAAGTATTGCTTTCATTCACAGATTAGTTAATTGAAGGTAAGGATATATTAGCAGTGAATAACCACAGTTTTTTGTGAAGAGAAAAAAAAAGTTTTGTTTCAATCTGTTTATACAGTATAAAGTTGGGGGGGTGGTGTTGATTTTTGGTTTTGTTTTGGTTTTTTAAAATGTAGTACTTTAGACCTGGCATCGTATTAAGACTTCTTTTTTGGTACTACAAATCGTTATGCTGTTTTCCTCATCATATTTGGATTATGCACACTGAAAAAAAGTGTAGAGAAATTAGTGTTACATGAAGTGAAAATACTGTCTGCATAGTGGAAATACTCCGGAGAATGCTGGTCAAGTTTAGTTGCTATGCATGTTATAACGTTTTTTAACGTATGTATTTTTAAAAGAGTTAGTTTTGGTTTTTTGTTTTTGTTTCTTTTTTTAATTATGAGCAACTAAAAGTTCTGTTTAAAAGAAAAGCATCATAAACCCATTTCAGTTTCATGGCTTACTAATTAAATTACTTAATTACCTATTGATTGGTAAAAGCTAAGGTTACTTAATGCACAGATTTAACTCTGTGCAACCATCTCTCCCCTCTTCGGAAACATTTATACGGTCTGCGGAAACAGATTTTATACAGTTTTAAATTTTAAACGTGATTAGTAATAATTAAAATACGAATTTGACTGTATTTGCAATTTGTTTTCGGCGTACAGATATTTAATGGTTTACATGGCTTAAACAATTTTAAAAGTTCCAGGTATTTTATTTAATAAATACCCTTAAATTGGAGAAGGCTAGCTTAAATAGTTTTAGCAGACCCTTTCTTTACAAGGTTGCAAGAATCTCAGATATTTGAGAACAAATCTGTTACATATCCAATCAAAACGGCATGTCCGGACGTGCATGCTGCTTGTACGCTTAAAAGCCTCTCTGAGTATCCCCATTTAGCTTCTCTCATTGATATAACGTTGGTGTAATTCCAGTTATTCTATTAAGACGGCTTTAGTTTAAACCCAGCTTTACAAGAGCGGACGCATCTACGCGCAGTCCAGCTTTGTAGATGAGGAGGGATTTTCGGGAGTTTTTCTGGGGTGAGGCTGGGGAAGGTGCGAGGGAGGGGGGCCCTCGGCCGGGCAGGGGGCGGAGGGGCGGCCGGGGCCGCGCAGTTTCCGCGGCCGAGCGCGGCAGCCCCGGCTGCGCTTCGCCCGTGCGGGAGGAAGCTTGGCTGCAGAACCGCGCAAGCCTCATCGCAGTTGTTGCTTTTAAGCCAATAAGGTTGGGACAAGAGAATAGCTGCGGTTTGCATTACAAAAACAAAAACAAAACCCAAAGGGAAAAAAAAAAAAAAAAAAGAAAAAAAGAAAAAAAGAAGCAGAGAAGGAAAAAAAGAAAACAAAAAAAGAAGGCGAAGGGGAGTGTGGAGGAAAGCGGGCGCGGCGGCATGCCCCCAGGCAGTGCCTGGGCAGACACACAAGGCTGAGCAAACAGACGGCGGGGCTGCCGGCAGCTCCCTCGGCCGCGCTTTGTCTGCCCAGCCCGGCGCGGCCCCGGGGCGCTCCTGCCCCAGCGCCATGGGAGGCGCGGCCGCCGCGCTCTGACCCGCGGAGCGGCGCCGGCACCGTGAGTACGGGGCGCGGGCGCTGCCAGCCCCGCGGGGCTGCCGGGGCGGCGGGGCGGGAGCGCAGCGCCGGGAGCGGGATGGACGGACAGCGCCGGGAGCGGGATGGACGGACAGCGCCGGGAGCGGGGCCGCTGCACGGCCCGGCTGCCGCGGAGCGCGGCCCGGCGGCGCCGAGGGGCAGCCTTGTCCCGCGCGTCCCGGCGCTCCGCTGCGCAGCGCCCAGCAATGCTAAATCACTGCGTGCCGCAGTTCATTCTGGCCCTAGTTCAGGCTGGGGTTTGCAGGCTTCCCGCGAAACAGATGTGAGGAGGTTCTGTTGGTTGCGATCAGGTTTGGGGATTCGCCTGTTTGCTTTCCTCGAGTGCTAGTGGTTCGGCAGATAGCAGTAACGTGATGGGGAGATGGTAAATGGGGGGCGGAAATAGGCGCGTACGGTAAGAAACCAGCAGACCTTGTTTGAAAGAGACACTGAGAGCGTGAGAAAAATAGTAAAAAAATTGGGAGGAAGAATGCCTGACAGAGGTTTTGACAGTGCTTTCTGAAGCAGGAAATCCATTTGCTTAATATGTTTAAATTTTCCAAACACCAAGGAAAACATGCAGATCCCCACAGGAGAACTTTTCGAGATGACAGAATAAACAACTAAACAACTGAAATATTTGACGTTTATTGACATTTTAGGCGGCTTATTTAGAACGATGATCTTAGAACAAGGAAGTTAAAGACCTTCTAAAGTCTCATTAAATTTACATCTTGCTTTTGAGTGACCAAGACCCACCAAACGTTCTCTCGGTGTTTCAAACACCCAGAGGAAGGGCTGCCCTTTACAGTGCAAGATTCATTCTGGAAAATAAAGGTGTTAGTGCACTTAAAAAAGTTTCTTTGAAGGTGGTTGGGTTTTCGTGTGGTTTTTTCTTTCTTCTGTAAGCAAACATTCAAAACTGAGGTAAGCAGAAGAGATAAAAGCTTTCCGAGGGAAAAAAAAAATGACAGTGTGTTTCATGTAGTTTGTTTAAATTTAGAAATGAGGACCGGGGGAAATTTGGAATAAGAAGTGGAAATGAGGTGTAGTGTCTCATTGGAAGTTTTAAACATTAGATATGATGTATAAAGATTATTTTCTTTTCCAACCCATACCGCGATGGTCCGCAAAGCATCTGCCAGAACACAGACTACAAACTACAATTTGAGGTGTCAAATAAATTAATAGTATACATATGGATGTGCATCTGTAAAAGTACCTGTATGTGTGTGTATACACGTTACAGAATTTTAGGTATATAAACACATACGCACACTGCGCATTCATGCTGCTCACAAACCCATGACATGCAGTTTTTAGCCAAGCACCTCACTGCTGTCAGATTTTTTTCCCAAGGCCTGAAAGGGTCTGGAAATGAGCAGCCATCCCCTCTCAGCAGTTCTGCGCAGTGACAGACAGCTTGAGTCATGCTTCACCTTAGGAGAAAAAAAGAATGAGTAATCATTTTGTTTGAATTGCAATAAGTATGAAATATTTCTCGGGAGCCAAAAAAAATCTTGGAAAAGCAGAAAGACATTCTTAAATTGCTGGTCATAATAGAAGCATTGTCACATTGTAGTACTTCCTTCTTAAAGGGAAGAAAGTGTTAGGATCTCAAAATGTTTCATTCATGAGTATATGAAATAAGTGTACAGGACAGCACTTTAGAAGAATTTAAACTGGTAATTAAAAATTAAATAACTGCAATTACCTGCTTTTGCTTTAGTAAGTGCAATTTGTCTATGATGTGAATATCTAGTGAAAAAGCCCAACCTCTTCTCTTGGAGCCCAGCGATGTATGATTATTGGAAGAGTGAAAGTATAACCAAGTTTCCTAGGTTGCCAGCAAGGTGCCTTTCTACAGCCAATTTGCATTTTAGTTTTGTAACATTTTGGCTGCTGGAGCCATTATGTCGGTAGATACTGACTGTGTGGCTCTTTCAGGGAGGTAAAGAGTGCTGTTGGGAAAAAGGTCCCTTTCTCCCCCTCCCTCCACCCATTCCTAAAAATGACTTTTTTTTTTTTAATTTTATTTTTTCGTAAGAAGGAGCACCCTGGTCTGAAAACTGCCATTGTCTTTGAATTTTACTTCTTTAAAGTAGAACTATATTTTGAGAGAAAACGTGTGTGCTGGCTATAGTTTTCTGGGTTAAATTCTTATTTTCACTTCAAAAATTTCTTTTCAGCTGGAAAAATGTTTTAAATTATAGCCATTAAAAAAATTGCTCCTAGCTAGCAAAAATACTGTGGAAAACCTGTAATTTAGACAAGTACCTACATTTTATTTGCTCTATGCTGCTGAAATTTAGAATCTCTTCCCATTTACAGCTTACTTTTCACAGAACATTATTAACTTTTTGGCTTCATACATGATCTTCTGTCAGATGCTTTTGATTTGTAATTTAGCAAAGTATAATAAACAGTGCAAAAGTCATGAATTTTCCTCTGCATCCTGAGCTCTGTGGTAGGGAAAATGTGATAAAATGTGTACCTTAAGTCTTGTTTGATGATCTCTCAAAGCAAGTTTGCCTTCTGGAAATAATTTCTGGGGTTGAAGAGCATGGTATTAACAGATTTAATGTGGCTATTCAATGGATTGGTGGAGTACTATGTGAGGTTTAACAAAATGAGAGAGACAAATTGAACATCAACAAAACCTACATCTGTGAAGAATTATAAATTTAATTAGAAAAAAGGGCAAACTTAAAAGACCTCATTAACTAATCAGAATTTGATGTTACTGATTTAGGATTCTTAAATGGATGAATTTTAAGTAGCTTTGTTATCACTGTCCTTTTTTTCTCTTCATGTACTACATAGTGCCCAATCTGCAATCTGTAGTAAGGAGAAAGATTTGAATGGTACTGACAAAAATCAAATTATAGAGAGTAATGTTTTTGAAGTATTAAGAAGAACGTGTATGCCATTTAGCAAATAAGGCATTTTTAATTTAAGCAGGGCACTGAGTATTAAGGGGGGTGTGACAGCTCCATTTTTTTTTTAATTTTTTTTTTCCTTTCTTTTCATTTTTTTTCTTTTTTTTATGTGACCCATTTCTGTCCGGGTAAGGCCAAGCATTTGGGTTTTTTCCTCCCACTTTTTATTTGATATGTGAGTTATGTTGCCAAACTTCAATTATCCAGAAACCTGTTGACAAAATGGGAATATATGAGAGAAAGCACAAGCACACACCACCCAGAAATGTTTTTATTCTATGAACTAGCTGGTCCTCATAAGTGTGGTTCCTTACTATGTTGTAATTTTGTACTGCACATAAAAAACTGAAAGCATGTGAAGTGTAGCATTTTGTAAACTGTAACTAATTTCACTCACATCTGTGTCTAATTGTTGTCTGCATTCGCATTCTTGAGAGTAGATTTATTTTTCCTGGACCACTCTGTGGATTCAGCTGACCAGCCTAAGTGAGGATTAGTTGTTTTAAAGTTATTTTGATTAAAGAGTCATTTTTAAATTTGGTAACGTGCAACACATGGTTTAAATAATCCTCGAGACACAAAGGAATATATCTAAAGTACGTCTAATGAAAATGAAAATTGTGAATATGAACTTTCACAAATCATAGGGCATTGGAGGACATTTAAGGTATATATTTAATTCACTTTGAATGAACTGGTTTGTTTTTTTTTTGTCCTGTCCCACAAAACCATAAATGAGGTCTTTCTTGCTATGCACATACATGAATATGTATATATGTACATAATATATATATTTTCAAACACACAGAAGTTACTATTTTTGTAAAAATTTGGTACTTAAAATGGTGAGGATTACATTTTTAAAAAAATTTTAATCAAGTATGAATAATTGTATAGTGCATGTTGGAAAATATCGGTTAGTTAGAGCATCCATTTGAAAAAGGAAGTTTTTTCTGTTATAAAAGATGGGTTTAAAAAGGTCCTGTGCAAGAGGGAGTGAAGATAGCTCTGTAGGCAAACTTAGTTCTCACCTATAATTTTTTCCAGGTGTTTAGACGTAACAGCAGAAGCATATCCTAAGGCACTCTGCAGCAGTTTCTGGGGTAAAGAACCAAGGGGGAAAAAATCCTTACACCAAAATGCACAGTTTTGACTGTATCTGCTAGTCTAGTTTGATTTGGCATGCAATAAGGTATTGAAAAGCATGTTATGCAGTACTTTAAGTACCCAGTTATAAAAAGATTGATGTTTTTCCACATGCATTATTGCATGTTTCTTGACATCATTTGTAATGCTCTTCCTTGCCTGACTGCCCCTAGCAGTTGTTTACTCTTGCTAGTAGTAATTCTGTCTGTGATTAAAAATAACAAAAAACCCACCCTACAGACACATAAGTACGATTTGCTCGGATGATTTTTATGGCACTTAAAATGCCTCATCTCCCTTGTCTTTGCTCTGTGATCATTTAAGAGATGTCAGTTCGGGTTGAGTGGAAGCGCACAAGAAAGATCCTCCCTGCAGACATTAAGAGGATATATACCTTGCCCGAAGAAGCCTTCGTGTGCTTTTAAGCTAACAGTGTCCTGCAGTGTGTTTCCACCTGAATTTTATCACCTGCTGACTATTGTTACTGGCTAGAGTTTGTTAGTAAAGCAACAGTGTTTTTCTGATGGAATATGAAAACTATTACTCACCTGCGTTATAAAAGGAATGACTTGATTAAACTAAAAAATTATTGGTGGGCTTCCCAGTGAAACCAGATTCCTTTTCTTCATGAGTGACATCAGAGGTAAATGCTACAGCTTCCTCCCATATATTTAGCCAGAAGTGTCCTTTTAAGTAATGTTATTAGAAATCCCAATAGCACCTGGAATTTTTAGGAGTAAGACAATGCAATAACGTGTGGAGTTTTAATTTGACCTGGCTGGAGATGGGCTTCTTTTAGAGATGGTTCTGTAAGGCTGTTTGTTGGCTATATACTGAAGGTCTTTACCACAAGTAGACTTGCCCCTTGCTATTCTCTAGTCGTCCTCACCAAAAAAATAACAACATCAGCGTCTCCGGCTTGCCTTTGGGGTGAGCTTGACCTGTGGGTTCGCAGTGGCACAGAAGGATGGCGGAGAGCAAAGCGAGAAGAAAACCCTTGTGCTGAGGGTTAGAAGAAGCTGTCAAGAGCGCAGGAGGAGGGATGCGGAGAGGCGGGAGCAGCGGAGGATGCTGCGGGGCTGGGGCAGGAGCAGCTGGCGCTGCCCCGCCGGGGTTACCTTGGGGGGTGCGGGGCAGAGCCGAGCCGAGCCGAGCCGAGCCGGGGGAGGAGTGAGCGAGCCCCTGTGCAGCTGTCACGGGCCCCTGATGAATCACTATCCCGTCACTTGGCTGCCGTCCCCCGGCGCGGGGAGGAGGGACACAGACCTGCCGGGGAAACAACAGTTGAGCCTTCAATTTAAGGACAATATGCCTTTCAGGGGCGCCGCGCCCTCCTCCTCTCCCTTCGGATTTAAAGGACACAATTGTCATCCGTAGTGATATCCTTTCTTTAAATTAAGGCCTCGTAGTAAAGTGGAGTAATAGAAGCTTCTGTTTGTTTCCCTGGTTTGCAGGTGCAGAAGTCCCAAACCAGTTCAGATGTTGCTGTTTCCTCAAGCTGCAGGTAAGGATTTGATCGAAAATTGCTAATTTTTTGCAAGCCTTCTATTGTTGGGGATTTCTTTTAACTTTAAGTGATAAGTACAATATGTATTCTTATTTCCCACTTTAAGAAGATGAGTAAGTGCTAGAGCATAGCTTTTACATTCGTACAACCATGAGCACGTAACTTTTCACTCAATTGTTTGAGTTTATATTCGATGCTGGCGTTTTGAACTCATAGCAGTATCATCATCTTCTTTTTGTGTAGATTGTTTTAGGTAGAGAAATGTTCAGCGAAGGATCTATGTTTAGAACCTGTGATAAAATTTCGGTTAAAATACTAAAGCTTCCTATCTGAAATGACACTTAGGATATTTATACCATTACTGCAAGAGTAATTTTATATATAATTTTAATAGTCTTTTAAAGTGCGTAAGCATTTCTTTTAAACTTAAAAATTACTGGTTCAAATGCCTTGGAGGCACAGTAACCTATGAAGTTTCTACTGGGAGCAATTACTTAGAATGAGTATGTTGAATAACAATATCGAAAGTTTTAGGTATATAGGGTACCTCAGTCATAAGCCCCAACACCAACCAAGGGATATGTCATGGTGGTGATGACTGTTGGCCTGTTAATATAAGCACACATCTTAAATATTCAGCTGCTTTTGTGCTGCTTAAATGTTAAATTTTTGCTGTCGGTAGGAATTGCTCTTTTCTCATTTTGACCAAGCGACAGCTGCTGAGATGCAGCAGAGAGCTGAGGCACACTAACGCCTGTATGGATTCACTGTATGTCGCTCATATCCCTTTCCAATTGGGCACGCTTTATGTAATCCACAAAGCAAACAAGTGAGCAGACATAATAATGTTTTAATGCTGCATTTGTTTCAAAAGAAACAGAGGAACAATTAAGTAGTTTGCCAGAGTAAACACATACATCAGGAATATCTCATTCCCTGTCAGTAGATGATGGGTTTCCACAATTGCTTCAAGTGTTTTATTTGTTTTGGAGGCCCATTATATTGCCACTGAGTGGTAAACCTTGAAAAAGCAGAGTGTTAATTTGTTTTTAAGAGAATATATGTCTTCATATATTGGTGATTCCATCTTTGTGCATATTTTTAAAATACAAGATTACATCAATTTTTGGTGCTTGGAATCTAAGTTTTATTTAGTATCAAGCTGCAAAAATAATTACAGTAGCTGGCCATGTGGGGCTACAACATGAGTTAAGCACTGGAAAAGATCAAGTTGGGAGAAGAAGTTAATTTTTTTTCTAAGTGTTTCTGGGATGTTGATAAATAGCAGGCTGCATCTCATAAAGGCAGTTCCTCTGTAATTCATGTCAACTTATTTCACTAAAACTAGTTGCATCTTGTTTTCAGGTCTATGGAAATGCAGGATCTAGCCAGCCCACACAGACGACTAAGTGGTGGTAGTAGTGAATCCCCCAGTGGTCCAAAACTTGATAACTCCCATATAAATAATAATTCCATGACACCCAATGGCACAGAAGGTGAGCCAGCCTTTTTTTGTTGTTGTTTGTTTCAATGTTTCATTATTTGTTTTTTCTCCTTTTTTTGATTTGGTGTTCTTACAGTCAGCAAGCTATATAATGTTTTACTATTTTAGGCGTTCTGTGTTCATTCATATGGTACATAAAGGCAATATTCCGTGTTTATCAGTAGTTACTATTATCAAGTTTCAGCAATAGCTTTCATTACAGGTTTATGTTTCTTTCATGGAGTTTGAATGCCTAGTATGTGCAGAGCTTAAATTTTAAAAAAAGTCAAAAAACTGAAAAGGAAGTTTAGTGATGAGAGAAAAAAAGTAGGTGTTTGCAATTGCCATAGTACAAATTGAAACTTTTCCATCTTTTTTACTATTTTGGTATTTCTTTATGCTCTGACTTTTTTCAAGTTCCTAAGGCTATGAGAATTTTGTCAAGTAGGCTAATAAAACTGAGTGTTGAAAGTTCCTCAGGCTAGCTTGCTGCTCTGATGGAGTGGCCAAAATTCAAACAGGTGTAGTAATTCAATGGGGTAAACTGATACCTATTTCTCAAGAAGCAGTCAGGCAGTTGATAAGTTATGTTTGTTCTCAGTAGAATACTAACAACAGAACAACCTAACAGCTTTGCCAGTAATATAATACATCTATAATACATATAATAATATGTGTAATGAAGCACAGAAGGGTTTATACAGCAAGCAGCAAAAAAATGCTCTTTCCTGTAGCATTTCTATGGCAATAGTGGGAAAGATCACACATGACATTTGACTGGCTGTGTTAACAGAGAATTAATGCATTTCTAGAAAAGAGTCATGCAGATTCAGTATTGCTCTTCAGTATAAATGTATAGGTAAGCTGCTACAACTGTTGTAGCAAAGATATGCCTTCTTTTTTTCCTAAGAACTGAGCTAGGGTAATGTTGTCAGACTCTTTAGGGTTATGGATATGCATTGCATTTTTCCAGGAAAGGCACATGTCAAACAGACAAATGTTTGTTGTTGTTCCCCCAACCCAATTCCCCAAATAACTCTGTTATTTATTGTAATTGTAGTCCCTGGTAGTGGGGACAGTTTATGGGTTATCAGATTAACAGGAACTTGTGCCAGACTTGTGTGTAATTTACCTTTTGCTATTGCTGTAAAAGTATTGCTTCCATCAAATATTAAGCCATTTGAAAAAAAATACCTTTTTAAAGGATAAATAAAATACTTGCTATGCTCATGTAGTTTTAGCAGGAAAATATTTTATGTCTATAAATGAGTCTTCTTCCTTTAAAATACACAAGTATGTTATTATATTTTTATATCATATTACCAGGTATACACCACTTTTAGTACAGGATAAAACTGTCCTTTCAAATTAAAATTCCTCTAGCTCACAGAAGCCTTTGTTGTAAACTTCATGAGCTTTTCTACCTTCTATATAACCTGGAGGTTCTTTTGTAGAACAAAAATAGGGGGTGTTCCTTGAAACACTCAAAGTTGTTCATCATCTGACTTGACTTTTTGCTCGGCATGTAGTGCTGTGTGCATACACTCTGAGAAATGCTTAATATTACTTTGTCAGGAGATCTCAGGTAGAAAACAATTTTGGAAATAATATCTCAACTTCTAGGTAGGTATCATAGTTCATTGAAGAAAGTCAATTAAACCGTGGTAACTTATTTATCTGCCACTAGAACTTTCCAGTTTAAAAGGATTTGGAGAGAATTCTACCCAGAAAGCTCTAACTTGCAATCCGTGTTTGCCTCCTGAGATGAAGCCAAACGGTTTTCTTTTGTTTGCCCTTTTCCCTCAGGTGACATGACCCTCCTCAGCACTGCAGACTGGCTGCTCAGCCCTAGCACACCGAGCCCTGCAGGTTTGGGTGCTGCAGTGGGCGCAGCAGGCGTGGGCACTCAGCATGCGATTCCCCATGTTGTTCCCAAAGTGTCCCGAAAGACAGCTTGTGCTTGGTGGTTCTGCTCTGAGCTCTCTAATTTGAAAATTCCTGTCTCTGATTGCTCTTAAGTGACAAAGAAGGAAACGTTTTTCAAAAAAACTAGTGGAATCATTTATTTCTGAATGAGATGTGTGCCAAGAGACAAAATTTGTAAGTGAAGCAGATGCCTAAGAGTCTGAAGGTGGAATTTTTACTGCTAATCTGTTTTATCTTGAGAAAATGTTTTGTTAGGCTCCTTGAGCTGCTAAGGAGGCTTAAGAAAGAGTGGAGTGAATGAAGCAAAAGTTTCCTATTTTTTTAATGAAGGGTGAAGTAAAATTATTCTTTCTGGGGTTCTTGAAGCAGAATCTTGCTGAGACACAAGTGGCTGATTGTAAGGATGTGTTTGTAAGGGCTCACCAAACACCTCTCTCTAGATGCTGCAATGTGGTTTGCTTGTTTGTTGCACATGGGCTGGAGATGTGGCTTGCTGAATCTTCACATTTCCAATATAATATGTGAAACCAGCTTCTAGTCTACCACGCACACATTCCCACTAACGTGAAAGAGCCCTCCTTCTCTAGCATGAAAGCCCTTCATGTGACTGAGAAGCAGGGCCTCTAGGTATTTGCATGTTATAAATATCTTGTAAAGATATGTTAAATTTGATTTGACTATGGGTGTGATTTTGACAGGTTTCCATACCCTGAAGCACAGGATATGTTCGCTAGAGGAGGAGGGGGGCAAGAAAAAAGAAGGAGAAAAAAATACCTGTCCCAAAGTGAAATGGCTGCATTTCAAACAAATGTTCATTAATTCCTCTAAGGCGCATTTTCAGACTTGTCTTCTATTGATGTTTTTCTGCAAGAGGATGTGGTTGGAAGATAGCTCACTTTGTTAGCTAATATTTTTAGCTTCACACTTAGCTGTAAGTTTACAAAGCACTGAATGGGGATTTAGTTGTGCGATTGAGTCTGAGTTTAATCTCTACATGCAGCTTATGTATAATAACTCCTTGTGTGCTTAATTTCACTTTGATAGAGCAGAATTCTTCTCTTAGCCTGGCAGCATGGTCTTCACTGATGGGGAAGTAACAAGGAAATTATAGACCTTGATCAGACAGAAATTTCCCAGGATCAAATGCAGAGGACTAAAATGTCTGGCTAAAGGCACTCAGAAAAATCAGTCCTAGTATGTCAAGGTGATGCTGATTATATAAATACTACAGTATTTTAGATTTTCATGTTCTCTTTAAGTGTATTTCCACAACATACCCTCTATTGTAGAATAGAGCAGGCGCTGGAAAACATAAAAATTATGGCCCTGTATAACTTCCTAAGAAAATATCTTAAAAAAATTATTGGAGTAGGGATCAAAATGCTCATAGTTTTGCCTTATCTCTAATCTTCCTTTGTCAGTGAATTGCCATGGTGGGTTGCTACTGAAGGAGTTAAAGGAACAATAACAACAGAAGCTCATAAAATTGCCATTCATTAAGTTTTATCAGACAGCTGGTGGCTATTCCAACACAGTGCCCACTTTGGTAGATACCCTTTAGAGGGGAAAGGCCATGAGTAATCAGTAAACTTGAAAGGAGTAGGAAATCTGTTTTCCATGGCAGAAGACTTCTTCCAGTTTCTGCCTACGGTGATCTTTACTTTTATCTCAAGAATGTAAATCAAATCTGATGGATGGCATAGAGTGAGAAACAGAAGCCTGTGGCCCATCATGATGATGTTTTATGCAAGGAATGGAAAAGAATAGATGAGGACTGGGAGAAGGAGCTGTTAGTTTTCTGATCAACTACTCTCCATTCATTTAAGCAGTGCAGACCTGCTACTGCCCTTTTATTTGAGTGTTCAAGAAGGAAGGAGGGAAGGCATTGACATATCAAGTGGGAAGGGAAAATGGATAACAAATTGAAGATCAGATTTTCAAAGATACATAGGAAGGGAGGCTTCAAAGGGAGTTGGACATCAAAAATCCGTTGGAAAAAAAATGATTCTCACTCTTTAAGTACCTGCTGCAACATGAGAATGAGATCTGACAGAAAGGCAGTCAAAGCTCTCCACTACGAGACAATCTGATTCGTGGCCATTAAAAAGGTTGTTTTAAGTCTGGTGGACATAAATCCATCTTCGGGATTTCAAAAGGCAGCACTGTGTGGTATGTTTGCTGTCAAGCTGCAGTATTACAGAATGGAGAAAAAATTGTTTTCAGTATTTCCTAAGGTAATGGGGGAGTAAGATGTTAAAATCTATAGAGAGGGTAGAACTGGTTGTTATGGCACATGACAGATTTTTCTAAGTAAATTTTGTTCTTATGAATTATATTTCTTGAAATTCTAGCAATACTTTGCAGCACTCAAAATAGTCTTTCAGTATTGCAATTAAGCAATTCACAGTGGCAGTGAATGATTTTTAATTTATTTTTATTTTTTACATTTTTTGTATTTTTGGGTGCCTTGGGATGCAAAGTTGTGGTGGGTGATAGTAATCAGACAAAATGGTGCTTCTTTTGGTGATTCTGGCTGGATTCTGGTGCCTTTTAATTACTCATTTCTGCAGTTACTGCTAATTACATATGCTGAAATTTCTATACTTGCATTTGCAATAAGGAGCTTGATGGTATGGAACTTGTAATTGAGACCTCCATATTTAGACATCCTGGAATAATAGCATACTAAAGGCATATATAATATTTGCTTTTCAGTAGGGTATTAGCATCAAGAGCTGTGGATGCTGACTTCTTTACTAATTCCAGAAGAGTGCAAGAGGACCATTGATTGGCCAGAGGCAAAGACTGCCTCCCAAAAGCAACCTGTGGGTCTGTAGAGGCTAGTAAGAATCTGCCACCTAGTTCACTTCTGGAGGATAAAAATCAGATACAGCTGATTTATGTGAAGGCAAGGGGCTGACTTGGACTACTCTTTCTTCCCTGCTCTTCGCCTTTTTTTCCTTGCTGTATTACATTGGCTTCCTTCCAGACTCTTTGTCTTACCTGTGCTTTTATTCTCCTGCTTCCCCAAGAGTCTTTCTGTCTGTTCTGACCACATGTAGCATAATGGTCTATTATTCCTCTTTCATAGGCACTTGGCCAGTGAAATGACTTGTCCACTTCTCTGCTGACTCAGTCGAGCAACTCCTGTTGCAAGGTCTTGGGGAGGAGATTTGTTAATAAATATTTATGTACTTATACTTACTATCTTTTATATATATGTATGTGCATCCATTTTTGAAAGAGTCTGTATTTCAGCTTCCTCTGTAAGTTTTTCCTGAAAGAAAGGACCTCATTTAAGTGATAAGTTAATATCCAGTTCCGGTTCCCAGAGGCATTTGAGGTAAACAAAATACTCCAAATGATAAATTACTTTAAAAAACAAAGGAAACTCTTAGAAGCACCATAATTTTAATATCATTTATTTTTGAAAGCTTCTCATAGAGATGTTCACAGCATGTGCTGTTTCAGACTGTGGATGAAATGTGGTAGTATGAGAGCACCCTCTGAGTGTGTCTGAGGGTCCCAGAGCTCCATGCGCACAGTGGTGGTGCACAGGCTGTGAGGTTTCAATGACCTGGGGTTTCAATGAACTGTGAGGAAGTCCACTCCTCACTGAAAACTCTCCACAACACATCATTCTGGGGTGGTGTCTTTCGCGTGGGACCATCCTGTTATGCATGTGTGTGTACAATTGTGTGATTCCATACAAAAATGTCATATGAAATGTCATGTGTCATATGGCTGGCCAGTAATACTGAAGAGAAGGAAATCCAGTTCCAGCTGTGACTGTGCACATGCAGAAGGAACAGAAGTAGAAGATCTTAGTCAAAGACACACCTTAATAGGGTAGTATTTGAAGAGCCTTAGCAACTTCAGACTTGTGGCTTGATGATTTAGCATTTGCATCTTATGATTTTCTGATGGATTTTGCTTGTCCTAAGTAGATAAAAAAGCATGAAACTTGGTTACACTTTGGAGTTAGCCATATCATTTGACCTCTGTTCAGTGAGTGAAGTACCTGTAGTCTCCAGGTTTGATGAAGCAAGCTAGGGAATGTGCTGCTGCTGGTGATGGCTGGAGGGAAATGGAAGCTAGCACTATCCCTCTTTGTCCAGGTGAATTTGGCTTTAAGTCTGTCAGTCCAGGGGTTCAGACACTGGCCAAATGTAGAGCATATTATCTCCCATTTATGAAACATCCCACCTGCTTTGTCATTGTGCTTCTGTCTTCATGAGATAGTCTTGTGTATTGAACTCCTAAATGGCAGAGCAGACTTGACTTCTCCGTGCTGCTCTCTTGTTCACTTGAAGACCTCCATGCTCCCAGGAGGTAGTGAAGACAACCTTTTTTGCCCTTAATGGCTGGGCTTGTGGTGTTTTGTGGTCATTCTGTCTGGCTTTGGTTAAAGAACATGAATACTGTTTTTGAACACTGCAAATTGTTAAACATGGGCATGGTCAGATTCCCAGTTGAAACGAGAAAAAGAAAAAATGGAAATAGAATAGTCCACGACACTTCTAAAAGGGTTGGTTTTGGATATAAGCTGCCTCCATTTGCAGAGAAGAGATACAAATATTTGGTGTAATTGGACATGTGAGTGTGAAGGGATAAGAACCTTAGTTTGACTCAGATACTCTCATCTTCCAGCTGCAATGAATTTTAACCCGTGACAGTACTTGGCAGATAAACATCCAAGCTGAATCTTGCTTAGGAGCTACAAATACTGTCCACTCTTGTCTCTATCCAGATGTTTTTGAATTTTCTTTCTGATTTTGCACTCGGTGACACCATTTCTTTGTAAATTTAAGGTTTTTACTGCTTGATGATGTTAAAGGTCTTTGACCTGAAAGGCATGACCTAAGAGGAAGATGAGGGTCATGGGTGTGATAAAACCTAAGGGTTAGCCACAGCCCAAATACTGGAGAAGTTTTGAAGCCTCTCACATCAGAGGAGGGGAAGACAGGGAAGAGTCTGGGCTTGAACTAGAATGTGCTGCTTTGAGCAGGGACTTTCTTTGAAAACCACAAATTTAGGCTGGAAATTACCGTCTGGTAGTTTCCAGACAATAAGATCCAGGAAGAGTTCTCTGATTTGAGAAGCAGTAACAAATAAGTTTATCAGGCTTCAGGGTCTGAAGTTGATGATTTGATAATCCGTGATATAGACAATAACATCCTGGATAGGAATTAGTATAATTGAGTAACCTGTAACCCTTTTATAATTGCAAGATTCTTCACTACAGAGGATTGTTAGAATAAAATAACGGAAAATAACATCAGCTTAGAGGTTCCAAGTAGAATTTTTGTCTTGTTGTTAGTAAAAATTATCTTTATGCTTCCAGGTGAACTTTGGGCTTCTGTAGTGAGTACGGAAAAAAGATGGTGTCAAGCAAAGCAGAGTATGAATAGCAATTGATACATAAAGTATTTACAGTAATTTCACAACTATAAGGTGCACCCTTTTGACTAAAATTTTGATCGACACCCAGAAGTGCACCTTATAATCTGGTGAACCTTATATATGGACAAAGTTCGGAAATTTGCCAACCTGGAAGTGCAAGCCGCAAGAGCCAGCAGCCATGGCAACTGCAAGCCGAGCCGCGCGCCGCAAGAGCCATGGCAACCAGCGCCGGGGGCAGGCGGGAGTGCCGGTGCCCACAGCATGGGGAGGGCGCCTGGGGCTACATTAAAAACTATGCTGATCTGTGAAAAATGTTTGCAAATTGAGCACCTGCCAGTAGACCCCGCAATCACACGATTCCATTACTAATTCGTTACTTTGTTGCGCGTGGATTCTCGCTGCAAAAAAAAAGTTTACCTTATAGTCCGGTGTGCCTTATAGTTGTGAAATAACTGTAATCAAGATTTACGTGGTGTTTAGCTACTGCTATTATTTGAAGATAAAACCAGCCAAAATAGGGCAAGATGTTTTTATGTATGTCTATAAACAAGCTAACTACCACTTTTACTTTGTTGAGTCTTTGTAGCCCACGAATATAATTTCATTTTACCCACTTTTTTGTAAAATGCAAAGACTATAACATCATAGTGTTAATTCAATCTTAAAGCTGCGAAATTAAAACCAATTTAATGTCAAGCATATTTGCAATATTTCTGTTCTGATTTAATGTACACGGCATAGCTGTTAATGAAGATGAGTTCAGTAGAGCAAGTCTTACATGTATTTATTGTAATAAAAGCAATTTTTAAATTACATTTCAAAACCTTACTTTTTGCATGATTGAAAGTACAAATCTTTATGAGATATTCCTACAATTTCTGTGTTAGAAGTAGCCAAATATTAGGTCTCAAAATCCTTATTTAAAGTAGCCAGCATCTCATTTCTTGTAACACTCTTTACTGATATATATACCAGGAACTGCATGACAAGCTGTGAACTCAGAAAGTTGTTACTTGGCCAATGAACCACATGAACTTGTGGGTTCTGGTCTGAAGTTCTCTCTCTCAACAGAGTTTAGAAACTGCCATTTAAGTAATTTTTTAACCACCTTTTGCTATACAGCTGACAAAACAGGGAACATTGCACTTGCAGTCTCTGAGTTCCTTTAGAAGAAAAATCTTAACAAGCTATATAACATTAGAACAGCAGTTGTTATATCTCTGAATTTTTTTACATTTTCTCCAAGTTAGCATTTGTTCTATTATCTGCTCCACCTCTTTTTTTCTATTGTTCTGTGTGTTTTCTTACACAGTTTCTTTTTAAGTCTTTTTAGAATCTTACAAAATACTAGAAACAAAAAATAAGGGGAAAAAAATCTCTTTGTTGTCATAGTTTCTTTAGCTCCTTGATATAAAAACTAAATTTATATTGCTTGTTCTAAATAAACACTGACTTTTTGCAGCAGTTTGAGAAGACATTAATGCGCTTCTTGAGCTTCTTGTTGATAATCTATTACATGAGTGGTTTGGATGTCACTAAAACTTAGTAGTACATTGCCGAATCAGAGTCTGTCTCTAGAATTCAAATGTGATGGTTCTGCACCTCTGTAAAAGTGAGTTTTGATAAAGGAGCAGCAGAAATGGGAACTTTCCTCATTTTCCACAGTCTCTGCCACGACTGACCATGGTGTTAGCTGTAACTGGCAAGCTTGCAATGTGTTGTCTGGATGTGGCAATCTTCCCACTCATTTCCCAGTGTCATCTTGTGAAAGCTTAGGGCATGTCAATTGTCGTGGAAAATGTGAGGAGCTGAAATCCAGAGCACCCGTAAGCAGCAAGGCAGGGCCAGATCTGTGCCCGTCCAAAGCCTGGCTTCCTTGGACAGCTCCATATGTCTCTCATCATAGATATGGATGGCTCATGTGTTGCTGGGATAGACTGTGAGACTTGTATTCTTAGGCAGTCCCTTTGCAGTTCTCTTTCCCCATGACTCTGGAGTGAAATATGTTGCACTGCAGGTCAGTTTTGCCTTGGACAAAGAAACCTTCCTTTGCAGTAAGAGCACATGTAAATATTTCCAACAGGTAAACCCATGGCTATTCTTCTCCATTTATTTCTTTTTATAGCATTTCAATGTGCTTAGGCTGATAGAAGGAAATATGCAGTGATTTTCAGGCATTTTGATTAAAGTGCTAGGGGAATGGAGACTTTTTCAGTACCTATTCATCTTTATTAAATTCCCAACTATCTGTGACACAAAGGTTCATTAAGGTTGTGGCTGTTTCTAAAGACAGCATTCTAGGGCGTATTTATTATCACCCAAGTAATGGGTTTCCAGATTCAGGAATAATGAGAACATTTCTTATATCCTGGGATTTTTTATATTCAGGATATAAAACAACTGAGAGAGAAGACATAAAGTTTTTATGAAAAATTAGTGAGCATCTCAGTCAGCAACTACAGTTCCTTCCCATGAAGATGTCACTGCATTTTATTTCATATGTTTTCCTGTATCTTCAAAAGTAGTGTATGTAGTAAACAGCATTCAGTTTAAAACTGTGTTGCATGGAAATATTGCTCATTAGTCATAGAGACAGAAATTACATTTTGATGATGTTTTCCTGAAAATGGTATCTTGAACAAGGATCCAAATAGATGCTCAGATGCTCATCCAACCTGTCCTTGAACATTTTGAGTGTTGGAGCAGCCACAGCTCCTCTGGGCAACCTGTTCCTGTGCCTCACCACCCTCAGAGTAAAGGATTTCTTCCTGATATCCAATCTAAACCTAGTATATTTCCCTTTGGATCCATTCTCCCTTTTCCTATCACTACATATTCTTGTGAAAGTCCTTTTCCATCTTGACTTTGGGCTCCATTCAGGTACTGAAAGGCCAAAATTAGGTCGCCCCAAAACCTTTTCTAGGTTCAACAATCCCAAATTTCTTAGCCTTTCATTGCAGAGGAGGTGCTCTACCCCTCCAATCATCTTGGTGTCCTCCCTCTGGACTTGTTCCAACAGGTCCATGTCCTTCCTGTGCTGGATGCAGCACTCCCAGTAGTGTCTCAGAAGCAGAGCAGGGGGCAGAATCCCCTCCCTTGCCCTGCTGGCCACGCTGCTTTTGATGCAGCCCAGGATGCAGTTGGGCTTTCTGGGCTGAAAATGGACATTGCCAGTTCTCACCTGACTTTTCATCCACCAGAAATCCCAAATTCTTTTCAGAAGGGCTACTGATACTATACTTCTCTGTATTGCATGAGGCGCTTCAGCGTAGTTCTCAGACTGCTAATTTGCAGCAATCCAAAAATTAAGAATATGGAATATTGTTTCTTCAGTAGAGAAGAGGAAGAGTTTAGAGAAAGCGCATACTGAAAACTTCCAGCCTTTACTCCAGGTTACGTTGATGTGTCTTGTCTTCCTCTCTTTTCTCCTACCACAGATACCAGCTATAGAGGAAAGCATGTTTCATTGTTATTACCAAAGTACAATTGCATTCTGGAAATTAGGTTCAAAAGACTTGCAATTTTTTGGGAAAAGTGAAGTAATCTATGAGAGAAGTATGAGTCTGACTGTAAAATGTAGCTATGATAACCTTCTAAGAAAAAGCAGAAGTTAATGTAGATGCTATACTTTTTCATATCTAGATTGACAAACTGTAGAACATGCAGTAAAATTACTTGTGATAGACACTTTGCAATAAATATTTCATTGTATCTGTGTGTTAGGCTTTCAGTATTTAGTCATTAAATGGATGGTGAATAACTTACGTGGTGTGTTTTTAAGAAATACCTTTGTATTGGAGTTACAGTTCAGATCATGAGCACACTTTTGGAGTGAACCTTGTGGCCACCTTTTCTTACCACATTAATTCCCCTTAGGGGGTCTCTTGGACTTCCCTTGTTTCAAAAAAGCTGCTTTGCAGAAGTGCAGCTGATGTTCTCAAGTTGAATAACCACTCCCAAAACTGCCCAGCCTCTGGACACTGAGCCCTCTACCCCAACCATTTCACTTCATGAAACTTTCCTTAATGGACTGCACTGCTTGTTAATGCAGAGTTCTTAGTGCAGCTAAGCATTGACCTCCCAAGTTTAGCAGACAAAAGTCCTGAATGAGAGTCAAAAGAAAATAATGGACAACTAGTAAAATATTGAGAGATTTCTTTCAGATCCCATGGAGGTGAAGGAAATAGACATGCAGAAATAAGAATGTGGTCTGACAATGAAAGGAAAGGTCTTTTGTGAAAAGAGGGAAGTACCTCTGCCTCACCCTTTCCAAACTTGATACCAAAGGTTTCTGCTAGTGATGGTTGTAATTCCTGAACACACATGTGTACACAGACTACATAGGGAGTAGCTATTGGTGCCTCTTTTGCATCCATGCCAAGTCAGCCCCATCCTTGCTTTTTGGATCAGAATACTGTCCTGATCTCAACATTACAGACTTTGCACTGGACTGACAGAAAGAGAAATTGTTTATTTACTTGAGGTTTTATTAGAAGTCATTAATTGATTATTAATTATGAATCAGCACGAGCCAGGCAATAATATCTTAGTGTCTTTCTCTTTTACTCTCAGACAGCTGCATTATGTTGTGGGCGCAGAGCGATGACATGTAAAAGCATTCATTGAAGTATTTGGTGAGGACTGTGTCCTCGTTTTTTTATTCAGGGTTGTTGAGTATAAAGTTGGTTTTAATTTTGAGAGGAGAAATCCACCACAAGAAAAGTGTTTTACTTCATCACAAATTCTTAATTTTCCTCTGAAAAATCATTTAATTGGAAACAAAATTTGAACAGCTCTCAGCGAAAACCATTTCAAAATTATTTGCTCTTTGGTCTTATTCAATTTGCTGTCTTTAAAGCCTGTAAATGCTGTGTGACCTGATCTAAATGTGGATCCTTATTGTTGGGTCTGCAGGATTAAGAGGAATCAGGACAGGTGCAGAGAGTTGCATGGGGACTTCTGGTTTGTTACATTGGCACTTATTCCTTGGAGACAGGAATAACCCTCTTGATCATCCTATATTTATGTGTAAATCATAACTGCCAGTATTTTGCACTGTTTGTATATACAAATACATAAAATGCAAAATATTGATAGCCATGATTTAGAATATTTTTTGGCAGATTTTTGCTTTATTGAGTTTGTGTTTGTAGTGAGTGTGTGTGCATGCGCCTGCAAAAATATTAGGAGCACATAGAATATCTTCTGTTTATATTTCTATATAGTTAAAACAGAACCAATGAACAGCAGTGAGATCGCTACTACTACTACCACAGACGGGTCTTTAGACAATTTCTCAGGATCAGGTAAGGAATAAACAAAGGTTTTAAGCTCAGCATTTTTAAAATTTATTATTTTCTTATCCCACATGGTCTAAACCTGTGCACCTCTCTTAAAAAGCCTTTTCTATTTTCCAGCTTATACCTGTTTCTGTTCATTTTAGTCTAAGTCAACAGGAGTTTTCCCCAAGTAAGGAGAATTACAATATCAGGCTTATTAATGTCTATTGGTGTCTTCGGTGGGAGTCCCACTAAGGAGTATTCCTATACTTTTTAAGAGTAATTACTTTTGTACAGAGTAATTACTTTTTGTTTTCTGTGACTAGACATACATGCCTCTGTGATTATTATTCTAATTGAGGGGTAGGTCTTCCTCACTTACTGTAATGTATTGTTACCAAAGTATTCGTTCATTTTCAGGCTTCTTTTCATAAAGGAAGCCAAATGCATCTTGGTTTCTGACATACAGGATACAAATTCTGTGAGAACAAGATGTTTACTCAGTTTCGCACACCTGTAGAATAACTGTGATATTTCTAGTACATTGGTTTTATGGTGAAAATCTAATCAGAAAAGGATCTAATAATATATTGTGGGATTACATTTCCATAGTGGCAAAATTTGACATCTCACAACCAGTCAGATTTCTGGTAGCCAGCCCTTTCCTGGTCTTGTCCTTTTTCTGCACAGGCTGTTGAGTATGAAAACATCAAGCCTGAAAGCCCAAAGGAAGGTTTCTGAAGTATTTTAATTCTCTGAAAGAAGAAAATACATTATGTACCTAATAGTAGCTACATAATCTGTGGTGATCTGAATAAAGCTTGGACTGTAACATTTGGCATGTCTACAACCTCACAGGCCACAGAAAAGAAAAAATATCAGGTGTAGAAGGCACAGAAAGAGGCTCCCTGCCTCAGAGTGTAAAGATGATGGATTTTCCCTGTAGCTGGCCAGGAAGTGGGTAGCTGGCGAGGGGTAATTATGCATGCCTTGTTTATTTCCAAGCAGTTAGCAATAAGGTCTGTTGTTTCTCGGGCTGTCTGATTTTACAGTAGTCTCATAACCCGCCGCTGACCCTTTCTTTACAAAGGCTTCCAAGCCCACCTTGGGACCGAGGGGAGAAGTGTCACCCTGACAGTAACCAGAAGGGCTCCCAAAAATACTGCCTGGAGCAGAGCTGCCAGGCTCAGAGCAGCACCCAGAAATGCTGACAGCAATGGGCTGTGCTGGGGGAACGCTCCGTGTCAGCAGCACTGCTGGGGCTGCTTGGGGAGCAGCTCACGGCGCAGCCTCTTCCGCTTATGTTTCACTAACAGCATCTGCACCTTGGGCATCCTCATGCAATACTCATTTGAAGGGCTCAAAGCATTTTAGACAGCAGATAAGGTGGAAGAAAATAGAAGTGTAATAAGGTAATGCATAGTCTGTATTAGGAATTTATTTTTTTTTAAAAAGAGGCACGTGTTCTGAAGCGGGCCATGTGTTTTCAATTGAGGCATGGATAAAGCTCCTTAATAAAATGTAGGTCTTAAAAATTCTGAAAGTTAATAAAATGTTGCACTTGAGATATCAACAATCCTTTGAAACTATGAAGGGAAATGTTTCCACTAGGAAATAGGTTGTTTGCATTGAGAATGTTGCCTGTGTGCAACGAAAGAATAAACTATGGCTCAGGAATTGTACAAAGGGGCAATTTAGTATTTGAGATTTGCAATCAAGATTTTAATGTTAAGCATTCCTGTATAGTTCCTCATAAAATATTATTTTCTATCTAAGGTATCAATGATATTTGAATTTAATTAAAATCCTGTTAATACTCTGAAATTCTATTAGGAAAAATAATATTTATCTTTGGTGTGTGTATTTACACTTCTGTATGCTTTCTTTTCTCCTTGGTGCAGCAATTGGAAGCAGTGGTTTCAGCCCAAGACAAACACACCAGTTCTCCCCACCACAGATTTACCCTTCCAAGTATGATATCTTTTTAAAATAATAATAGTAGTAGTAATAATAATAACTGGAATAGGCAGATTTTAACCTCATTTAAAATAATAATTGAGTCCATCTGTTAAGCCATAATTTAAACCACAGCAGCTTCTAGGGAAAAAAAATACTTTTTTTTAAATGCTAAGAATGTATTTGAAAAATATTTGTAAAGTTCTTATTTCACTTATTCTTTTATTATTGATTTCTTACTGTTTTGTCTCTTAAAGTTTCTGTTGTCTAGCACAGCCTATGATTATGTGTTAATAAAGCAGCAGGATTATAATAAGGCTAAAAATAAGTGCAGGCATGTCTGTCTAATGCAGTGTCTGTCCTATTTTCTGTCGTTTCTAATCAATAGCAGACCCTACCCACATATTCTCCCTACCCCATCCTCACAAACGATGGCTGCGTATGGGCAGACACAGTTTACAGCGGGAATGCAGCAAGCTACAGCCTATGCCACGTACCCCCAGCCTGGACAACCCTACGGAATCCCTTCCTATGGTAAGAAATCATGGCCCTGTCGTTCTACTCCTGAGGTAAATGGTTTTTTAGATCAAGATTGTGTGACCCTTGGGTCAGTACTTAGTGGGACAGCTGTGCTCTAGAGCATTTCTTGTGGAAGACTGTTCATTTTCACACCTTGGAATGAGTGACGCTTAATTTATGTATTAAAGAGCGGAAAAGGTACTGGAAGATGAACCCATTTTAGGATCAGGAGGAGAGGTTCATTAGCTTTTTGTTGTTGACATCAAAAATACAGCAGTGAAATGGGAAAAGAGATCTTGGGGCTTCCATGGCAGAGGCCCAGCCCCTGGTGACTTTCTCAGGGCTCTGCTGCCCAGCTGTGGTGAGGTTACATCAGGATGTAAAAGTCTGAATTTCAGCTAATAGATTACTAAAACCCCGATGAATCTGCAAGGCTGTGCTGATTTTCAGCAGGCAAAAAAACTGATTCAAGAATGCTTCCATCAAAAAAATATCTCACTTTCCAATGTTTTAAAACTCCCTGGAGGTGAAAATTGAGGTAAATTGCCACTAAAGCTCTGTCTGCCTGATGAAGGAGATAGTACTAAGTAGCAAATATTCCCCAAAAAATTTAATTTAAAAACAAGCTGCAATGGGTGAGACCATTTTCCTGCCAGACTGTCTGCTGGCAGACCACATAGCAGTGCAGCAGCGAGGATGCATTATTAGAAAATAGGTCTTATATTCCTCTGGGGGAATATATTAAAAATATACAATCCACATGCTTTGAGCAGTATATTTTGTAAAAATACTTTCAGATAATGTAAGTTTTATAACAAAAAGACAGAACTCACTATACAAGCTGCTCACTTTAAAATTGTTAAAAGTTTTAAGTGCAAAACTGATGAATCTTGAAGTCTGCAAATTGAAAATGCACTGGATCTCAAACATATCCTATGGCAGATTATGGTGTATACTAGGTGAAAGAAATACATTCTTTTCCCCCTTACTTTAAAATAGGTTTCTAAGTATAAATTGGATGTTTCAGTTTCAGTTCGAATGCACATATTTTAAACTTACACTATGATATGGGAAGTCTTGGACACATACACACACACACACAGAAGCTCCTGTTGCTGATGAGAGCTTGTCTGCTAATTCCATCTGGTCCAGTTGGGGCGATAACAGACAACCGTTTTCCCCACCCTGCTTTTGTTGACCTGTTTCTCCTGTGGACACCTTGTGTTCATACTTGGCTGACTGCTTGGGCAGCCCAAACAGTGACTTTTTTGTTTTTCGCTTGGTTCCTCTGGATTAAATCCTGACTTCACTGAAGTCAACTCTAAAATTCCCACTGACTTCAGCCAGGCCTTGATTTCACTACTTGAGTTTAGCTGTCTCACTGTCGTCGGAGCTGTAATTGAGAGTTGCTTTACTTGGCAACTGCTTGTGGGGGTTAACATGCTTGCCTGCTCTTTTGTTTTGGTTTGGTTTTTTGCCTAGTCCATCCCCCATGCCTAGGACTTCAGATAAATTTGCAATGTTTTACATTGCAGAGCTACTTTTGGCCACTGAAATCCTCAGCTCCTGAGCCAAGAGAATTTTTACGTGTTTTATTCTTCTCAGACTTGTGCCTTGTGGCTGATGCTAATGTCCTCCTTGCTGATGTACTTTATTGGAGTAATATTTAAAGGCAAATAACTATTAAAAAGTTTGGGGACTTAACATATATTTTTGCATATTTTAAGGTATGCCATATAATCTATGCTCCTAAATGAAATTGGGGAGCATTAGGACACTCATTTGCATAGCCTTGCTTAGAGCCTAAATTCTACTGTTTAGACCCATGTACCCTCTGTCTTGTCTGTCTTTCATCCAGGCAGAAATCTTGCACTATAAAGGGACAAGACTTGTATGTGAAAGGAAAAACTGAATTGAGGCCTCTTTCTTTTTGTTTCTTTACTCTGGGTCTACAGGAAGAAAGAGTTTTCACGAGGTCTTGTATAAGCCTGCCTCAAGTTTTCTCTCTAGAGTGGAGTTTGGGAAGGTGCTGTCTCAAGTGTACCTCTAGCCTCTTCATTTTTCCAGCTCCCCACCTCCACAGCCATGCAGCCATGCAGGCAGGAAGGGGGGTGGAGGGGAATGCCATTGACAGCTGCTGCCCTGGGGCTCCTGGCTCTGCTTCATCTGCAAAGCCCCTGAGGAGGCTGGAGAATTTCCTGAAGCTCTTTCCTCCTGCCTGCTCCAGCACCAGCATCTAGCAAAGGCTTTGCTTACCAACGTCTTTACTTTCCAGGTCCTGGCAGTCCTCTTGTGTCACTGTCCCTCCCCATTTCCTTGAGCACATTAGACTTGGGAGGAGGGAGCATCAGGGTTTGATGAGTGAAGGCTTTCTGGATGAGAGCAAGTGTGAGAGTAAGTCCCAGGAGATTAAAGGCTCTTCATAGCATGTAGGTTTGCAAAAGGGCATGTCAGTGCCAAGTTGTTTTCACTCAAGTGGCATCCTCCTACTGCTGCTTTTGATCATCTCCTCCTGCTCTGTCAGAGATGGAGAGCTGGGTCAGGCTGTTAAAGGAAATTTAGACTACAAATTTAATGCTTGATTTAGGTAAGCTTTCTCTAAGCCATATTTAATCAGCATTTCAGAAGTCCTTAAACAGACAACAAATAGGGCTTGTTGATACCAAACCATCTCTAGCCGGAGTTTCCTCTTGGAAATGAGGTGTCAGGATTCATCATTCGAACTGCTTAATTGTAACGTGAAACAGAAGAATCAAGTAAGCATCAGGGAAAAACAAGCAAACGGGTTTAGCTTGGCAGTTAGAAGGTCTGGCAGGAGGAATTAAGGTTAATTAATGACAACAGTTGAAAAATGATTACTTAGATGGTAGAAAATATGCTACTATTTGTATATAGGGAAGTATTGAAGTTTTGCCAACACAGTGACTTCTGAGCCTTCTCCTACCTTGAAACATTGTTGAATATTGTCTAAAGAAAAATCCAAGCAGGAAATGGACTTAGATTATCAGTAATTTTCAAAGGAATGTTACTAATTCACACTTAGTTAATTCAGTTCAAATATTGTTGGTTTCTGAACAGAGGTATCACCGAATGCCACAGTGAAACTTAAGAATATTTTATCACTTTTCCATTACTTTGGCTAGAATTATTTTTAAATGGTAGTTCACGTTGGGACAATTTTATAATTAAAACTAAGAGACAGAGGCTGAATTGTATGCTGCATTTCCTCAGTATTTTGTGTGCTGGTATTTGCTTGCTCATTGCCTTACAAATTGAGGGAAGAATCACTGAAACTGGGCAGCAAGTCATTCATTGATTAGACTTTGGATTCTTTTATAACTAAATTTAGAAATGAGAGAGTAATGTGGTGTGTAATGGATTTCTCTGTCAGTGCAGATTAATGACTCTGCTATGTTTTTCCCAGTTCAGGAGATTGATTCAGGAATAGTTCCTGTCTCTTAGGTGCTTATTTGTTAAGAACTGAATTAGCATATAATTACCTTTGAAAAATCATCATTGCACTTAATATTGCTAGTTCCCTTTATCCACTTCTAATTCTTTAAAAAACTATTCTTGGAGCTGTGTAATTTTCATGTACAAATAATATACAATGCAATTCTCAGTTATGTCGTTAATGGGTAGATGGCAGGAGAGCTTGGCTATGTTATTAAATCCATATAACGTTGCTAATCTACCTCTGTGTAATGTCATGAATATATGGAAAAGTTTGCCTCTGGCAGGAAAGGAAAAAAGGAATAATGCAACTTCCTGTTCATGTATAAATTTCTTTTGCAGTTATTGGAAATGCAGTTTTGAATTTAACCTCTCCCTGGTGAACTTCAGTTTTCGGTGTGCTTTTAGACTGCCCTGACCCTATTAATTGTGCATGCTCTCAATATTTGTTCTCTCAGGCAATAATAGGTATATGTTAAAATGGCTGTTAATTAAGTGATTTTGTTTTCCATCCCTGTTTGAATATGAACAAATAGATTTGCTGTCACTAACTGATTTAGGTGCATTGTGGGCAGGCATCAAGACAGAAGGTGGATTGGCACAGTCACAGTCACCTGGACAGACAGGATTTCTAAGCTACGGTGCCAGCTTTAGCACACCTCAACCTGGACAGGCTCCCTATAGCTACCAGATGCAAGGTCTGTATAAACAGATATTACCATTAATTAGATATAGCTAATGCTATGGAGGGGGATTTTCCTCCTTATTTTGTTATATTCCTGGAATAAAAATGAATGTTTGCATGAGCACTTAACTCTGATTTTATTGCAGTTGGAGATTAAATGATGATTGCCCTTTGCTGAGAGAGCAACAGGCCAGCTCTCAGCAGTTTGGAAGATTCCTTGCTTCATTAAATTTTCAATAGTGAGGTGTTCTAGTGTTATTACAGTAAAAAAAGTATCTCTGAATAGCAATAGTTAAGCAAATAGTGAATGAGACAAAGCTAGTCCTGTAAAACGTGACAGGATTATGAATTTAGGAAGTGCCAAATATAATTTGACACCTGAGCGTGTTCAAGGAGGGAGAAGATAAAAATACCTACTGCAGCTGTGGAGGTAGCTAAGTAATGATTGAAGTCTGTTTCTTTGAAGTCTATTTAAAAGCTCTAAGTCTTTGTATGTGCAGGCTATTATTATCAATTATATTTTGTAGCTGTACTTGTCTGTTTAGTTTACTTGATGTCTTTCCCCCTTGTTCTCCCAATTCCTTTCCCTCTTCTGTATTGAGAAGTCACTGGGTGTGCCTGGTTCTGGATTGTTCACCATTTAATGGATATTTAAAAAAAAACTTGGGTTTACCAGAAGTAGCTGATTTGGAATGTCTGCAGCAGGCGTTTTCACCCCTGAATTTGGCAGTAGGTATCAGGTGTGATGAAGATTTTGGAATTGTTGAAATAAGTCATCAATCACAGAAGAGGACCACATTTTTTAATACGTTTAGCACCTTTATATATTATCAGTCTTAGTCTAAACTGTACCATCAAGTAAACACTCCATGAAACTTGAGGCAGGAATGCTTCCAGAGACTAAGTAAATAAGATTTTGCTTTTTTTCCACAGCTTTAAGGTTATATTGATACAGTCCTTTGCACAGACACAAGGCAGATTTTTTGTTATGTTTCTTAAATCTTATTTTTAACTGTGTTGAGTAGCTCCTCAGGGCAGAAGTGACCATTTGACATCTGAAATATTGCTGACTTATAGTGTTCCCTGACAAGCAAGAGGGACAGGACAGAGTAGCATGTGGATTTCCATCTATGTGCTGCATGGTGATGATCTTCTCCTCATCACAGTAAATACAACCAAACAGAGTTACTGGTTTTGCTTCCTGCAGACAGCTACACAAAAAAAAATTAGACAACAAGCACACCTTCACATCCACCTCCCCCCACCAAAAAAAATCCTGCCTTTCTGTAGGAGAGAACTTAAAATACTTGCCAGCAGTGGCTAAAATGAACCTCTGAATCAACATTTCAGCTTTTAGGGAACTGAAACACTAGGAAATGGTGTTATTGTAAAATCATGTCTATCTTGCCTATAATTTCTGTTGCAGTAGTGTCTTCATGCCACAGTCATATATTGGGATCCTGTTGTATTAACTTCCACAGGCAAGTAAAAGTATAGTCCCTATAGAAGTTGGAGGCTAAAAATAAACACACAGGCTAGAAGAGCCTGATGAAACAATAAAGCTGAAACTGTTTATGTATAATAAACGGTTGGCACCCCATACTGGTTATCTAACAGCTCTAAAGGTGGTTGTTTTTTTTTAAGATATCAAGCTGAGGAATGTCAATAAAAAGGGATTTTAGGCAGGACAGGGAAATAGTTTTGCAGATGTCCATGGGAAACTCATTCAATAGAGGGAGGGAAGAGGGAGCAGCATAGGATAATGTAGAGAGTGCTTGGAAAATTTTAAGTGAATGCTGTAAGTAATGTGAATACTCTTGACCGAATCTAGGACTCTGTCAATAGACTGCATAGAGTCTGCCATAAAGGGTATTCCTTTTTTTTTTTTTTTGCTATATGCAAAATTTCTGTAAGATCAGAATTGTCAAGCTCAGCATAGGGTGACAGTTGTCAAGAGATGGAACAGTAAGATCTTGGAAAGTATTTCAGCTGTATACTTTGAGAGGCAAGGATCTTAAAATATTCTGCAAAAAGAAATATGTTAAAGATGACCCACTTGTGAAGCTCTAATAAGAAAAGTATCTGAAATGCTTATTTAATGATGGAGTTGTCTGCAGGGCTTAGGGAGGAGGGGGTCTTAGCCTGGGTTCTGCTCTAGCTGTGTTTTGGTTGGGCTGGGAGCTGCCTACCTCTGGAAGTCAATGGATCACTGACTGGCTGGGGCAGAAGAGCCACAGGTCAGAGCTGGCGGGTCCCTGTGGTGTGCATGTCCTTTCTGTTGTGCTCATAAACAGTGCAGTGTGTGGGTGAGGCAAGGACTGGTCTTCTACAGAAATCTTAGAGACCATAAGAATGGAAATAAGGAGAATCTTTCAAACTAAAGGACTGGTGAGTTGTTAGTTGCTAAGTGGAAAAGAGCCACATTGCTGAACTAGTCTTTCTTGCAGTTAAATGTTTGACAATATATGTGTATACTATACATGAGAATATATGTCTTTCTAATATTTTCATAAAGTAAACTTTTGTATTTGAAACAACTCTAATTTGACTTAATTCTTCCTTTTGATTGATCAGCTGTTGAAAGTAAACAGGAACATTTGTTTCCCTTTCCTGATTTAATTTTGGAAGAAGAACCTATCCATAATTTCAACTATTATTTAAGGACAAAATTGATTCTCATGACAGAAGACAGGATTAGTGCTGCTGCTGTTCAGTTGTTTGTGCAGAAACCTCCAGAGAGGAGAATGAGTTTATTCTTCCTTTTCCCTCTAGCAGTATATGGGCAGGCTGCAGCCTCAGCCTTGTCATAGCCTGCAATAGCTGTTCTTCATCTTCTTCGTGCAGCTGCTGAGCTGCTAAATGGAGATAATGGATCCCACAGCCTACTTCACAACCCAGCGTTACATGACGACGCTCGGGGCCCTGCTGGCATTCCCGCCTGCAGCAAAGGGGATTTCCTAGCGGCCTTGCAGTTGTCCTGCTCGTGTTCCCTGGCTGGGGTTACCTCGTGCTCAAAAGCTTTGGAGTTAATTCTGGTTCCCCTCCCTGGGATGAATGTCTCCCTGCAATGTAGAGACGCTGCCTCGCGCTGCGTGTGCAGCCAATTAAACCCAGTGCTTTTCCTGACCCTGCTAAAATTACAGCGTCATTAGTCACCGAACAATAGTGGGGGGAGAGGCTGCCAACTTATGAAAATTATAAGGGGAATTGCTGCCTGTGACTCCTTGCTGAGTTTATTCTGGTGATTGGATTTTTGTTTTTCACAAATTTATAATCTCAGTGACAGAGGTTCATAGGGGAGAGGGTGAGAAGAGGACTCGGGCGGTTCTGCCACCCATCTTCCTACTCCCCTTCCCCCCTTCCTTACTTTATTTAACGAGTGTGTTCCTTAAGCTGTTTTTCATATAAGTTGCTTCATAGATGTTGAAAGACCACTTACATGACTAATGGCTGTGGGAATGGGCCGTTGTTCCTATATTGGCAGAGTTATAAGGATTGCACAGTGAGGATAAATGGGGTGGAGAAGGGCTGGGGGGAAACAGCTAGGAAAGAACTCCATTTGCAAATGTCTTATTTGAGTCTCCTTTGACTGTGATAAAAAGCATGGCTTTTACCCTCAGTCTGAGTACCCTACCACTGGAAGGGTGCTAGGCCTGTGATGAGCACTAGCATTGTTTTAGTTACCAAGGCTGTGATGATAGAGAATAGCTATCCAATCGGTTGGGAATTAAACCGTAAAAAAGTAAACGTTAAGGTATTTGGTTATTATTATACAGTATAAAAATATTGTGCTGGATGGCTAAGCAGTTACTAGGACAACAAGGGGGAGTTTGCCAAGGATTTTTAAGCACTGTAAGCAAACGGAAGAAACCTTGAGTTTAAATAGCCCATCTGGCTGTCTAAGGCTTTCCCAAGAGACTGCGCTAAACTTCTGCCACATACATTGCACCCGACGATAGACATAGCCCGTGGCAAGGAGACTGAGCTAGGAGAGCAAATGGGCTTCTGTTGGCGATACACAGCGGAGGACCTTGTCCTGTGCTTGTGGTGGCACAGGGCGCACCCTGCGCCTGGAGCACGCCCTGGTCCCAGCAGGGTCCGGCCGCCTTCCGATGCTGACTGGGATTCCCAGCTTTAATGTGGGTCAGAGCTCTTTGCAAAATAGACCTTTGACCTGCAATTTACAGCTTTTATCACATTTTAAAGCTATGTAGCCAGCCAACTTAGGGCGGTAAATCTCGCGTGTTTTGTCGTCATTCTTATTTTTGTGTTTGTTCAGCTAAGGCAGGATAGCGGCTCTATGCCATGTTATGGCTGAATATTTTAAAAACAATGTGCAAAATCACGAGTATTTTAAAAACAACTTCAGGCCTGTAGTTCTGGGTGGCCCACAGAGCTGTTTCTAAGAAACCTGCTTCATGTTTGTTACGGTCTAGGAGACCCTTACCCCTCCTCCCTAGAAGCCAGTGCTGACCATGAGATAAAAGAGAGATCTGCATGTGTGTGTGTGTGTGTCTTTGTCTGAGAGGCAGAGATGCTGGCTGGCATGTAATTACTTTTCTCATTTGCTCTTGCAAATTATTTTCCAAACTTTCTGAGGAAAGAGAATGTATTCCTGAAACAAAAAGTCTGGAGTTTTTTCTACTTATAACTATGTGAGGCATTTTATATCTTTTTAGAGTGGCTCAAGCTGTGTGCCTTTAAAACCTGGGTTTGGAAGTATTACTGCATCATTCAAAAAACCCTACAGAAATAAGAAAAAACACAGTGACATATTCTTTCAGCCAGAGCACTATTAGAAAAAAAATATAATTTCAAAGTTTTGCAATTAAAAATATTTTTCAGCTGTATTTTGGCTTTTGTGTTTGTTACAATAAAAAAATAACATCTGTTTTCCAATTTTAAATTAAATTTAAAACATGTTTTTCTCATTAGTACTGTTTATCTGTACTATCTGCTAAACTTGGATGTCAACTCTTCTGCTGAAGTAATCTGATTTTAGTTCACAGGATTAGTAGCATCTATCAACAATCAGAGATTTTGTATTAGTAGAAGATAGAAGAGAAATGTTTACATTAAGTTTAAGCTTCATCCTTTACTCCCACTGCTGTTGGACTTCTCATCTACTACTCTGAGGCTTAACTTGTATGTGCTTTTAGTAACTTTTGCAGTCAAAACATTTAAATATTTTTCCTTCTGACTTCTCATAGCTATGATACCTATTGGTTTGGTGTTTTTTTTGTTTAAGAAAAGTAAATAGCTCACAAATGTCCTTCAAGGGTTGTAGTAAGTATGGACCCCTGCCTGCATTCTCTCCTCTTTGGAGCTGCAAAAAATGTTGCTTCTCCGGATGTAACTTCTTTTTGGATTTGGTTGTTAATTGAGTTTTGTTGAGTACATCAGAGGATTGATGCATCAATGTGCCTGTAGATTCTCATCCCTGCTTGTCTCCTTTGCTCACCTGCAAGTCTTGCTCCCAAGGTCTCTGTATATCTTTGCACTTTGAGGCAGATTTTGGTGGTGAGGGAGGCTGTAAACAACCTGCACACTTTAATAACCTGCGCTGACTGGTGCTCTCCTGCTGGATGAGTTCAATAGGTTGCCTCATTGCAGACTTTGTGGTGGCTTATGTAGTTCACCCTGTGGATCCATATGTTTTAGCTGGTGGCTGTGTCACTCCTGGGCTATAACCAGCAAGGGCAAGGCAGCTGAAAGGGGGTTACTGCCCTTTTAGTGGAACAGCTTCTCCGGTTGGGTATTCAACGAGAGCCCCATCTGTCTATTTTTGGTGGCTCGTGAAAGCTGGAGGAAGGAGATGAAGGCAGTAATTCACTCTCTGGTCTGAATTCCATCTTGGGTCTCCCTTCTCAGAGAGGTACTTTTTTTCTCTTGTGTCATGCCGGGTACACTCTGTCAAAAGAGGAAAGGTTTGCAGCCCAAGGCTGTCTCTGATCGATTTGTGAGTCCTAATGGCTTTGCAGGGGGACTGAGCTGTTTGGAGCTTTTGCTGCTCTTGTGGGGGCCTGAGGCTCGGGGAGGGGAGAGGACACAGTTCTCAAGGGTGGGAGGAGAAACAGAGCCACCAGGCTGTCGTGAGGGGAGGTGATGTCTCTCTGGACAAAGCTTGCCTTTTTCGTTCAACAACAAAAAACAACGACAAAAGTAAAGAAACTCTCATTACTTCCACAGTGCTGGAGTGATGGGTTTTATTCAGGGGGGGGTGGAATATCTTAATTTTCAATCACAGATGAGGTAGGTCCAAAATTCAAGTCGAAATTTCAAGGATTTTTTTTTATTGCAATAATGAAACACAGAGTGTGAGAACTATGAATTATCACTTCTATGTATTAGCATGTTATAGACCTGAATTGGTCAACATATGGGAAATATTACAAATCTACCATAATGTTGTGATATAATCGTGTGATAGAAATTATTTTCCAATACCTTATTTTATTAATTCACATAATTTTTCATTTCATTTCAGGCAGCAGTTTTACAACATCATCAGGAATATATGCAGGAAATAATTCACTCACAAATTCTACTGGATTTAATAGCTCACAGCAGGTAAATTTGTAAATAGGTTTCAACAAACTTTGGCAAACTTAGAATTCTCATCCACTGAAAAAATGTAGCCCTTAAATAGCTTGTTGAAAGAAATTGTCATCCTTTCAAGTTAAACTAAAGTTTATAAATGTTTTTCTTCAATCTGTCATCTTCCAGTACTAAAACTAATTATCTGAGGTTGATGTTCCTATTCACACATCTTCAGCAGTGTGTCATAAACTACTTGTATGAGAAGACATAATAAATTATGTGTAATTTAGATTTAATTTTACTGCCTCGCAGTTTTAGATCCTACAACAACCAGTCCAGGAAGCATACGTGCTCAAAGTCTGAAATGTGTTTGTAGTTATAGTTTGGAATTTATACTAAAAAGTAGCAAAACTTTGATGGACTATTCAGTTGTTTTTTTGTCTTGCAGGAATATCCCTCTTATCCCAGTTTTGGCCAGGGCCAATATGCACAGTATTATAATAGCTCACCATATCCTTCACATTACATGACAAACAGCAACACCAGCCCTACGACACCCTCCACAAATGCAACATACCAGCTTCAAGAACCACCATCTGGCATCACCAGTCAAGCAGTTACAGATCCTGCAGCAGGTAATTACATGGATTTTATGGTTCCTATGAGGCACATTTTTGTAAGTTGAAAGGGGATTGAATTGGATTTTTTTTGTGTAGTTGTTGATTTTTTTTTAAATTATTTCTTAATCCTGAGCCTGTGGCATATCTTGGACAGATTTTAACAGAAAATAGACTAAAGAAAAAAGAGGATCAGTAAAAGTTCTAAAGCTTATCTGGAATACAAGTTGTTTGTATTTATTTGTAAAATGTTTGTGTTAAAAATTGCAGGGAATGGATAAGTCAGTAAACAAGAACCTGGTGCTTTTAAGCTCTGTATTCATTAAGATCAACCCCTCTGATTTTTCTAAAATAAGACTGAAATCAAGAGGCCTTCAAACCATAGCCTGTATACTTGAAAGAGAGCTTTTGAGCTCTTTATTTCAGAGGACGTAATAATGCTTGCAATGGAGAGTTGAAATTGCACAAGTGTTTCCATTTTAAGAAAAGATTTTCAGTGGCTTATTCTTTTTCCTAGTTATTTTACCTTTCTTGGTGGAATTTGGCAGTTCCTTAGTAGCTGAGATATTTTTTGAACATTTATGCCAAACTGCTTTAGCTGTTTTTGGAAATGAGGAGTGAAAAATACTTTTCTAATTATTAAAGAAAAGTTAAAATCTGTTTTTTAACAGATCAAGCATGTCAGTCATTAGTAGATGGCAGAAGTATGAAGTCTGTCAGGGAGAAAATCCCAAGGTTGCAGATGTGTTTCTCAGTAATTCAGGAAGAAGCAGTTATGATTTGGCAGTGGTATCAGGTGGTTTTGTTTCAGACTTCTTTGGGATGAGGTTGGTTTTAGTTCTCTTGAAGCACTTGATGGGACTGATCTTCCATGTGCAATGCTAAATTTTACTATAATTTGCTTGGTCTCTGTTGCTTTTCTGCATGAGTGTGCACCTGAAGAAAATGTTATGCAGTGTTGTCTCTTTTGAGACATTTGCTGCAAGTAAGTAGGGAAGAAAACCCAGCTGGTGTATGCATTTACATACACGAGGTCATGAGCGTGCACTGCATTTGAGAGAGGAATCTTTCTAAATGTATGAGTGCTTATTGGAATCTTGGCATTTACATATTGATGCTTATTGATGTCTGCATAATTATCCTGCTTTTCACTTCTTCAATATTCTTTTGGTTTTGTTTTCTTGTGATTTTGTTTGCTTTATTTTTTAAGTCGGAAAAACCCTAAAAAAAAACCCCAAAACTTGAAGGTGATCAAGTTTTAGCTGTTATCAAGATACTAAAAGATACTAAAATTGAATCATTGTATCATCTCTGTCTTGATCTTTTGGAAAATCTTTGCATGTATTTGTTCTAAAGTCATTGATTTTACTATAGCATTTACTTCCTAAAAAACTTTTACTTAAAGCTATAGTAAATGTGCATATGGAGAGAGGAGGTATCATTTTCCCAAGTTCAAACTTAGTGGCTTAAAGGCTGTCCTCGTATTCAAATAGTTTTGTGTGCTCTGTAAGCCTGAACAGAGCTTTTCTCAGTTCCTTTTTAAGAAGTCTTTCTTTTCTCCCTCACATCTTCCATATTCTCGTTATGACAGTTTTGTCTAAAAATGTGAAAGAATTTGGTGGGCTTTCCCATGGATGAGTTCTGCACCTAATCCTTTTTATAATTTGTTATTTCATGTATTGAAAGCTGTACATCCAAGGATGCCCTACCACTGCTTGCTTAGCCCTTGCTCAGACATGTGTACACCTTCTCTGGCATTGCTGGGGCTGCCTTTTCTTTTCCCAAAACATTAACATGTTCCTTCTAGGAGTTTGCAAATAACAACTCTTAATGCAACTATGGGGTTATCATGGGCTGGCTGCCCATGGCACATTTAGGGAAGTACTTCCTGTGGACCACTGTATTAGAAGGAGCTGATTAAAGTCATCTCCATCAATGTAGTTGCAATCACCAGAAGGTGATAGGGCCAAATTTCTCCATTTTTCTTTATGCAGTCTTTTCCTTTATGCAGTTTAGGCTCCTTCTGTATTGACTGGAGAGAGATGAGCACTTCTAATTAGAGTTCAGTTTAACAACAGTCTTAATCCTGATGCCAAAGCTTCTCCAGTGGTATGAAAGCAGTCTAAAGTGACTGATGTACCAGTGCTGGCTTCCTAAGGAGAAATCAGGCAAGAATCTTTTGCTGCCTCACAAACTTTCAACGCTGGTAGACGGGAAGGAAGGACCCGTTAGTGAATCCAGTGCTGTGCTTGCCTTTTCTCTTGGACAGTGTAAATGGTTGTACCTTTTTCTTGTTGAGGTTTATTGCTAACCCTCAGCTGAGCTCATACACAGTCTGCTTGGAAGACAAAGCAAGGCTGGGCTCAAAGAAAAGAGGGATCAACATGTAGGAAGGGAATTCTGGTGGAGTGGGGACAAGTGGAAGGCATATTCAACAGAAAGGAAGTTCATAGTTGGGTCAAAACACAACAAAAGAGCAAGTTAAACAAATATTTATTACAATTAGTAACATTTCTGTAGGCTGTTTTGCCACCTCTGGTCAAGTTAGGCTGCAGATTCTTTACCAGAACTGGAATGCTTCATATGAAGGATGGTGGGGAGCAGTGCAGAGCCATTGCATTTAGTAGGATGGGCTCCAGCTGCTGAATTGCAGCTGTCTATCCTTAGAGATCTTCTATATTTTAAAAAAACATGTAATCCGTGTGGTTATGAGCTATGCCAGGACAAGCACAGAGCAGCCTTCAGACTTTTCAGAGGCACCAGAATAATTTGACAGACATAGGTGGTTTCTATGAATTTGGGCCAATAAGTGAAACAGAAGAGTCTGGTAAGAAAAATGTGAAAGGGAGAAAGTAATTATGTGCTCTTGTGACATTTTTAGTAGAGTTTTGCAGACTCAGAAATCTCAGATAATTTCACTTGAAATATGTTTAATTCCTTGTCCAAATATAAATAATCCTTTTATGGTTCCACTTGGTTACTAGTTATATTTGAAAGCTGTTGCCATGCAATCCAGAACATGCAGGGATTCTTGCAGAAAAACCTGAGCTTTTCCATGCTCAGTGTTTCTTCTTTCTCTTTGTTTTCAGGATTTGAAACTTTCTTGTACCACAGTCAGGACAAAACCATTCATTTACCCAGAGGTTTATAGTCTCTGTGTCCATAAATCAGATATACAAATTTGTTTTATTTTCTTGTGAACAAAAGCCTGTACTTATCTTAGTGATGTAATCAGAAAGTTGCTGATTTTTTTGTCTAAGCTGTTATATTTAAGAGAAGTACAGTAATTTCATGATTATGAGCCGCACCTTTTTCATGGAAGAATCCAGCCTACCCCAGTAGTGCGGCTTATATTCAGGTGCGGCTTATCTATGGACAAATCCCAGTGAAATGCCAACCCGGAAGTGAGAGCTGGCCGGGAGGGCACCTGGGGCTGCCTTTAAAGGCTTCGCTGGTCTATGAAAACTGTTTGCAACTTGAGCACCTGACACCAAACCCCGCACTGGCGCGATTCTGTTACTAATTTGTTACTTTGCTATACATGGATCCTCAATAAAAAAAAAAAAAAAAGTGTGATGCGGTTTATATTCAGGTGCGGCTTATATATGGACAAATCTCATGGTCTACCCGGCTACCAGGAGGTGCGGCTTATAATCAGGTGCAGCTTATAATTGTGAAATTACTGCAATAATAATTAAAATTATAAAAAAGAATAGAAGTAGATAAATGAGAAAATATTCATTCTCCCTTCCAATATTCAAGTTCACTGAAATAATGTTCAGAGTGAACAAAAGCAGTATTTTTTTTATGTTCCATGGAGGGTAAGGTGTGTAGCTCATTGCTGCAGGATGTCATGGATGCAAAAAGTTTATGCCAGTTCAAGCATAACTTTGACAAGCTCAAATATTAGATTTACACAGACAACAAGAAATACTTGATGCACAGGATCAGAGACTGGGGGTGAATTAGTGCTCTGTGGATGTCTGTCCTTTTTATGCTTTCTTAGTTTCCTGCTGTTTTCCAGTGTTAAAACTTACCCTGGAGAGGTGGAGTTATGCCCCCATCCAATGTGCCTACCCTGATGCTCAAAAATTCTTAGAGTAACATTCATAACCTGTATTTCTAGGAGTTAATATAGAAAAAAACTACCTTTTCTAAAGCTGTAATAATTTTCTCTTGCAATGTTTCAACTCCATCATCACAGCTGGTAATAAAAAATCTGTGATTTTTGCCTTTTTTTTTTCATTCAGTCGTGAAAGCTGAATTTATCCTTCTATTTCATATGATGATGTATTTATAATTTATTAAACAGTGTTTCTCACGAGAGACTTGCATTGTTCTTGAGATTCAATCTCTCATTTTCCTTGGTTTCTGTAATAAGTGTGTTTAATAAATTACTGGAAGGTTTGGGAGTTTTTTCATATTACTCACATACTTCACAGTGCAGATTAAAATCCTGGCTGTGCCAGCCAACAAAACTCAGCCTCAGACACGGGTCACTATTTTGCTTTTAAAGACTAAACTTCTTTTTCCTTGAGTACTATATCACATTTAGTATTACAAAAGAGAAAGCAACTTGTACAGTTTCTTCTTCATTGTTTCATAACAATAAATTAGAGACAGAAAAGTGAAGGAGGACAAATAGTTTATATAGACAACTTTTCACTAATACCTGCGTGGAAAGAAATGCAGCTATATTCACACTACATTTATGATATTCTAATCTTTGTTCTTTCTCGTAAATACAAGTGAAGAGTAAATCTAGAGGATATATTTATACAAGGAAGGAAAATCATGGAAAATTCTGTAAAAAGAGAAATTAAATTGGATACAATAGTGAATGGCAAAGTGCAGTACTGGTTTTGCTTTTCTCGTAATGGTTGTTCTCCTGGGATGTTTATCTTTGGTTTCGGTGGGATTAAAAGTAACAATGATTTCAAATTGTTTGAAAACTGAGCTAATGAGTAAGGAAGAAATAGCTAAAAAGAATACACTGGCTCATTATGGATTGTTTCACCTTTTTTCTTCTACAAAGAATGCTGGAGAAAAAAAATCTGGACCACTTTAGGTTGTGGTCATATATAGTTTATAAATACTGTTATATGTGATATTTTGTCATTATTTAAATATGCAATCCTAAATCACAACCTCAACTAGGCTTTGAAATAAATAGTCATTTTTGCCACTATTTTTAACAGACTGTTGAGAGCCTCTGTCAAGTTTATAATAGCACGCTCTTAGTTCTCAACATACAAGCATTAAATTTATTTTTCAAGTGAAGATTTTAACATTTTGTCAAAACAGCACTAGAGATATACTTCTATGATCCTGCCAGCAGGCATTATTGCAGTTCTTGCAATACTTACTTAAGGCTTTTATGTATTACTAATACAGTTTTGTTTTTTTTAATTGAGAAGTTAAAAAGAAAATCCACAAATACATGTGTATCAATGTGCTGCATTGCTTAATCCTGGTCCAGTTGTATGCAAGTAGAAGTTTGTGTAAGTCCTCATGGAATTTGTGTTTAGCTTTATTTATGCAAAAGGAAACTTTAATTATGCAAAAGTAAGAAAATCATAGTGTGAGACTGACATATTCAAATTAGTTGTATCTTTTATTTTTATTCTGGTACACAGGAAACGAAACGGCCAAAATGAAGTATAAGATTTAAGGGGAATCCATTAATCTAAATGGAAAATTTCTGTACGTAGAGAAATTTGACTGTACTAACTACCCTAGACCCACCTCATCCATGTAATTTACATTGTGGTATGAGATATGATTACTTTGATAATGTATGTTTACTCTTTTTTGCATAACCTTTCAGTGTAGTAGGGAAAAGGTTTGACAAAATTTGCAATGCCTTTGTCAACAGCAAAAGCTCTACCCGCACACACACCAGCTGGATTTACCTAGAGCCACACTTGATTGTGGGTTTTTTGGCGTAGCCAGTTTTCCCCAGATTTATCATTGAAAACTACTGCTATACATCAAAATCAACAGTAGGAAAATTCAGCAATCACTATGGGGGGATTTTCATAACAAACAGAAATTAATTACAGAACATGGTGTTGCAAATGCCATCTCCACAACTGTACCAAGGTGTTTTTATTTTTGAGATGATGGAAAATTGTCCTGTGTGACAAAACCATCAACACTGCCCTGAGTGATGTATAATGGGAAGTATAAGCTTTTGGACTCTTATGTCAATTTGCAGTTTTATGGTGCCTTGAAGCATAGAGGAAAGTCTGATACAATATGGTTCGTGTATTTTAGTTAAGCCAGAATGTAAACATATTTCATTCCTCACAGTTATGTTTTTGTCAGGCTTGATGTCCCCGTATACTACAAAGGTTGCTACCAGGTCAAAAGCAGGGGAGTACCAGTCACACCTGGAAAATAATATATTTATAGAACCTGGGCTTAAAATGTTTTTTTCTGACTGACTGTAGAAGTCAAGAGTGGGTCTTTTACGCTTATCCAAGGTTCAAAAGAGGGTGAAGCAGAAATAAGCTATAACATTTAGCATCTGCCTGAAGCAAAGTACAGAGTTACTGTGGCAGGGAGATCTAAAATGACGTGGTGAATGTGCATGGATGCAGAAGGATGACTGGTGCTAAATTATTAATACAATTGTGTGAAGGCATTGCAACACAGAGAAATGGCTGTGGGGATCCAGACTGATGGATCCACCATGCTGTCCAGCGGGCACCCTGGGAGCATCAAGGACAGGCTAGGCTTGAGTAAGATTTGTCCTAAGCATTTTTCCAGATATTTTTGTCTCGGGGGATTTCCAGACCTGCTATTGTTTGTATATTTAGCATTTTAATTTTGAGTGGGGTCTTTTTTGATGTGAAGCTTTGTCTCAGCAGAGCAGTCCTAGGGTGCCCAAGTGGAGTACTTCCAGTCAAAGCTAACCTGGAATGTGTCCTCCAGAACAGCTCCTGTTCCTCCAGCCCCTACTGAGGATGCCCAGGAGACTGGATCAGAATGCATTTGCACTGAAATAACCTCTCAGAAACAGCCAGTGGAGCCTGATGTGGTTGCCACCACTTGCCTGATCCCACAGATCCAACTTGCTAATGTGATGTAGCTGCAGAACCCCTGAAGGCTTCACTTCCAGGGGTGTCTTCAGGCCCCTCTTGAACCCATGTAATATTTTGGGAGCCTGGTATGGGGGTTTTTGGTAAAATGTGTAAAAATCTCATAGCTTTTATCTGAACTCCTTGTATTTAACCAGGCTGCTGCCAGCTCCCTTTGGTCATCTTGCTTTTGTTTTGGACAGGCAATGGATCTGATCCTCATTCCCTTCTCTGCTCATGATTATGTGGAGGGCAGGGTTTTCTCCTGCACTTACTTGTGTTTGTGATGCTCAAACACAGGATAAAATTTAATTCAGTGCTTTAGAAAAATCATCATTTCACTTGGCTAGTGTTAAAGTATGTCTGTTACCATGAAGTCAGCTGAAGTTGAACAAATTAACCTTCTCTTTCCAATGATTATAGAGTAATGGGTATAGTGATAACATGGTTTGTGGCTATGTAAATTGACTTCAGCAAATCTTTTGATGCCCTAGCAGTTAAATATCTTCACTTTAAAAGCAAGCTAGGGTAAAGCAGTTTGGCAGGAATTACAGCAGAAGGATAAAAAAGCTGTTTAGGGAATTATGTCCAGAGAGAAGTCAGTGAGAGCTCGCTGTTAAAATAGAAGGATGGCTGCAGCAGCATTCCTCGGTGTCTGCCTTGGGCCTAGCCCCAGACCACATTTTCATTAATCATTTAGGTGACGGAACAGAATGTGTTTGCCTATTAAATATGTAGATGACACCATGCTGAGATGGGCTGCGAGTCCTTTGGAGACGGGATGAGAACTCAAAAAATGGAGATGTGATCTGAATAGGAGCAGGTGTGAGGTATACATTTAGGCAGGAATGATGAACTGCACAAATGTGGGATAGGGAATGTTGGCAGCTTCTTCCAGGCTCTACCTTTCCCTGCAGACCGCTCTCAGTACTCCAGATATTAGCGGCACACAGAGTACCCTCAGCCCCTGTTGTTTTTCTTTCCCCAAAATTTGTCAGGGCTTGGGCTTGTCGAGGCTCTGGGCTCAGCTGGACTCTGGATTCTTTAGTGGGGTTTCTTTATGAGGCCCTGAGAGTGACCATTGGGCAGTGAGCTGGTGACCCAGCCACGCACACACAGGCTTCCCTTCACATGCATGGAATAAGTTTCTTGCACACAATGCCATGTTTTCCCCCCGCCACACTGGTCACTGCTGTCTGTCACACTCTGTAGGTCTCCTGAGTAAACTCAAAAGCTGCAGGTATTAGCAATGCTGCTTATTCAGTCATGTGCAAGGTTTGGCCAGGTCTTTGAGAAGCAACCAGTTCAATGTCACTTCTTCCTCAGACGATGACCTAGGAATGCCAAATCTAGTATTTATGGAAATACTATAGAAAATGCAGATTTTTTTTCTGGCCAAGTAATGTCCAGGGGAAAGTAGTCTCAGAACATTCAGGAAGTCAAGCTTTCCTTGACTTTGCTTTGCATTATTTTGTCCAGTTTGGTGAGACTATGGAGAATGAGAATCAGAGCCTAGCAAAGAAGATTGACATGGAAAGGTTAATCTAATAACAAAGATGTGAACAGTGTTCAAATGCATGCAGAAACAATAAAGGGAATAATTTTCCCCCCACTTTCACAGGTTAAACTTACGTAATGAATGCTGAAGTTTTGTATTCTTATGACAAAGCTGTCCAAGCAGCAGAGATTTCTTGGAGAGGTCCATAAAAGCAAGACAGACAAATCTTTCTTGGGAATGATGGAAGTACCGTGGTCCCAATAAGGGGTCCTGAGGCAGGGTTGGGAGTCTTTCTGTCAGGTGAGAGTCTGGGGCATCCAGACAGATTACCTGGGAAGGAGAAATGGAAACGAGCCTCCACCCAAACTTTCAGCTCTCTGTTTGAAATTTTGAATGAAGTATTCATAAGTGAAAGGTGTTTACAAAGATGGAGAGCTGGATACCTCTTGCAGACAGACTTTCTTCCCTGCCCCCACCATGCCCTGCTCTGTCCCCTCGCTCGTTTAGGTTTACTTGTTTGTTTATTTGTCATGAATGTTTGTTTATACTCTTTCCATCTTGCCTGTTCCCTATTTTTGTTAGTGTTATTCCTGCAAGTTTAATACTTGAAACTTTTAGGCATAGTGTGTCTGTGAGAAAAATTTCTAAAACTGGGAACTAAAGCCACACTCCTAAAAACAGTGTCAGAGACTAAAAGCAGTAATTTAAATTAGTCAACAGGAAATGCAATCCTTCATTACATCTAAATTTTAGAGTACATATTTAGAACATCATTAGCCAGTATGCCTGTTGAAGAAATTCTGGTCTGTTTATTTTATAATTTATTTCAAGGCTCTTGTGCATAATTTTCTTTCTTTTCTTTATTTATTAAAGATTTTAATAATGAAAAATAGTGTATAGTAGAAAAATCAACTGGGAAAATTGTTTGTTACGATTTCTTATTTTTGATTGTGATTAAGCGCAGTAGGTGAAAGAACTGTCAGTATTCAAAGTTTAAATACTTTAAAGTAATATTCTGATGCGTGCATTGTCATAGAAAAAGGTATAGATGTTGGGATGTGTAGATAGATGTGGCTGGATAATATTTGTTGTTTGACACATATAGAATCAGTCTTTTAGTATAGGTCAGATGTCTTCAGAAGATTCTGTGCTTAACCTTGAGTTACACCTTGTTCTGCTTTGTTTGATGTAGCCTGAAATATTTAGGTAAATTTATATTGTGAAATATGTAAGGCATGCTAATGCTCGGTAAGTGTGGATTTGAGGGCTGAGCATGAGAATTTCAAGACCTTTTCCTTTCATTCAGCACTAGCAACTGTTATTATTTTGAGGAATTGTGCATATGTGGTGTTACCCAGATGTCCAGAGTCCTCCTTAATCTAACCTTTGACCTCAACAGGATGTTTTCCTAGGAGAGAGAATCCCTTGTGTGAGAAATATACCTGACTGCTCAAGCTGGAATGCCATGGTCTAGGCAGATTCAAATGAAAATTTTTGTATCTACTGAACTCTAAAGAGTTGCTAATATTAACTGAGCAGTAAAACTGAGAAACATAAAAATTTCAGCTGCCTTCACTAAAGTAGTGTTTTTAGGAAAAACAAAAGAAATCATGGTGGCCATCAAAATAAAAGTATTTGTTAAATACATACTCTGAAAGGAAGTTTTCAAAAGAGATTTAAAAATGTGTTGTTGCATTTCTAAGGACTGTGGTGCTGCTAATTAAATTAATGGGAAGGATAATTGATGCTCGTTGTCTGCTTTGTTAATGTACAAGCATTTGCTATAATGGAGTCTATGGATGTTAAGAGTAGCAAAATATCTTCAAACTAGCATGTTCTCAGAAAAACTTGTTCTTAACTACATGAATCATCATTCTTTTTTCACCTGTTCAATAACAGTAAATTCTTATTAATAAATAATGCTGAAACATAATAATTAGCATACAATAGTGTTTGTAAAGATTTGTATATTATCTTGAAGAAAGATAGAAATGTTCAGTGTTAAATAGGCCTTTGAAAGCTACTAGAAATATCTTCATAGTTGATGCATATTTAATGCTTATTAATTTAAATTACCATAGGAAAATAAATACTCTGGTTTATGCTGTATTTAGGAATAATTCTATTCTTATGGCTCAAATGTAGCAATCTAGAAGTGTCTCCAACCAGACAATTTGGAAAAATTTTCAATTTCAATATATCTGGGTTTTTTTCACACTTTGTTGGATTTTTCTTATCCGTTACCATGACAGGTATTTTAAAGCATTTAAGGCATTTAAGTTTGAAAATCTAAATTAATGTTTTTTTATGAAAAACTGGTATCCCTTAAAATTTTTTGTTTAAAGTTTAATGTAATAATTGAAGGAATGAAGCAATGACCTTTTTTTTTTACTAAGTCTTCTATATGAGTTTGCTGAAGTAGTTTTTACATATAACTTGAGCTAGATTGAATTAATTTATGAATCAATATTACCACTTACCATTTTATATTTAATTATTTTAGTTGGGACTGAGTTTGGTGTAAGCAAGCTGAACATTCTGAACATTGAACTGAAGGGTAAAAGTGTATTTTCTTTCTTTCCTACAACAGAATACAGTACAATCCACAGTCCATCAACCCCCATTAAGGATTCAGATTCAGATAGATTGCGTCGTAGCTCAGATGGGAAATCACGTGGACGTGGCAGAAGAAACAATAATCCTTCACCACCACCTGACTCTGATCTGGAGGTACTTTATTTCTATTAAATATTTATATTAAATTTATGTTAAATTTATATTAAATATCTTTGGCCTGTTACAGAACTTTAATTTTATCATTATTTTGCACAAAGAAGTGTTATTTATGCATCAAAAATAAAGTGGTGTTGAAGCTCCCTTTTTCCTAACAGTATTTTCGTAGAAAATAGGATTTTTCTTCTAAAGAAACTTCTTCAGCAAGAGCTGCTGATTCCTTGGGAAAATACTGGGTGTTTCTTTCTCCTTTTGATTAAACAAAGCAAACAAACAAACAAACCAAAAGGAAGGGAAAAAAAAAAAAAAAGAAGCAAACTTTTCCCAAGGCAAAGAAAGGTTTTCATTTGGACAGGAGACACTTCTAGCACAATAGAGGGGTTTGTTCTCTCATGCTATATTCACATTCCTCTCATGGCTCGTGGTTTATGTTGAGAACACATCTCCAATGACACACCACAGCTAGGAGTGTCCACACTGCATTATTCTCCTTTCCAGAAGCTTACCCCGTTTGTCATCATGGCAAATACAATCTGACCAGGATTTAAAATACTTGTATTTGAATGCTTTATTTCTCATTAAGTTATCATTTTGTGTATGGTCAGAGGACAAATTTAAAACACATATTTTCCCTTGTCTCTAGGCAAAAGAATTACTTACTGATGCCTTGAGTTTTATACATACATCATCCAAGTTCATCGTTTTTGTTCTTCAGATGCCTAAAATGCATTAAAATTAACATAAAGGAAATTAAGTACTAGCAGCTATCTGCTTTGTTTTGGTTTTAGAGGCAATTTCCAAGAGCCCTTAAATGAATTTTTTGTAGGACTTTTCTTTTGTAAGACTTGTAGAAACACAGAATTCTAAGCTGGAAGATTTAATTTTCAGATGCTTCTCTTTTTTAATTTCAGTTTCTATCTCGCATCAAGCTTCAAACATTACATTGTACAGCCTCATTTTCTGTGTATATTTGACCATACTATAATTCTATTCTAATAGAAGGATTTGATATAGGAGCAATTGTAGTAAAAAGCTAACAGATTGTATTACCCTATCCTGGAAAAAAAAAAAAGTTGTTAGTTTTGAAAATAAATGGCAGGGAAGTTATGGTTTCAATATGCAACCATTTCAGTACAATTTTCCCATTTGTGTGCTAACTGATTCAAATTTTAACTTTCCATTTCAAGTATTAGCTTCACAAAGGAACACATTGATTTGATTCTCTTTTTACAGAGAGTATTCATTTGGGATTTGGATGAGACAATCATCATTTTCCATTCCTTGCTTACAGGGTCCTATGCTAACAGATATGGAAGGGTAAGTGTCAAGAAACTGATGGAAATGTTCAGTAATATTTGCTGATTTATGGTTGATACACAGGGAATATCAGAACGTTAGTTGATTTTGTTGATGAGTTGATTAGAGGCAAACTGGTTCTGGCATTACAAGACAAAAAATATCAAGCTGTTTCATACGTCCGTTCTTTGCAGTTACTCAGCTCTTGTATTCAGTACATATTTAAATAGTTTTGGGAGTAGTACTTTGACCACTTGAGGTTTGGTTTGTAGATACAGGTTGTCTGAAACTTGTTGATAAAATCTGCAAAGGTCTATGTGCCCTCAGAGAGTGAAGAACTTCCAGGAATGATTGCTATGACAGATTGCTCTGTATTGAGAGGAAAAGAGGAAGAATGCTTTTGGACATGGCCGGATTAGCTTAAAAATTTTTACCTTAAGTTTTTGTTAATCTAAATTTTGACTGATGTTTTTGAAAGTCTGCTTATGAGTTGAATCTTCTATTATGCACAGTCTATAAATCATAACTGAACTAATGAATATGTCTACAGACAGTGGATTTCCTTGGTAATTCTCAGAAGAGAAACATGATTTTAGGTGAATAAGGAGAGTTTACGAATGGAATGTCCTTATGAGATCAGACTTGTTTTTTTCAGGATTGTATTTGAAAGCTAACAGCTTGTGCTAAAATTGCTAACAGCCTTTTATGTGAGTTATAACTGGAATGTGATTTTTTGTTAACCTCAAACATTCTACATGTAAAGAGCAACTACATAGTTTTGTCTGGCTTCATGTAATGCCTGTCTTCTTGTAAAGCTTCTATTCAGCACCACAAAGCTACCTCCAGTTCAGTCTGTGCCTGAGTCAGGTTCTGAGTTTCTCTCAATAGCTTTTTGCACTATACAAATCTAAAGCAGTACTGCTTTGCAACCTTTCTTGCTTGTTCAGGTAAGGTTTGTTTGCAGAAATGTTTACTGTAATAACAGTGTACAGTAATTTCACGCTTATAAGCCGCACCTGATTATAAGCCGCACCTGAATATAAACCGCATCACACGTTTTTTTTTTTTAAAGTGAGGATCCATGTGTAACAAAGTAACAAATTAGTAACAGAATCACTGCCAGCTGGGTTTGGTGTCAGGTGCTCAAGTCGCAACAGTTTTCATAGACCAGTGAAGCCTTTCAAGGCAGCCCCAGGCACCCTCCCCAGCCAGCTCTCACTTCCAGGTTGGTATTTCACTGGGATTTGTCCATAGATAAGCCGCACCTGAATATAAGCCGCAGTACTGGGGTAGGCTGGATTCTTCAATGAAAAAGGTGGGGCTTATAATCGTGAAATTACTGTACTTGTTTGAGGAATATAATTAGTTGGGTTTTTTTCATTATGTGTCAGAAAAGCAAGTTTATTCAGCAGCCTTGGTTTCCTAGGTGTTGTTGGTTTATATTTAGGTAGTAAAAAGAAACTAGAACTTAAATGTTTCAATAATTATTGTATGGATATGTATGGACAAAAGCATTATAGAAGAGTATTAAATATTTACCAAAATTTATTTTCCATTTTTCAGAAGAAAACCAACTTTTGTGTGGTATTCCAAAATCTATGACAAACTAGTTCAAACTGAGGAGAATAAATCCCAGTGCTTGCAAAAAAGCTCAGTGACAACAAAATCTCACCACTGGCTTTTGGGCAGCAGAGTAGCACTGGCAAGCATGATTAATTACTCATTGCCATAGAAGTACTAAATTGAGCGTATTTTTTTCCATTTGTTGCTAGTTCCCTGAAGTGGTTTCATTAACTGGGGCCTGAACATAAACACTTTATTGCTGGATGGTCGAAGTTGAGGAAGGTGGCTGGTGTTCAGTTGCAAAGAGATGTAAATACTGTGCTGCAAGGAGGGGACTGACTCCTGGCTGCGGCTCCATCATTGTTGGCACTGTTTACATAAGATGCAGCTTTTGCCCAGCAGGCTCTGGTTGGATGGCATCTGGCACAATATTCCTGCATTGCTAAATGACAGCCAGCTGTTGATGTTGAGAGGAATGAGGGCATTACTGCTTAATCTTTGGATAAATACAAAATCTTTTTGGTGAGGGGTAGCAGTAGCAGCATACCTGTCCTTGGCTCTCAGATAATATCATGAAACTGTGCCATTTTGGTTTTGTTTCCTTAAGGTTTCTCTCAAATCAGAGTTTCTCTTGGGTTATTGACAGCTTCAGACAACAGTTAGCAATTTCCAAGGATGATAGAGAAAGACATTGTCAAATGCATGCTAAAACATGAAAATTTTAGGGTACATTTGTGGCAGCAGAAAATACATATTTTTAAAAGAGTGTTTATCTGTGATTCCTGGCCTTTAAAATCAGAAATCTGGACCATATATTAATCTGAAAAAAAAGAAAGTTGAAAGTAAATGTTGTTCTTTTCACCCGTATTCTTGTTTATGAGCAATCTGGCATCTTATACATCTGCACTATGGTGAGGACTAGAAATGCCCTTTTAAAAAATTATATCTAGGATGATCACATAATCATTAAAATACAAAAGCTGGATCTTCAAACAAACAAAAATGTCCTAATTAAATAATAGAGGATTTGGCAACTTGGCTAATTCAGCTCTTTTCGTACTGCCTGAGCGAGTTTCATGGTGAGTGACTATGAATGATGTGCAGCCTTGCTGCTGAAGGGATTGATTTTCTTTGCCTAATTCTCTACCTCATTCCTCCTAACTTCTTCCTTGTGCCACCTTTTTCTGTATCTTGTTTCTTTTTCATCTGTTTTTACCACCTGCTCTCCTTTAGCTGCTATTGTGCTCTATTTTCATCCTGCTTTTTTCCTTCAGTTTTGTTATAGCAAAATAATACCTTTATTTTTCAGTTTGTGCAGTCATGGCAAAAATACCTTCATAGAGCACTACGTATTTATTTAAGGATTATTTGAATTTAGTGAATTTAATGGAAATGTATGAAACTCTAAGAATATGCCCTTCCAGAAGATTAGACAAAGAAACAAAACATTTCCATTTGCTTTTAGATTTTTTTCACTATGTACAGAGAGAGATGTATTGATCAAATATAAACTTACCAGCTACTTTTATTGACATTAGGACTGATCAAGTTTTGGAATTTGGAAAAAAGTTGGAGCCCTTTAGAATCTTGGAGCAGCTGAAAATACATCTCAAAACTGGCACAGAATACTGTGGTCTTTACACACATTTCCATCCTCAGTGAAAGCAGTTATATGCAGAGGTTTTAAAGGAATTTTCCTTTAAATTATAAGCTATTTTATTGTGGTTTAATATTCTTTAGAGATAGAAAAAAACAAAGCTTGGTTTCACTTAACCCTTCATTTGTGACCTGTAGGCTTAAGTGGAAAATAAGCCTTCTACCCAAACTGAACTTTCCTGTTTTTCAGCTTCTTGTTTCTCCACGAAACAAAGAAATCAAGTAGGTAGAATTTAGAAATGACATACAGGCAATGTTTTGGCTCCAGTGCCAGCACTGAATACAAAAGGCCTACTTAAGCAGTTTGACATTGGTATTTCTTTTCTTTAGTTAAACTGTACCTCCCTCAGAGATTTGTACCTGATTTTGACCATACCTGAAAAGACACTGACTGAACCTGCAAATCCCAGGCAACAAGAAGAGATTGTTAGCTTTCCTACTCATTGTGTGACACCTTGCAGTAATTAGTTAGCAATTAGTGGCTTAAAATTGCAAAAGAAGGTCGGGTAGGGGATTATTTTTGTAAAACCTTGTTCTACCCTTGTCTTTTTTTAAAGTTTACAGCCCACAGTGTAACATCTGATGGCGGAGTTTGATGTACTTCGATGCTTTAAACAATGGTTCTTGTGCTTTTCATTAGAGCAGTTGCAAATTCGTGACTACATAGATATTTAAAAAGCGGATGTAGATAAGGTTTTTGCTTCTGTTAAATATGTAGCTACTGAGAGCCACAGTTTAGCATAGTTTTTGTGTTTAGTGGAACTTCCTATATAAAAAGATTGTATTTAATCTAGGAGTTAAGCTTTCTTTAAATAGGAATCCATTTTATTTATTATTTTAGCTTTAATGTTATTTAATCTGACATTTTCAGTAGGTGCCAATGAGTTTCTAATATTTTTTTCTGCCTAATTAAATTAACCTAATAATGACATTATTTTAGTATTGCTTTGGAGAAAACCATCCTGCTTTATTTCTGCCATGAAAAAATACCTTGGAGCAAAATGGCTAGAAAGCTTTACAAAAATCTCTTTTTACAAACTCAGAAATTTGATTAAAATGTTCAACATTAAAAAAAGCAAGTTGTGTACACTGAAATGTAAAGTATATATTTGCAGCCATTCATTTAAAATTAATCAAATGGGTTCATAACCAATATCATGCTCTGTTGCCCATTTATTCTGCTTTTCAAAATTATGTTCCCATTTAGGGATGGAAGTCAGAAACGAATTATTTCCACCTTGTTGCATTAGTACTTGATAATCAAGATGTAGCCAGTGATCTTCATTTGCATCTTAGACCTTTAGCCCATCTAATTCCTTTAATAACCAGAGCAGAGGCTCCTGTGAGGTGTCCAATGTTACTGCTCAGGCACAACTGAAGTCCTTGTCTGCTTAAAAAGAAGGAAGCCAGATGAACTGTGTATGATAACTGGGCAAAAAATAAGCAGCAGTGGCAAAGAGAGAAGAAGCCTCAGGTCTAGCTAGAGAGAAAATTCCTCCTGCTTTCTACCTCACATGCCTGCAAAAGCAAAGCAGAGGAAGGCATCGGTCTACAAATAGAGCAATATTCAAACAGAGAGACAGAATACTTTTGTTCATATTTTAAAGTCTTTCCACTTGAATTAAGAAGCCAAAGATTCTTTTTCTTTCTTTCTTTTTCTTTTTTTTTTTTTTTTTTTTGGCTGTGCCAGTTTAAATAGAAGACTTATTTTTAAGGGCAAAGTTCATCAAAATAGTATGATGCAATTTTTTTCTCCTTTATAAGTGCTATTTTTTTATTTTATAAAACTTAATGAATGTGAGTTCAAGAATAGATATTTTGTCTGCTCAATGTAGCTTTACTTTGAGATTTCAAAAATTCTTTGTCTGGATAGCAGTTTTTGGGTTTTGGCATTTCCAGAAGGTAAACAGGCTGCCAAATCGCCATTTTTTTCCAGCTCTTTACCACTGACACATTTTGCCTTATAACCAGTTGTTACAGAAAAATGCTTGTAAGTTCAGAGATTATGTTGAAGCACCTGTTTATTTGACTGAGAGGTGGAAAAAGAAACTGAGGACTGCATCTCTAGCTTTTTGACTGTGGCTTGTCATCAAGTTTAAAATATTAGCTTTTTTAAAGTAAAATATGGGTTGTCACTTCTTCAGTTCTGTTTAAAATATAATTCCTAACAAACTAACATTATTAGTAGAGGCTGTTATGGGATAATATAACATGTTCTTTCAAACTCATGCTCCTGTGCACTTGGATAGACTTGGCATTATAAATGAGAAACTCTATATCAAATGTATATATTAGGCTCTCTTTTCCATTTTTCAGATTGAATATATATAAAACACCCAAAAAATCAAAACAAGACAAACATCTGTAATGCATTTGGTAACCACAATGCTGAACATGCTTTCTGAGTTTATTAGCTCAGTAAGGAATAAGTTGTTATGGTAATTTCTGTAGAGAAGTTAAAGTGTGTTATGTATTAATAACAAACAATAGTTTTGTTCACTCTGCATGGGTGGGCCAGACTGGAAATATAATTAAAGCTTGGTTTTGTGGACAATCAAGGAGTGGTTTTAAATATAATTGCCATTAAGGTATTCCCAGGACTGAATCCTGTCATTTGTGACCAGTGAGAGTTTATTTTGAGTGACAATAGTATTATCATACCCCTGATTGATCATAAAACCTTGGAGCAGTTTTAGAACCTGGAGAAGTTTTAGGTGAGATGGATTTGCCCTTTCTGCACAGAAGCAAAGAGCCAGTGCTGGGGATGCATGAGGGTGACCACAAAAGTCCCACTGCAAAATCAGGAGGTCAGTTGAGTTAAAGTCATGTTTTTGAGTGTCACTGGGAAGTAGTGTAGTACAGGGTGAGACAGTTACTGAACTGAAGCAGACAAAGCAGATGTTACATTTGATACAAGTAATATGTTATGAAAATCTGTTCCTCAGTCTGCATTTGGATATGCATGTCAGGCACAGTATTGATGGTGAACTTGCTTTATTTCTTCTTTAAGGACCCTCCTACTTCTGTGTCCCTTGGACTCCGAATGGAAGAGATGATTTTCAATTTGGCGGACACGCATCTATTCTTTAATGATTTAGAAGTAAGTGTTCATTCTTTTAAAACATACAGAGAAGATCTAATATTTAATATTTGTCTGGTTTTATGTGCTGTTAGATGGTGTGACAATTATTTGCAGAGTTTCAATACGGAAATGCTTATAAAATAGCTATATCATTTAGTCATCAGGACATATAATAATATCTGCACTAAATGTCTGCACTGACCTTCAAAGGTTACTACAGTTTAAATGGTAGAGATTTGTCCTCACAGGTTTTAGCACTTACGAGGACAGTAGATAAGTTTCAGAAGTGGATGCACTGAAAGAACCTATAAACATACAAAATTCAATAGTCTGCACAGGCCATTAAATATTAAACTCCAGCTTCTATAAACAGTTGATAGCTGGGTACAGATTTCTTGCTTACATCCCACGGTGGGCAAGTGTTACCTTAGCCCCGAGGGGCATCATTAATGTTGTATGGGCTGCTCCTGGGCTGCCCTGCCTGCAGCAGGCACGGGCTGTTCTGTGCCAGAGTGCCTCTGCCTGCAGCCAGGGCTTTTTTAGCCTGCCAAGGCTTTTTCAGCCTGCACAGACTATGGTTTGGCGACGCTTGGGAGATTGTTCCAAAGCTCTCCAAACTGCTGAAAGAGACTGTCACTGTAATGCCTGGCTGTTTCATCTTAAAAGGGAAAAAAACAATTTCTGATCACATTTTAATAACGCAAAAACATGAAAACAGTCAGATTTCTTTCCCATCATAGTGAAGACAGCTGTTTATTTAAAATCCAGCTGTTAAGCAAGCTTGTGGTAGGGCTGCCAACACACATTAATCATCAAGTTGTTGTTTTGCTAGATTTTAGAATAGTGTGTTATTCCAGACAGCAAAAGAATCTAAAAGATTCAAATGCAACTTTTGCTGATCAAAGTTAATTGGCAGCAATTGGCCTTTAAATATTTCCTGATGTTTCCCTTTTCAAAATCAAGCAAAATACACCTTATTCAATAGATGAGCCAAAATAATTTGAAAAATGCCAGTGTGTGATAGACCTCAAATGTGGTTTGTCCAACATCTGTCCTATATTTTGATTTCTTTTCATCTAAAAAGAAACCACTCACAGATGATTTGGCATCTTAGAATGTAATGAAATTATTGAACATGGTTTTTTTTTTTTCTTCCTTAGAGTATTTATTTTTTTATTCTTACAGTAAAATAGCTGGTTTCTTTAAATTTTAAGGTAGCATTTTCTTTCATTAAGGTACCTATATTTAAAGATATGATTGTTTTTGATATAAGAAGCACCATCAATGAGTTGCATGTATAGGACTTATTTTTCAGATTTATCTAAAAATATAACAATGCTAGTTATTTTCCATCTCTGTTTCTGATTTCTGGTTGTGTTTCATTTTAACCAGAGCAGAATTAAAAAGTACTACTCTTACTGTATTTTAGCAGCATATTTAATAAAGTTCAGTGTGTTTTCATTTGCTGTGCAGAGGCAGATATGTGGCTACTTCATACGCGATTGTCAACCTCACTGACTTTAATAGAAGTTAATTAGCGACATCCTAGGAGTGGTCAATTATCTTCTGCTAATAGGCATGTTGCCAATACAGCACAGTAGTTCCTTCACTGAAGAACTTAGAAACTCTGTATGAGGAAATAACTGCTCCAGGGGGCTCATGAAGGCAGAGGAGTTCCCTGATAAGCCTAATTTCTTTGTATTTCCACCATAACAAGCCAGTTTATGTTGTATGTCCCAGCTGAAGTGTAATAGTTGTGTCTATACCCTGGTCTGTCTTCCTCATAGTGGAGGCCCCCAGGAGTGAGCAGCTGTGTGCATGTCTCTGTACATGAGCTCCAGTCCTTATGTCTGGGGAACATGAGCTCCAGCCTGAAGGATCATGCCTTGTCCAAGGAGTGAAGAGGTGCGCAGCCTTCAGAGTACGCAGTGAAAGGGTGTAAGAGCAGGGAAGCAGCAGGATTGTGAAGATTAGACCTCATCACAGACTGAGGCTGTCAGTTCACCAGTCATGACAGAGTGTTTTGAACGTGTCACAGAGACGTGGTGTTCTTGAGGAGCATGTTGTCCTGGAGCCACAGTCTGTCATCCTTGTGAGCATTCACCATTTAGGTAGCAGGGCCCAAGAGCTGTGACCTCAGGGCAGATTCCTCACATCCATTTCAGAAACTCAAAAGTCCTTGCTTGGTGGTTTGGAAGTTCAGGCTGCTCTCAGCCTGACAGGATTACATGAAAACTGTGAACGATTTGGTTTGAACATGCCTCAGGCTTAAAGCATCTATTCTCACTAATGAAGGACTGAGTCTGAAAGATCTAGCTCAGGTCTAACCTTTCCAGTTCATGAGTACTAGTGTCTGGACTGCTGGGATTGAAAACATTTGTAGGCACCATTGCCAAGGGGCTGCAGAGCTTGGGTATCTTTGCCCAGCAGCGTTATGAAGAACAGCAAAGCTGGATTTGGAGCATCTCTAACCCACAGAGTAGATGTCTCTTTGAGTCTAGGCTTAATTCAAAGTGGGAACCTGAAAGCTGATGCCCTCTGTCTCACCCAGGCTCACAGGGAACCCTTCTTGGCACACGGAGAGGCCACTTTTAAAGGCGGGCAATCATCTGTCATAACTTTGGCATATGATGCACATTTTTACAGATACCACAAGTTAATGTCTTTAAATAAAAATCATCTTTCATCCAACACATTCCAGAACACTCTATAATCAGAATAGCTCTCTTGTTATCCAAGTGAAAATACTTTTTCTTCTTAAAAAATGCTGGAGAATGATTGAACATTTTGAATCCAAAGAGCAGAGTTTCAGCAGTGATCTCTGAAGCACAGTTTGATTTATGTGTGACCTAGCTGGCTTTTCAAAGCTCAGCCTAGAAATATAGAAATATTATTAGGTTAAATTCTAAACTTCAGCAGTCTGTGTAAAGTGGATTCAATGCCAATGCATATCAGTTGAATTTAGTAGGAGGTACAGCCAGGTAAATGAATAATCTATTTTTATGTACGTTGTTCTTTATGTAATAGTAATAATAATGATAATAATAGTAATATTTGCAATTGAAAATTTCAAACTCATTGAAAAAATTCAGTCAGATCTCACTATCTAGCTCTGAAGTCAGTACTCTGTTTCTGAATGTCTGAGCTACAGTTAGATTTGCACCCTTGTACTGGCTCATACTTTATTGCTTTGAAAAAAATTAAATTGCTATTTCCTTCCCTTTGCACAGATTTATTTGAAATATTAATTCCCAAGTGATGTAATAGCAAATAATTTCCGATTTTAGCAACACTTCTTAAACAGCATGTTAAAGGGGTATGACAAGATTTTTAATGTACTGAAAGAAAAATATGAATGTTTACTTATGTATAATTTGATCTAAGTACCATAATAAACAGTGTTTTCTTGCATTAGCAGTAATTTCATAATGAAATTATTGAAGTGTACTAGGCTATACAGTAGAAGATAGTGCAGAGTTCTAAAAATTCAGATTCCAAAATCTGCATTTGGGCTTCTGAACAACTGCTTTAGGTTTTCAGTATTTATGTTTTTTTATTGAAATATCTCATACTCTCTGTTTTATAGTTGAATTTTAATTGTGTGCAAGACGGAATAACTACATTGATGTAGTGCTCTCAAGAGAACCACAGTTACCTCATGTGAAAATAAAGTTTGATTTCACATGCTGATTATGTTGTGAAAGGGATAATAAGGTATAATATTTTAAAGGTGTATATGGAGCAATTATACATATTATGTATTTTAGGAGGTATGCTCTGGTGTTTTAGGGAAATGAGCAGCTTAGTGATCAGACTGAAACGTGACCTGCACTGAGATGATCAGCTCTAGTGCAGGTGTGTTCTACAGCAGAGCAGGGAACATGGATTACAGGGGATTCCTCAGCCAGGGAAGCCCCAGGGGAGCACAGAGACCCACCAGGAGCGGGCAGCTCTTATGAGAGTGGCTTTCTGTCCTGACATGTGCCGGACCAGGAGTCATGGTGGCCAATCCCTCTTCCCAAAGCAGGCAGCCCTCGTGAGCACTGTGGCCAAGGCAGGCAAGTAGGTCATGGTGTGGTGTCTGCTCAGCAGAGAAGACTCAGAGGAGGGACATTCCATGGACCAAGCACCGTTCTGTAGCCATCTGCGCAGGTCAGGGGCACTCATCCCACCTGACTCCCAGGGCAGAATGGTGGGCACTCGTCTAGGAGCAAAGACTGCAGCTCTGATGGGGAATCTGCACCATCTGTCCTGACTGTGACCAGTGCCTCCACACAGACAGGGCTGCTGAAGGGACAGAACTCACACTGCAGAAAGCAAATAGAGCTTTCTCCTGGGGCAGGGATAGGACAGCAGACCCACCTGCCAAATGTGTGCCAGGTAGAGCTAGTTGGCTCCATCTGTCAGAGAAGGAGAAGAGCATCTTCAGTCAAAGGCTTTAAACTAAAGTTGCTGCAGGAGAGAAACCTTAATCTATCCCATTCCTACCAGTCTGATGCCTGTGGCAGTCATAGGTGCCCAGAGCCTGCAGAGGGATCACAGGTCAGCAGAAGAGCACTTGAAGAACAGCACAAAGGAATTCCAGCCACTCCAGCCAGTAAGTTGGCTTCATCAGGGGCCCATCTTAAATGCTTCTATGCAAACACACACAACTTGAGGAGTAAAGAAGAGGAGTTAAAGGCATGTGCATGCCTGCAGGTCTATGATCTTATTGCCATCACAGAGGCTGGTGGGATGACTCTTGTGATTGGAATGTCGGAATGAAAATATGCCAGATGTTTATGAAGGACAGGCAGGGGAGGCGAGGAGGGTCTGTAACCCTCCATGGCAGTGGATGTCAATGCTGGAGTACATGGAGCACTGCCTGGAGATAGGTAAGGAGCTGACTGGAGCTTATGAGTCAGGATTAAAAGGAGAGCAGGGAACAGGTGACATTAAGTGGGGTCCTGCTACAGACCTCCTAAGCAGGAAGATTGGATGAGGCTCTCTATAGACAGGTAGGAACAGCCTCACATTAGCAATTGCTGGTCCTCATGGTGAGCTTCAGCACCCAAATATCTCTTGGAGGTACAACAGAGTAGGCCATAAGCAATCCAGGAGGTTCTGCAATGTGTTGATGATGACTTCCTTCTGCAAGTGATGGAGAAGACAACAAGGAGAGGTGCTATGCTTGTTCTCACCAAGAAGGAAGGATTAGTGGGGAATGCAAAGTTCAAGGATTGACTGCAGTGACCATGAAATGGTGGATTTTAAGATACTTGAGGCAGGAAGGAGAATGCACAGGAAGCTCACAAACTTGCACTTCAGAAGACTTTGACCTCTTCAGCAATCTCCCTGGCAGGACCATGGGATAAATCCCTTGAGGGAAGAGGGACCCAAGAGAAGTGTTTAATATTCAAGGATCGATTCTCCAAGCTCACGAATGGTGCATCCCAACAAAGAGGATGTGGTCAACACTTTGGAGGGAAGAGATGTCATCCAGAGGGACCTTGAAAGGCTTGAAGGAAAGAAGCTAAACATGACCTGGCAATGTGTGTTTGCAGCCCAGAAAGCCAGTTGTGTCCTGGGCTACACCAAAAGCATGACCAGCAGGTTGAAGTGATTGTCCCCCTTTACTCTGCCCTCCTGAGATCCCACCTGGATGGTGTGCAGCTCTAGAACCCCAGTTAAGGAAGGGCATAGAGTGAGTCCAGAGGAGGCCACAAAGATGATGAGAGGATTGGAGCACCTCTTCTATCAGGAAAGGCTGAGAGATTGGAGTTGTTCAACCTGGAGAAGAGAAGGCTCCAGGAAAACCTTATTGTATAGAGGGGAGAACAGGAGAGTGAATTTACGAGGTATTGTATAGTGACAGGACAAGGATTGATGGCTTTAAACTGAAAGAGTGTAGGTTTGGATTAGGTATTAGGTAGAAAGTCTTTAGTGTGAGGTTGATGAGACACTGGAACAGGTTTCCCAGGTAAGTTGTGGATGCCTCATCCCTGGAGGAGTGCATGCAGACAGTGCACCAAGGAGCAGCACAAGAGCAGCCCATCTCTCTGCCTCTTCATTCCATTAAATAAACTTAGATTAATACAGAAACATTTTACAAATCCTGCATTTTTCACATATGGGAACATTTCCAGCTTTAATGGAGCATTGAGATGCTGTCTTCCAGAGATGCATATTCTCATATTTTAAAGCAGAGAATAAACAGCATTTATGTCCTTGCACTCTCATGCTCTGTGTTTGCTTTTTAAAACTCCTCCTTCCACCCACAGGGCAATAAATCCTTCCAGGACTCCTGAAGGTCTGTAACTGGTAGCTTGAATTTACTCAGATCTAGAAGTTGATAGGGAGAAATTAACTATCAATTTTTAAAATGAAAACTGCTTTTTGGGGGTTGTTTCTTGTATAGTTCACTAAGTGGAAATTCCTGCTCTTGTTTGTGGCCCCCAATCATTAGACTATGGGTATTTATCAAGTCTGTCTTCCCCTCCTATTCCTTTCCAATCTCAAGATTGTGTGGAGGAAAGCTTTTTTTACTTGAAATGTGATGGAGATGTCTGACACCCAGCAGTATGCTGAGCCCTTTGGTTCCCTAAAGGAACATAAAGGACCACTAAGGCCCACATTGCAAGGCAGATTTCCATGTCACTAAAGCAGATGGCGATACACTCTGTACTACACCAAGCACTACAGGGATTTCCAAAAGGGAAGATCATTGACAGAGTTCATGGATACGAAAGGGAACAACTAATACCCAGGGCAGCATCCATAAAGCCTGATCATTGAGCAGAACTCGAAGATTAGTTGCTTTTTGGCCTTTGCCTTCAATTCTTACAGGTGAAACGTGGCTGCTTCCCTGCTGCTGGAAACAAATGTACCCATAAATCACTTCTGGCCCTCGAGGAGACCTTTTTTCATGACAGGGACATATATCCTCTTTTCATCAGCCTGAAAATTTCTCCTTTGTAGGTATCAGTAACACCACAGGAGACTAAGTGACTTTCCTCACAGGTCCTTCAGTGACCATGCACACAGCTATGTCCCCAGTGTACCATGCAGTGCCCTGTAGGAATGCCTTTGAAGCAACACAGCCATATGTTCTGTTTCTTTAATCTGAAGGAGAAAGGGAAACTATTTCCCCTCAGACCTGGGTACTTTAATACGCCACAGGCTCAGGCTGGTAACTTTCAGCACAGTAGCACTCCAAAGCATGATTTGGGATCCTGGGCATTATGATAATACACATCATTGAATTCATTACTGCGTTCAGCAGGCTTGCTGTATGCACATCTCAAAGAACCATGACTTGTAGGGTAAAATGCTCTTCTTTCTGAAAGCATTTTAGCACATCTGGTCCTAGATTCAAATAATCTAACAAATGAAGTGCTTGGATGCAAGCCAGCTCCTAAGTGCAGATTTTGAGCAAGCTCCAAAGCAAGCTGGAGTGCAGGCTGGCCACTATTAGCAGTGTAGAAATCCATCATCCATTCTTCTACACCTTGTAGAAATGTCATGGATCCAGCTTTGGACAGCCATGACAGGTATGATGTTGCCTAGATTTAAACTTATGTTGCGTGAAGATCCAGAGTCAGTGATAGGAGTTGGGGGAGCTACAGTCAGACCAAGGAAGTGCAAAAACAGGATTGTGAGACAACATTACCAGAGAGAAAAGCTTTCTCAACTTCCCCACAACATAAAAATCAGATCAAGGTAGTTTTGTGTCTAAAGCTGTACTCGAAACCATGAGTATTGTCAGGGTGAGCCTTTGCTGGCTATGCACTTTCTCTTGTGCGTATTTTACTTACATATTTATGTATGACACAACATAGGTCTGGCTTTGTGGTTGCCAATACTTTGTAGCTCCTGATCACTGTGCCTTAGTCTTCTCATCATGGTAATGATAAGGATGATATGTACAGATACAAGGATCATAACTGTGTCATAAAGTAATCAATAGAGAAAAGCAGCTGTTGATTCTGGTGATTATAGCAGTTGTTACTGTGTACAGTTGTAGCTGGCTTTCTAACAAAGCTTCATCTTGGTGTCTTTGACATATTAGTCCTCAGGAATACACTGGCACGACTTCTGTCTCTACTGACACAGTTAGGAAGTATGTGTATTAAAACAAAAAAAGTACAAAAAATTGCAAATAGCTAAGAAAACTCTCCAGTTTTCTGTTGTATTTAATTTCTTTACTATTGATGGAGTTTTGGAGGGATTTTTGTTTGTTTGGTTGGTTGGTTTGGTTTTGTGGGGTTTTTTTTGGGGGGGCGGGGGGCGCGGTTTTGATGATTTTTGTAAGGTGTACTTGTTCCAGTTTGAGTCATTAATGTATTTCAGGTAAGGTCTGTTTTTTAAAACCACAGATTAAAAAACACCCCAATATTTAGTACAGAATGCCATCAGTCGTCACTAATCATGGCAGTGTTTCAGGGGTCTGTACTTGTGAGCTAGTAGCTAGCAAGAACTCCATGTAGTCAACTGGTACCAGGCCTTCTGTTTGGGATGCCTAAATTTTGCTGCAGTGCAGATCAGCTAAAGACTGGACAGGCATACTTCGTGAAGAAATGCACGGACATGCAAATTTCCCAGTTCTAGTGTAGAGCATTTCATGGATTCACAGAATGGTTTGGTTTAGAAGGAGCCTTTAACAGTAATCTAGTCCAACCCCACTGCCATGGTCAGGGACATTTCCACTAGACCAGATTGCTCAAAGCCCCATCCAGCTTGCAGGGATCCACATCACAACTTCTCTGGGCAATTTGTTCAAGTATCTCACCACTCTCACAGTAAAGACTTTGTTCTATGTAGCTAATCTAAATCTATCCTCCTTCGGTTAAAAACCATTACCTCATATTCCTTGTCCTATCAATAGAGACCTTGGTAAAAAGTCTATCCCCATCTTTCTCCTAAATCCACATTATATATTGAAAAGCCACAATTAGGTCACCCCAGACCTTCTCTTCTCCGTGTTAAACAACCCCAGCTCTCTCAGCCTGACTTCACAGCCTGCCTCTCTTTCCTGTGCCAAGGCCCCCTGAGCTGGAAACAGTTCTCCTTGTGGGATCTCACCGGGGAAGAGAAGGGGAAGGGGGGAAAATCACATCCCTCAACCTGTTCTTTAGGCCTCTTTTGGTGTAACTCTGTGGACTGTTGGCTTTCTGGGGTGCAGATGACATCCAGGGGTTTTTATCCACTGGAATCCCCAAGTCTTTCTTAACAGGGCTACTCTCTCTGTTTACCACCCAGCCTCTGCTGACATGGGTGGTTGTCCCAGTCCAGCTGCAATACCTTGCACTTAATTGCATTTCATGCAATTCATATTACCCCACTCCTCAAGCCTGTCAATGTCCCTCTGGATGGCATCCCATTTGTCAGTGCTAGTGCAAAAAGGTTTGTGGTAGGCAGCAAGTTAATTTTTAGTGGTATGAGACCCGTCTCCAAGATGGTATGCTGAAAGTAATTTCTATCAAAATAACAAAACATGTTTTGTCTATGTATTTTCCCAATTTAGATATTCAAAGATGTTCCTTCCAGTGGCAGAACCAGCATTCTTGTCCCTTTCCCAGGAAATAAAATACCAAATGCTGCCATGCTTTTCAAGTAGCAATTGTACCTGCCCATTACAGCTATGTTCTGCAGAGTCTGAAATACGAGATTTAGGATCAGTTAGTTCAGGAGACAGTGTTTTGGAGGACAGTGCTGAGGTACCTGGAACCCATTGCAATACCTGTGTCAAAGCTGTATATAGACAGGGTGTGTTCCTGGAATCCCAGATCTACCCCACATGTGTCAGCTTTAATTGCAGCAGAGACCTCAGTGCTGGGCTGCAGGGGCAGGCTCTGAAAGGCAGCATGCAGATTGCCACGTAATGAAGGACATGAGACAGCACTTTGAAAATTCTCTTACAGCCACTAATGAAACAATAGAGTTGTTTTAAAAAGCCTAAGACTTGATGGAAATTAAGAGACACAAAAGTGTAACAGACTGAGAACTTTGCAACCATTAGCAGATTTCTAAACACTGTCTTACATTTTATTGCTGACACATACAAATGCCCTTAAAGGTTTTTTTATTTTTGAGAGGTTGCAAAGTTGCTGATATGCCACAGACCTTTTCTACAGTGCAAACCATTCCCTAAGCACAGATACCCTGCTTGATGGTTCATCTTATTAGATCCAAAACTAGGTAATGGTGCAATTCATCCTGAAGGCCTCTTTGTGCCAGAATTGTCATTTCAGACTTGAATAGGTTCATTTTATTAGTTAAATTATCTGAAACAATAGAGCAGTAATGTCAAATAAATAGCTGATACTAACAGTAAAAGCAGTTAATATACTAATTATTGTATTGTTTTTGTTTTATTCTTGTGTAGAGAGGCTTCACTTTGGCTTTTAATATTTCATGGAACTGATGTGAACAACTTTTTTTAGCATTTTATTTAAATGTTTTGAATTTGATAACACTGAACAAAATCCTATCTACTACTATAGATGTCAAGACTTGTTCATAACACTACGTATTCCATTATTAGTTTGTAATCTAAAAAGTTTCATAAATTCAAATAACATTCCTGAACAGTAGATTTGTGTTTTGGTCTCTGATCAGGCTGACAGATGTGTAAAATCTCATATAGCCAGTCAAGTCCCTGGTGCAGCTGCAAGAGCTAAAGAGTGCAAGTTATTCCAGCTAAGATCAACATTAATTTACAGTCAAATATCTTTCCCAGCCTGCCCTTTCTTGTCACCTAATGCAGTTATTTTGTGCTGATTCCATACTTTGTGGCAAACTATTTTTTTGCTCATTAGATTCTCCCAATACAAAAACCCAGAAGGCAAACTGAAGAGAACATAATAGTCACCTTTAGAAAAAATATCTCCTGATTGATGTGGTTTTTTCCTAAATCTCATTTAAAAATCTCAGATTTGAATTATTCAGGTTGAATGTTGAGTGGATTAGTCTCTGAAAATCATGTAATGTAATTATTTTAGGAAAGGTAGATGAAGCTTACCTGCTATTTTGTGGGATGAGAGTACATTAGCCAATCCTCACATAAGTACAAAGATTTGAAACCACAGCTTAAGCATCTTAGCAATATGCATGGCTGGTGGTTTCTGTCAATCTTGCCAGCCTAGGTTTAATTTTGGCATGGATTTACAAAGTTGTTTACAAGTTGTTTGATACCATGAAAGCCCTTTGTGCTTGTGTGTTTATGTGTGACTGCTATGATTGAAGATTAAATGTTAAGAAAATATGCATGCATAGGAATTTTAAACATCTGTGCTGGGTTTTTAGCTTGTTTTGTTTGTTTGTTTGTTTGTTTTGGTGTTTTGGTAGCAGTTATATTAAAATGTTTCCACAGGGAAAAATATTAAGAAGTTTCTTTCATTCATTTTCTTTTAAAAGCACGAAAAGAGTGCTTGAAGTTGGTTCCCAAAATGTTTGAGTTTCACAGTCTCAGGAGATTTCTACTGTTTCAGTGTGGTTACAATAAGGCCTCTATCTGAATTTCATCCAGTTCAATGGTCTAATGAAACTGTAAAGAAAGGGGAGAGCATTATTTCCTTTACTCATTGCAGAATCACTACAATTTTTCTGTGTTTTAAAGAAAAATTTGGCTCTTGTTAACTGCATTTATAAAAGTTTTCTTTAGATATGTTCAAGAAGCTGAGTGATCCTATAGTAGACTAAAACTACCTTAAAGTGTGCCCTTGGAGCAGGGGGCTTTAACGAGGGCTTAAAAAAAATGTAAACAAAAAGTTTAACAAAAGAAGCAATGAGGTACTGAAGGAATGGAGCATTGATTTTATTTTTTGGGGTTTTCCAAGATCCTCATCCAGGCAGTTCAGGCATTGTGTGAAGGTCACCTGTAGCACTGTGCAGTCAGGAGATGAGAGAGTCACTTGTGTTCACTGACAGCAGGGACAGACTGGCTCAGCTGAACCACTGTCAGGAGAAAAACCAGCTTTATCTAAGCAAATGATACTTTCTGAAAATCCCCTCAATCAGTTAAAAGATCTCATCTTTTTCTTCTGCATATCTGTATAATTCACATTGTGACTGTAATGGAGACACAGGGGAATAATTCCTTCCCCAGCACTGTTGGGCAAGGGGTAGAGACATTTGTAGCAGCAGTTAGAATGCAAGAAAAATGGTTTGTAGGGATTTTCTTTGACTTTGAAAAGTTTAAAAATACAATTTTAAAAATTCATTTATTGTAACAAAATGTGTATATTTTTCTTAAAGGTGTATTCACAAGTCCAAAACTCCCATTTTTGCTTTGGTCAAATGAATAAGGCATAAATCAAGCTGTGCTTACCTACAAACAGGGAAACAAAAATAGAACAAAATAAGACACTGAAAACATAAAGTACATTTTTTTTGTTCCATCAGTTTAATAAATTCAGACAGAAATTTGAATGCAAGCAATACAACCTCTGACTCCCAAACTGTCAAGAGGATTAACTAAGAGAACTAGCATCTCTTTCCTGAATCTAATCTCCCTTAGTTTGGTATTTAACACAGCAAATATAATAACTAGCAGAAAAAATAATAAAGCAAGCAGGTTTTATTTCCAATTATTTTCATTATATTGTAAATTCATAAATCTTTGTTTACCATAGGAGGGTAGAAAAAACAAGAAAAGTTTTGTATGAATGCAAGTTTCTACTTTATAATCAAAACCACACTCAAATGATATGTAATATTTCATGTATTGGGAAAAAGTCTCTAATTTTTTGATGCTATAATGTACACTGAGAAAAAACCCTGTGTGCTGCCTAATTCAAATTGTCTTTCTTAAATTATTGTTTAAATTTTACTTAAAGGAAGTACTGTGAAAAAAATAATATTTAAAGCTTGCTAACAACGGAAAAGCTTTTACTAAGGAATTAAATAGCAGCGTGGTAATATAGCCTTTATGTATGAGCTACATGTGGTCATGCAAAGGGTTAAGCTGTGTGATTTCAGGATAAAAGGTTTCCTGAGTTGACTATTATTCCTATGGTCTGCCAACAACTTTGCAATAAATGGAATGATTTTTATGGGAATGTGGTTATTCACAGCAAGACTACAGTTGGTGTCAGTATGAAAAATTCTTCTTTAGTAGATTCTCTCAGCAGGAATAACAGATCTGAAAGAAAGGCAAAAAGTAGCTACAGAGAACTCAGGCTGGTGTTGGTGACAAATTATGTTTACAAAATGATGTGGTAACCCATTGAAAAAGAAGAAATCAGAACAACAGTAAATCAGAGTACTGCTCCTCTAAGTACTGCTGTTCCAAAACATGTTACCTGTGATTGTGGGTATCGTTTAATAGCTCATTTTTCTTTACCATAAAGCAAAGGAGATTTCTAGGCTTTCAGTAGCAGGAGTGTGAAAAAATGCTTCAGAAATCAGTAAAATTACCTCAAAGTTATACCAAATTCCATGGCAGAACAAAAAATACTGATAAATATGAATTAAAATAATTCAGGAGAAAGAAGGAAAAAAATCACTTAATTAGAATTTAATATAATTTCATAATTATTTTCTATATTTATAATTTTTATAAAGTCTACTATTTCTGGTATCACTTTTCTATTTTTTATATCTTTATGGGTTTTGAAATTATTTTATTAGAAGAAAATTTTGATGGAGAGTGAATTAAAATATTGATGAACTTAGTATTAACAGTTATCCCATTTACATTTGGTTTGTGATAAGTTTTCAGCATGCTAAAAAAATTGACCCACTGATTAAGACTGCAGCACCACCATTAGAGCTGGTATTGTCCTCCATTCAAAATGAAGGTTAAAGTTACATAGAATATTAACCATATAGCCACATTAACATTAACATACCACCATACAGCAACTTTGTGGGTTGTAGTTGTTCCACCATTCCTAAGTTCAGTTGTTGGAATATGAAATATTTGTATTGTTTGGTTGGGGTTTTTTTAAAACAAAATAGATAGCAGCTCTTTTAAGAAGCAAACATGACAGCTTTGAGTGTTCTCTGTTCTTTGTTTTCCTCGTGGACAATTACCCCAGCATTTAATTTGAAAACTTGTCTGGGAGCATTGCAAAACCTCAGGTTTTTTCATTATGGCATTAATTTTATTTGTTGTGCTGGGATCACCAACGATGTGCCAGCCAAGAAGAAAACCATCCTAGATGTGTCAATGTCTGTAAAAAAAAGAAAAAATATCCAGTATAAAGCAACTGTGTTGTTGATAGGTGGAGGTCAGCCACTGTTGAGATAAAGGGATAGGTTTACCGACCTAAAAGGAAATATAGAGCAGGATGATGCCAAAGAAAATAAATTTCTTAGAAAATTACATTTCACATTCTCTCAAAGTGGAAGACTATCATGTGCATTCTTTAATATTCTAAGAAATGATTCTTCAATAGAAATATTTTAAAAACTATCTATGAAAAAAAACTTTTTGCTTGAGAAGAGTTTTCAAAAGAGTACAATAGTTAAAGATGAGCTGAAAGTGGAATCAGCCCTTAGTGAGTACTGAACATAAGAACTCGTGATTGTTTTTGCCAGATGCCTTTCATTTAGCAGTAAGCAATGGACAGAAGCTCATATACAGACCTCTAAGTCTATTTCTACTGCTGTGAGAAATATCTATTTTATTTGTGATTTTGGCAGAGTTGGTCTGCTTGGGCTGTGATTGGAGGATGGATCCTGGAAAGTCTTATCAAACCTTTGGCTGTTCATTTGCTAGTTGGTTAGCTAGATGTTGAATACGAAACACCTGAGTTCACTTCTAAAAGAAAACCCACCAAACATAGAAAGGACTGTAGAACACACTGAAATAGATTTCTGGGCCATCAGAGGCAAAAAAAACCCAAGCAATTACAGGAAAGACTGTGAATAAGTCTTGTTTCTGGTGAGATACAAGGGATGGTTTCAGTGAGAAGAAAGCTCCAAACAGAGCTGACTGAATTATTTTCCTCCCACCCCCAAATACCATAAGAATGGCAGCTGAACAAATCTTTGGTCACCCAGAGTGGAGTCATCAGGCCCCTACAGAGGAATATCTATTCAAAAATTACTTTTCTCATTTGGTTGAAAAAAGAGTTCACCTCCTCCCAATGTTTGTGATGTCTGTAATGGGAACCTCCTGACCAGATAGTGGCTAGGGATGCTTTATGAGAAGCATGTGATTCAACTTCTGATAGTTCTTCTTCATCTACAGAGAGTTCTGGGAAAGCCAAATGTAATTATTCCAAAACCTTTTAACAGCATTAAATTTATTTTTAGAGATACAAAACTTATTTTTAAAGTACTATGCGTTCTCTGAAGAGTTGGCAAAGACAAGTTCACTTTCTAGGGAGCCCATCAACAATTTGAACTCCCTTCCAGCAGGCATCACAGCAGTTCCTTTTGCACAGACACAAAGCCCATCTATTTGTATTTCATTTTCCACAGTAGCAACTCAAGAGCAGCTTGCTCACAGTGCAGGAAGGAAGGGTAGAGAGAGGAAAGGAAATACAAATCACGGCACAGAGTTTTCCCTGTGTGTGAGGAAATAGTTTCTCATCTGTGTTATACTACTACCATGGGTGACTTGCAGAAAGTTAATGAAGTTCCACTTCATGAATGTGGGACTAAATTACATCACACATGTAGCTGTAGGTAAATGAACAAAAATGCAAAACAAAGTCCTCATTCAGGCAGAACTGTGGCTTTGCTGGTGTGTGCAAAACACAGCTAAAAGGCTCAACCCATCTGAAATGCAAGATGCCTGGCTGTTGTGGAATGTGCTGCTGTAGTTCCTGAGTGTTAGAGCTACAAAGAATAACAAATACCTCCTTTGCTCACTTGAGAAGACCATTCCTATAGGCTTATGCAACTTATTAACCACTTAATTTCTTTCACATGGCAAATGGCAAGTACCTTCATGCTAGGTGCCACTAAAAATACAACCTATATGATTTCATTTATCAAGAGGATCACGTTGTGGGTTGTTCTTTGCAGATGTACAGCTGAACTGAAATACCCAGGTGCCTACCATGCTCAGAGCATCACTTTATCACTTTATTCACCTTTCTGTTGCTTCTCCCTGAGTTGCCAGCTGGGATTAAATCACCACAGGCTGTAAGGTGGCACAAAAAGTCTTATCTCTCCAGCTGGCACTCTTGGAGCTCTGACAAAGGATAGTTGTCCTCTGCTCTGGCTGGGTAAGGCAGTGATGGCTCAGCTCACTCCCTACTTCTGCCGCTGAGCAGCAGGGCAGGGGCCATCATCTGCCCCACAGCACTGGGAGTGGGGAAGAAAAGGAGAGAGAAAATTCAAAGTATTGTGGAAAGGTCTTCAGGCTGCTCACAGAACAAAATGCTTTTGCTGTCCACACTGGCAAGGTCAGCAGAGAGAATTTTAAATCCTGGCTTTGTCTCATTTGTCTCAATTACAAAGATGGGGGACTCGCTCAAAGCATTGCAGCTTTCATTTTAATCATATGCATTTACAATATTATCAATAGCCAAGGCCTTGCAAGTTTGAATGAACTGGTTGTGTGGTTCTTGGAAAGACACAACTTAGATCATCTTGTGAAAATTTCCACATGAACCCCTCTTTTCCAGAGAAATGAGACGTTTTAAGGCTTTTTTGGAAAAATCATTCTTTTTGTAAGTTTAATGTTTAGGTTCTTTAAAATTTAAATATATTTTAATATCTATGCAATCTTTATTGTGTAGTTTCAACAAAATGTGTATTTTCCTAAGAGCATTCTTTGAAGTTAATGAGCTTGGGAATAATTCATTGCATTCTGATGAGATTCATGACTTTTTTACTTCTTGAAATGTCTTCATATTTTATTTTCATTGTCTCCCATTAATCATAGAATTTTTTTCTCTTTGCCAAAGTATATATTAGCAGATAATAGGAATCATATCATAAAGAAAGTATGTATATGTGAAGTGCTGGCCTTTTAAAATAATTTGATACTTTGAACATAACACCATTTTCTCCAGGAATGACACAGACTCTTCAAGCAGGTCCACTTCCATTTTATTTAGCTATTTCTATCTATTGTTAAAATTCTTTCTTTGACATCCCCCCTCTTCCCTTCACTTTTCCTGCAAAATATACAGAAATAGAGAAAGATAATAGAATAGAATAACTAATTACTTTGTCAGAGTTGCAGCAAGAACTGATTGTTAGAGAGGCACTTTATCCACTGCAGTTGCCATATAGACATTTCTTTAGGTCATGTTTTATTTTAAATTGGATTCTTCCAGTTACAAGGTGTAGTTGAAATGAACATGTAAACCTTGGTTTTAGCATAGCTACTTCAGTAAATACAAGTTACAGAATAAGAACTGTATTTCTTTTGGAATACACACTGTTTACTTTAGGAGTATCATATTTGATCCAAATGCATTTGTTGATGTGAGCAAGCAAAATAGGATTTTAATCATTTTTTTCTGTTAGAAAAGAGTGGCATCCATTGTGTGCTATAAAAGGGTTACATGTTCAGTGCAGGGTAGTCCTTTAAAGTCATTGGCTGTGAAAAAGAGTTTGTAAATAATTTCAGTTTTTAGTCCTCAGTGTTTATAACAGCTAATAGTTTATATACATAATAAATTTATTTTTTTGTTCTGATGTTCTATTTAGCAATGAAAGATAGGATTTGGGGGGTTTTGGTGGGGTTTTTGTGGGTTTTTTTAATACTATAAGCTTCTCTTTATAGTCTTAAGTTTAAAATGGGAGCATTTGAAAGCCTTCACAGCCCAATTTAATTCCTTGACTGTTCATCCACAAATTGTCAGACAGAATGAAGTGGATTTCAAGAACTCTCTTTGTTCTTAATATCCTGTGCCTGACCCACAGGTAATCTGCACCTTTTTTCTTCAGCGCTGAATAATTGTGGTGGGAAAGAAGAGAAAATGTTAGGGTCACAAAGTGCAGGCCAGACAGAGATGACAGGTCCTGCCAGTGGAGTGCCAGCGTTGAGAAGCTGCGAACTGCAGTCGCTGCTCTTTCACATGGATTTGTGCTGTACGTTAACAGCGATGACGGCTTAGGAAGTTCAGCACTTCAGCCTTTGTTGCCTGGCTTGAAAGGAAGTGCAGAGGGGTTTGGATATTTAGCAAGCACAGAAGTACAGTAGAAAAGCATTATACACCGTTCATGATATATATATATATATGTATATATACACACACTCACAGAGGATATAGATGTGCTGTTCAATTTTCCAACCAGTACATACCAGAGATTTTATCCTTCTAGTGAAAACCAGAGGTTTGCTTCTAAAGCTTCATGAATGCTGGCAAAGAGTGTTGGGGTCCTTGCATGTGGTCACAACAATGAGTAAAATGATGGGTGGGGTGGTGTGGAGTGTTAAATGGTCGTTAATAAACCAGCTTTGACATATGTCATTGTTGCCTGGGAAAAAAAATTCTGACAATCTGTAGCTCTGTGATTCCCAAAGAAGCATGTTGTGATTGCTAATAGGAATGAAATAGGAGTGATGAGTATTTGTGGAGTAGATAATAGTCTTAAGGGGTATATACAACTGAAAGGGTATATATCTTATTCCTGGAAAAGACATAAACAGAGGTACTGCTGTCATTAAAAGCTGCATTAAAACACAGCAGTGTACACTTGGGGATTTTTTTTTTAATTTTTTTTTTTTTTTTTTTACAAATACATCACATTTATAAAGGATTGCATCTTTAACTTCTTTTGCTAGATCTGTTCTCACATGTACATGACCAAATTTCTCTACTGTTCAGTAGGGAAAATGGAGCAGTGGATATAATTGCGTAATGACAGATATGAGAGGAACAGAGAATCCCAGCAATCATTTCCTGTGAGTTGGCCAGCTTCCAGGATGTCTCAATGGGCCTGCTGATGTAAAGGCAAAATGAAAATAGCTCGTTCTGAAGGGTAGTTGTTGGTTGGGTTTTTTTTTCCGTCTCTCATTTGACTTTGCAGACTAAGGTATTGGAATAATTAGTTGGCAGTGTGGTGTTAGTTTTCTCACGGTAAATTAAGAAGAGTAACCAAATGTGGAAATGTATTTTAGCTATAATCAGCAGATTTGAAACTGTAATACTTCAGCACCCTCTGAGGTTATGTTAATATTATTCACATTATTCCCCCCTATAATGTGCAGACTTTTCCAGGGTTACCTTATGTCAGTGTTTATTCAAAGACAGCAGAATTATTAGATTTATTTTTGTTAGTTTTGTAACACAGAAATGCAGAGGTTGAACATGCTAGCTGATTGCGTCACTCCACTTGGCATTAGTGTTGGCAAGGATAAGAGAACTATTATAACAGCCCTAATATCTTTTTTTATTATTTTTGTTATTAATTTTCCTACAGTAAATTGAGTAGTGAAGCATATTTTACATAATTGTGGCAGAAGTACACAACTTGACGGGTGGTAGTGAAGGAACACAGTAATATAAATATTTGCAGAACATTTCTGCCATAAGTTAATGCTTTGCATATGAATCTTTATAAAGATCCTAAGTTAGTTTAAAGGAATGATTCCAGATGACCACATAGGTCCAGGCATTTTAAGAGCTGTGAATGATGACTGTGGAGCATCTCTGGGAGTTTTTGGCTTGTCATACAAAAACAGAAAAGAGAAGGAGGAAAACTTAGCAGGAAGAAGTTAACAAATGCTTTGGGACTGGAGGAGGGAGAAGACATAAGCTTTCCATGTACAAATCTTAGGCTTGACTCACCTAGTCATTCATTTTTGATTGCTGTTTGTCTTTGGCTTGCTGTATTTCACTGGAGACATTTACTTAGCAAATGATTGCAGCAGCTTTAAGTTGCTCCTGCAAGCACATACCTGCTGCTGCTTTGTGCCCCAAAGCAGAGCTGATGGAAGGGAATGGAGAAACAAGTCTCAGTTACTTCATGCAGCATCTGTTAGTTTAATTGAGCTGCTGCAGGAGATTCAAGCTAAGCTACCAGCTGTGGCACAGAAGGGTCTGAGGGACACAAACACATGGACACATGCAAGCAGCTGTGTGAAAGAGCAAAAAAGGACAGCATGGAGAGTAACTTCTTAAGCTACTGTTGGTAGATTTTCCAGGTTACATGTGCTGACACTCCCATTTTCCCTGAAAGTTTTAATTCTAAATAATGCCAAGTGCATTTTGCTTTCCAGCGATTGATCCAAAAGTGCAGAGCTGCATCTCAGCCTGACTGAAATACAAATCTTCAGTACAAATATGTTATCACTTGTAGTTCCTCCTGAAGATTTCAAACTGGATACACTGAAGTTGCAAGGTCAACACATTTAGGAGCAAAACACATCTAGCTGCGTAAGCTTTATATGTAAGCCACAGGATATTTTGCTCCTTACTTGCCAATTCAGCCTGTTTTAAAAGAGAATCCCACAATTTTAATTTTCTGCTTTGGACTTAACTGCATAATAAAATACATCTGCATAAATAACAGTGTTTCTACAGGGACATTCAGTATTTGTTTCAGATATTACTTTGCCAGAGAAAGTAGGGGGAGAATTATAATACTGTACTTCCTATGAAAATTTCACAAAAATGTCAAATACATTTGTGAAAGTTTGAAATGGTGAGCCTGCAAACAAACTTTGTTGTTTTTTGGTTTTTTGGGTTTTTTTCTGGATCGCCATTTAGCTGTAAGTCAGCTCCCCTTACAGAAGCTTTTATGAGAAGTACTTGCAGATTTTAGAGTCTATGTATATATATACCTTTGTGGACATTTTCTGGTTGGAAAGGAATACTTTATTTTTTGAGCAGTGTTCTGCTGTATCCCTGATTGTGGTGCATATTGAGCTAACTGCTGCTACTTTAAGTTTTTGGCTGTGTATGTGCCTGCTGGTATCTAATCAGAGGACTGAGCAGTGTCTCAGGTAGCTCACAAACAGAATGTTCCACACAGACCAAGCAGGTAAAAACAAATACAAGGGGTTCTGATGGAAAGAATGGACCACATCAATTAATGATGGGCAGGTAATTGGCTTCTTTGAAGAATTACTCCTAAATAACTTCCCTGCTAAAAGAGCAATTGCTAAATGAGTGTTTTCCCTTACCATGCTCAGGGGTCGAAAAATGCAGCCATCACTCATTAGCCCAGAGTCCAAGTCAGCAAGACAGCGTGAAAAAATACCTGGCACTCAAAGCTCACATTTAGCCTCAAAGCCGTGCCCTGCCACTCAAAAGGAACAAAACAGTCGTGCACTGTTTGTGACCTCCCTTTAGCTGTAACAGTGTCAATCACATTGGGCTTTAATCCTTCCCAAATTATAACATGTATCTCTTGTGCTTTGTTCCTCTCCTGACTTTTTTCCTTTCTTTATTCCTGACAAAAGAGGACACTGTCTCTCTCTTATTATATTATATGTTGTCCAAAATTTGCTGTACTTGCGACATTTTCTTCATATTTCTTGCTTTCTCGACAGAGTTTCTGTACCTTTGCCCTACCAGTTTTTAATCTCGGATTTATTTTCCGGGCTTTTCTCTCCAACATAATTCTTTCTTTTAATGCCACAATTCCTATTTGTGATAGATCACTGTGGTTCTCACTTTCTACCTACCATGCAGGTGGTTAGACAGAAGGGGAGAATGTCTGTCATGATCCAAGGCTTGTGATGGTCCCAAGATCTTGCACTGTGAATTAAAGTTCCATGTCCCCAGGTTCTCACTAACTGTGGTATCCAAGATGTAGTGGTCTCATTCTTCCTGCCTCTGTCTTTTCCCTGAGAGAGTTGAATTAGGAAATTTTTTGAGTTATTTCTTCTTCCATCTGCTCCTTTGAGAAGATGAGCTTCTACTCCTTCCTTTTGTTTTGTGATTACTAAAAAAATCGGAGTTTTTTCCACAGATTTCTATTTTGAGTCCTCTTCTCCAGCAGCTTGTTGCAGTTGTCATTCATCCTTTCTAAGCTGGGGAAGGAGAAACCATTGAGCAGTAGAAGAGTAACTAAAGTAGGAAACTAATGAATTCAGGAGAGTGTTGCTTCTTTAGCTTGCACTCAGCTCATATTAGAATTGTTAATGTGGTATGCATTTGGATGAGCATTTGCTCTAGGTTTTAAACAGAAAAATAGTAGAAAATTATGTGAATTTGATAACTTGCTGAGGAAGCTTCTGGCTCTTTTTTTCAGCCAAGTTGATTTTCAAAGCCTGGCAGCATACACTCACACTTGCAGTTTCAGCTGTGTCTGTACATCTAATGCATTTTGTCTGCCTGAGGAGGAAATTCACTATATGCTGGTTAAATATGAGCAAATGTAGTATTGTCTCTCCTGTGCTGGTTGTCACTCCTGCCTCTCTTTAGCATGGCTACCTATGCATAAGATACAGAAGAGTAAGAATTACAGTAAGAATTTGTTGTACAAGTGCAAAGGACCACACCTTGTTCTTCAAAACATTTCAAGTTTCTGAGGAATTTTTTGTAAACCAATGTTTTTAAAAACCTAGAATCCACAGCCACCATGTGAGGCCACATAGGCTTCTTCAGCTTTTTTCTTATCTGAGGTTGTTGACCTCAGGAGAGGAGGAGAAGGTTACAGGGTCAAAGTCTTTTCCTCCTTGGAGCTTGCTGCTTGCTGGGAGAGGGTTGGCTGGAAAATAGATGTTTTAGAAAAAGGGTTGAGGGTCATGATTTTAATTCTGTTAGGGAACAGCTGGTTTGAGTTTCTTTCCACTTCTATCTTCCCTCCCTTCCTCACAAATCCATGGAGAGAGAAAAATTTGTTCAAAGAAAAGCAACACAAAAATAAATGATTGCAGCATTTTCACCTTTAAAATAGATTGTATTTGTTATAGGACTTCACATTAGGAGAGAGAAGAGGAAATTATTAAAATAATTGAAATCCATTATTGTTACAAGCACTGAATTGATATTGATCTAGAGTGTCAGAGGTTTATTTGTTTTCCCGCCAACAGTTAAAATGTTAATGGTAATATTTTAATGGGGTTTTTTTGTGGATAAACAATGTGCATTGCAGTTTCTAATTTAGTGATGGACAAAGCTAATTTTTAATGTATTGCATTAGTTTGCAGACAAGCTGCTGAAGAAAGATGGTTTGATCTGGTTATTTCTGTTCAGATTTTCTTCATCTTGGCATGCTGCTTTCATGCACTAAGACCAAAGAGAAAGAAGGAAACTCACAACTCTCAAATGAATGGCAAACTAGGAACAGATTTTTCATCTGCACTCCTCTGAAACACTGGCCTCAGGCTGTGTTGGTGTGTGGCTCAACAGCAATCAGAGGTCATAATTTCATTGGCGGTTAGCATCAGGTTTAATTTTTCTAATATGTTACATTTACCAAAATGTCTGGTTTCAGTTACACTTATGCACTGACTGAATCAGCTTTGAGCAGCATGATGTTTTAAGGTACCTGAAAGGCTACAAGAACGTTTATGGAACACATATGCTAATTGTTTTTAACCACTTTTCTTTCTAAACACAAAAACGTGTTTTTGAAAAGCCATTTAACAATAGTAGCTAATGACGGTGTGCATTTATTCTAAGAAATGAGCACAAGGAATAGGTAAAATAGTTGTTTTAACAAGACTGCCATCTACTGATTTCCACAATTAAAAATATCCCTGATGACTAGATTGGTTGTAGATTTTTTTTTTTTTAGAGCTTTGTTTTCAAAATTTTCAAAATCTAGAAAATTATGAAATCTTTCTTTCACCTTAGGAATGCGACCAGGTTCATATTGACGACGTGTCTTCGGACGACAATGGCCAAGATTTAAGGTACAAGAGAGCTCATTAAGATAAAAAACTACTTTGCAAATTCCCTCCTGGGCAAGTGATGGGCTGCTGGAATGCTCACAGTAGCCTGCTCTCTTTTAAGTCTCTTCTTTGCAACCCAGCCAAGTGAGTAGCTGGCGGTTTAGTGTAGCCTGTTGCCCTTTTATTAATCTGTGGGTTTTTTTATCTTTGCCTAGCACATATAACTTTGGAACAGACGGCTTTCCCGCAGCTGCCACCAGTGCCAACCTGTGCCTGGCGACCGGCGTGCGTGGAGGAGTGGACTGGATGCGCAAACTGGCCTTCCGCTACAGACGAGTAAAAGAAATATACAACACCTACAAAAATAATGTTGGAGGCAAGTGACTCTGGAGTGCCCAACAAACAAAGAGGGGGGGCAAAAAATGGGAAGAACAGGTTTCTGCTTCTGTTTTTTAACACAGTAGTGTTTAGTGAGCTGTTTAGTTTGCGGTGTGCAGAAAACTGTTTGAGCTAGTGAAAGCAAAGGAAAATGACAAAGCACTACTTAATACCAGTGCAGACATGTCCTTGTCTACTCCACAGGTCTACTTGGTCCAGCAAAAAGAGAGGCTTGGTTACAACTAAGAGCAGAAATTGAAGCTTTGACAGATTCTTGGTTAACACTTGCACTGAAAGCACTCACCCTCATTCATTCAAGGTGAGTATTAAGAGTACGAAGGAAGTTCTAGGGTGTCTGATGATGATCTGGAAGAGGCTGTCTGGTGTGCTGGGAAAAATGCTAAAGCTGGAGGACCTTATCCTCATTCCTTATTCTGATCTGACCATGCTGCAAGGTGCTCCTCTGTATGGTGGTAAAAAAAAAAAGGATGTTCTTTTTAAGTGGCAATAGTAATATTGAGGGGTTGTGATGGGAGGGATAAGATTTTCCTTCTATTGTTTTGTTTTGTGTTTTTCTGTTTTGCTTTGTTGAAAAAGAATATTTGCTTTTTCTCTTCCATAGGACAAACTGTGTGAACATTCTTGTAACAACTACTCAGCTAATTCCAGCTCTGGCAAAAGTCTTGTTGTATGGACTAGGAGTTGTATTTCCCATAGAGAATATTTACAGTGCAACTAAAATAGGTGAGCTATTTTCATCATGTTGTGATACATTTAAAGCTGTATTTCTAAAAAGAAAAGATATTGTAGTCTATATTTACAGTAATTTCACAATTATAAGCCACACCCTTTTCATTGAAGAATCCAGCTTATTCCAGTAGTACAGCTAATCATCAGGTGCGGCTTATTTATGGACAAATCCCAGCGAAAGGGCGCCTGGGGCTGCCTTTAAAGGCTTCGCTGGTCTATGAAAACTGTTGCAACTTGAGCACCTGACACCAAACCACGCTGGCGGGATTCTGTTACTAATTTGTTACTTTGTTACACATAGATCCTTGCTTAAAAAAAAAAAAAGGCAGCTTATAATCAGGTGCAGCTTATAACTGGGAAATTACTGTAATTCTAACTTGCTTTCACTGTAGCAAATAGAGAGATTGGTAACACCTGATCCTCATGAAACATTGCTAAAGCATCCTAAAAGTGCTTTTCAAATGTGATGATCCAGCACAGAAAGCTTTGTATAGCTCTATTAACAGTGGTACAGTCTCTGTTAGGAGGAAATATAGTTGCTTTTTTTTCACATTTTCTCAAAACTCTGGGGCTGTGTAGCAGTTGAGAAGGGTTTTAAATAGGCAGTAAGTACAGAACATTGGAGTCTCCCTGGAGTAGCAGTAGGAGAAATTCTGTAAAGGTAAGCCTTGGCTTCATTTGTTTTCATGGGCTCTGGAGAAAATTTTGTTAAACTATTTACCAGAAGCAAGAATGTTTTGCTGCAGAATGTAGTTATTTATGTTTCTTCATACTGACTGTAATAAGCTTCAGCCAAGCGAGTGTTTATTTCTGTTTTCTGGTTCAGTATAAAAGATGTTATTCTGAGTATGTAGAAGTACCCCAGACCAGATGGCAATGGTGTTTGTAGTTTTTAATTCGATTATGACATATCTGTTCTGTCTCAGATTCCCTCGTAATTGTGGGCTACACTAGCACATTTTTCATATGTTCTTAAGTATCTATAATACAGAAGCTGAAATGGTCAAGAAATGATTGTGGAATATTTTTTACTTTCTTTTTTAAAACAAGACAAAACAAAAATTGGTTCAGAGTTTTACAGAGAAATTTGAAAGCATTCCCATAAAATACTTAAAACTATTTCCTGAATATTAAAGTTATATTGCTCTCTGTCAAAATTTTATAGTAAATTATAACTTTGAAATATAATACATTAAATACACATTTTAATTAGAATGTATTTTAATAAGTCTTCTCTTGTGACTTCACAAGGTAGAAGGGTGTTTTTGGAAAAATCTGTTCTGTCACCAACTGTCACAGGAAACCATGAGATTTTTGTAACATGACGTGATTCATGATATTCAAACACTATCTCAATGTAGTTTTGCAGGTTCCTTATGCCTGACACTACTGTCAAATAGTATCATTAAGCAGTTTGGCTTCTGTAATGGCTAGAAAACTTATTTAATTTCCAGCCTACTTTTTCTTATACTTTTATTGTTCTTTAGCTGAAACAACTGTTTTAAAAAGCACAATTTTTCCACCCATTACTGTAGACACACACGTTAGCATGTTCCATGGCCGGACTAAAGTGACCTTGCAGAATGGGGACATTTGAGAAAATGTTTGCTTTCTTTCTGTCTTTTCACTACCATACCTGAAGCTTTCTAGTATGGATACAAGTTGAAAGAGAGGAAACTTAGGTTAGGTGTAAGGAAGAAATTCTTTACTGTAAGGGTGGTGAGACAGGTTGTGGATGCCCCAGCCCTGGCAGTGTTCAAGGCCAGGTTGGGTAAATCCTTTGAAAACCTGTTATAGTGGGAGTGTCCCTGCACATGCCAGGATGAGTTGGGAGTAGATGATTTTTAAGGTCCCTTCCAACCATTAACATTTCTGTGATTCTGTGGTACTTGTGCGTAGGGCTGGAGCACTGGGATGATTTCCCTAGGTGTGTGCAGGGAAGGAATTACCAATGTGAGTGTATCCCAGTGCAGGATCAAGGACATGGCCCATGTATTGGATTACAGGCATTTAAATCTAAATCTTTTGGGTGACCTTCTAAGTCAGGGTACTACTGTTTTAGGAGCTGTGATTAATCATGTAGCAGGTTTTTGAGAAAAAGCTAGAATTTCAACTCAGCTTCAATCAATTTACTCAAATCAGGCTACTGGTCATCAGCAAATGTTAGATAATTCTCCTGGTGGTGGAATTCCCCACAAAACCTGTGTTGTATTAGGGAATGAGACAAGAAAGGTCACGTTGTGGACCGCTAATATGCTGTCTATGCTGCAATCAGCCTTGATACACCATCCTGAGGGACAGCCTCTTCTTGTCTTGTTGCTCTGCTTAAGTATTCCTAGGGTTGGGGAGATCTAGGCTAAAAAGTTATTTATTTGATGACATCCTATCACCATCTACCCTTTTTCTTTCAGGAAAGGAAAGTTGTTTTGAGCGAATAATTCAAAGATTTGGAAGAAAAGTAGTGTATGTTGTTATAGGGGATGGTGTTGAAGAAGAGCAAGGCGCAAAAAAGGTAATGACCTTCTTTTTGGTGAGAGTTGGAAAATTGTCTTTTCTTCAACATGGGACAACATGCATTGATATTTAGATTGGATATCTTTGCCTTACAAAACCTGTGTTGATGATATCTAACAGAAAGCTGGGTAAGACTAGAGATAATGATTTGCCCTGCTGTTCTCCAAAAGACACATAAAACTATGTATGTTTGATGTATTTCAAAAAGGGGCCAGAAATGGGCCCTGGCTTTTGTGCCAAGAACTAATAGTTCTGTTTTCCTTGGCAACCCAAAATACCACATAGGATGTTATGAATGTAAGCAAAATATGGTGATTCTTAGTGATCAAAGGCAGTGTGCTGTTTGACTGTATGAAATACGTATATGTCACACCTTAAAAAGACATGTAGGACTGCAGTAGATATCCAGGAATTTCCGTTTTCTTGTGTGTCCATAATTCTGATCCTTCGTTCAGGCAACAATCTGTGGCTTGGCATGCATTCATAATCTCAGATAACTGAGCAGAGGATACTATTTGACTGTCTATTAGTTTTTGCTTTACACTGAGAAGAAGGGGGAAATTAACTTCTTTTTTTTCAATGGGAATGAAGCTGTATAAAAAGCAACACTTCCCATTCACAAATAATAGGTATTATTTCTAGCCTTGCTGGAGAAACTACCCAAGGTAGTCTGCAGATACATACTCTTTGCTTGGAGGAATGAGGCATATCCTTGGCTGTTTGAATAATAGGAGTAAGAGCAGGAAAATGGGCATTTTTGTTCTTGCTTCCTTTCACAGATAAATTGCTTTTACACAGCTGCTTTTTCACCACAAAACTCTGTGATACTTCTATCTCTTTCCACTGTGACTTTCTAAATTGGAGAAGTGAAACTAATTAGTCCACATGGCATTTTAGCAGCCACTGACTGGTTTTGCTTCATGAAATCTGGGGTTTTTGCCCCCGAAGCCTTGCGGGTCGGTTCCCGGCTCGTCCCAGCACTTTGCAGAGTCTCAGTTTCATGTATCCCTTTGGCGGACTGACGGGAACAGTTTGCTCCTTTCTCCTGCAGAAATGCCTTTCATCTTTGCGGAGAAATGTTTTCCCGCTGCAAATGATTACATTTTAAAAGCTGTATTTAAGATCGGGGGGGAAAAAAAAATTCCTTCTCTTTGTTCCTTTTCTGTTGCTCAGTGAAATAGTATTGTATATGATAATGGCAAGAGTAGTCCTTTTGGTAACATTATCTATTCCAATGCTTTTTTCAACAGGAAACGTGATTCAGAAAAGCATAAGAGAAAGCCTTTCCAGTTGCTAAGAGGAGTAGCAGTATAGAAAGTTCCTTTGTGCAATTACTTGTGTGTATTCTTTCCTGGTGGAAGGAATTTTCAGGTTGAAAGCATGTTAGATGCTCTGGATTAAATTATCTGCTGCAGCAATGCCAGAGAAGTCAATAAGTAGACCAGCAGCCCTGCCTTTCTGCATAAACTATCAATTCAACTTAGGAAAATGCTTCTGTGATTCTTGTCCTGCTTCTTACTCCACCAAATAAGAAATCACCATTTCACACTGTGAATGCAGGATTTGCCTTTTTAGTTTTTTGCTTCACATCCTGCAAGAGCAGAAACCTTCTCTGGAGAGCACACAAACACAACAGAAACTTTGTCTCCACAAAACTGTGCAAAGCAGATCAATCCAAGTGGCATAACTATCCTGTGATGGACCCCACTGTCATGCTTATCCCCTAAATCTTAGTAGCTGGTTCCTTCTCACTTTGCTTCCCATCAACATGTCAAGTTTTGTGCTGTTCTGCAGAGAAGGGACAGGTCTTCCGTTACCCCTTTGCACAGCACTTTTCTGTAGTGCTTTGGCTTGTGGTGAAGCCATTATATAGCCAGTATATGTATGTTTCTTTACACTTCTTAGAGCGTAAACAGTACACCCTTCTTTAGATAGCACTTCATTGTTTACATGTAAACTGTAATGAGTTTTCAAGTGAGCATATAAATTCAAACCTCTTTAATTAGAGAAGTTCTTTTATTCTATATTCATTCATGGATAAAAAATGTTAAACTTCCAGCTTAGGAGGTAAGAAAGTTAAGGCTTATTTTTAAAAATAATTTACCAATCATTTATAAATTCCTTCATCATAAAACAAGATTTTCATGTATGTCCTTCATTCATGAAAATCTTGAGTCAACAAGATTTCTTGAGCAGTTAGAAAATAAAAGACACATTTAAAATCTCTTTTTATTGTCATTAATATAAAAATTCAATAATAAAAGCTTTTTGGTGCCACTTAAAATATCATTGCTTAATGATAAACATTTTTTGGATAAACTGTTTGTTTATAAAATGTCTCTTTTGGTTGATGGAAGTAAACGTAATACACTGAGGAAACTGGGCTCTATTACATTTCTGGAAGCATTAGTCAAACTATGATATTTACACCTTTGTTTAGCTGTCACTTCCAGCAAAATATTTGAAGAGACAATTAAAACTCTCAGGATGTTTGCACTGTGGATTGAGGAGTAACTGTGCCCTTGTGGATCAGTGCATTAAGACCAGGGCTCACACAGAGGTTGCTAGCTTTATATCATCTTCCCCAGGAAAAGAGGGAGAGGAGGGCAGAGAGAAACTAGTGTGAAAGTCCAGAGGGTGCATCAGAGCTGCTGGCACCAGTGGTGGTGCCGTGTGGGTCAGAGCCACACTGGCAACACTGCTATTCTGAGTATAAGGTTCTGGGGGGTTCTGCCAGAGACTCCATTGTCTCAGCATTTTCACCTGCTTTGCTTTGTTTTCTGTTTTGGTTTTGAAGGTTGTTGTGTTTTGTTGTCTTGTGGGGGTTTTTTTTGTTTTGTTTTGCTTTGTTTTGTGCTCGTCTCCCACCTTTGCTTTTGGAGGTACATTTGGGTACATTTTGGAGCTACATTTGGTACATTTTCTGCTTAGGAGAATTCTCCAAAGGATTTCTAATTTGTGAGAAGAGACAAAGGCTCCCCTGCACTGAGGAGCTGGATTTTACATCAGGTGATTCGGGAGAGCCTAGGCAAATGGCCTTCTCCTTTGTCTCCAAAATGGTCATGCTGCCTTGGAGGAAAAATCATAAATCTTTGTGGAGCAATAAATAGAATATAAATGGGTATCCAATATGCCGCTGCTTTTAAGCTCACAGTCACACTGTGCTGGTCAGGTTTGGGGTAGGAAGTAAAGACAGCCGCTTAGCAAATCTGGCAGGAATACAACAAAAATACCATGAAAGATGACAAAAACTGATGAGTTTTCTATTCAAATCCATCACAAATCTCAGGAGTAAGTTTTTTGCATAAATGTCTATTCATTTGAGGGAAGGAGGGTAGAGGATAGCCTGCACTTTTTGGTGTTACTATAAAAAAATTTATTTGTTTTGCATATGTATTAATAGCAACACTATTTCATGAATTAAAACAGCTGAACTTTTGTACAATTATTCGGTACATGCTGAAAATAAAATTACCTCAATTTCATAAATAAAATAGCTTAATGCCTTAGGTTATTTAATAATAACTATAGTATTATACTAAATTTTTTGTTTCATTTTTTGTGCTTTTTACATCAAAACCAAAATTCTGCCACCATATTTAATTTCATCAAAATGTCAAAAAATGTCATCAAAAACAAATAGTTTAAAAGTTCAGAGATTTTTTATTGCTAAGTATCATCTGTCAAACAATTAATGATTTTTTTAAAAGACAAAATCTTCATATTTACTTGGAAGATGTTGAAACAGTAGACTTGGAGTTCCATTAGATACTAATGCATCCAGTTTCACCACCTATTTATTAGTGGTTAGCATTTCTCCCGCAGCAGCAAATGCAAGATTAGCATTTCTTGCTTGGCTCAGAATAGAAGTGTTGTGCCTGACGTGTGTGCTAAGTTGGCAGGGATGGCTTTTTAAAGGTAGTGTTTAGTACAGTAATTTCACGATTATAAGCCACACTTGAATATAAGCCGCACCTCCCGGTAGCTGGGTAGACCATGGGATTTGTCCATATATAAGCCGCACCTGAATATGAGCCGCAGCTTTTTTTTTTTTTTTTTTTTTAAGTGAGGAACCATGTGTAACAAAGTAACAAATTAGCAACAGAATCGCTGCCAGCGGGGTTTGATGTCAGGTGCTCAAGTCGCAACAGTTTTCATAGACCAGTGAAGCCTTTAAAGGCAGCCCCAGGCGCCCTCCCCAGCCAGCTCTCACTTCCGGGTTGGCATTTCACTGGGATTTGTCCATAGATAAGCCGCACCTGAATATAAGCCGCACTACTGGGGTAGGCTGGATTCTTCAATGAAAAAGGTGGGGCTTATAATCGTGAAATTACTGTACATATGAATAAAAAGGATCTCTTCCTCTCTCAAATTATCTCAAGTCATTTGGCAAGAGAAAATGTACTTCCATCTCATGGGTGTGTTGCCACTTTTAATATGGCTGAATCAACAGTACTTGTTATACAAGAGTAATATATGAGGTTTTGTATGATAATTTTGTTACTTTAAAGATTTTAGTTTCACACAATCATTTATTATCTTAGATGGGGTTAAAATTAGTTACATGCTTCATGACAACACTTGCATATATATGAACACATATGTGTGAGGCTCTATATATACACATAAACATAGATATATATATAGATCTGTATCAGGTTTGTTTCCCCTCCTCATAGCTCTGAAGGCTGTACTGTAGGGTCAGACTGATGGAAATCCGAATTGGCCACGTTCAGCCATGTCCAGGGCCTTGGTGCAGATTCCAGTCCCATGCAGCCACCACGTTCCTGGCATGCTTTATTTCTTGGGAGTGTGCAGCTGGCCTTTAGACCTACATGAAGGAGAACTGAAAAATAATTATAATCCTGAGATTAACACAACCTCTTTTTTTTCATGAGACTCGCTATTGTCATTCCAGACTTCACTGCTGTATCTGCATGGAGTAAATATAGGTATACTCCTTTCACAGACAGACATACACAAAGCAGAGGAGACTTAGCTGAATTTGAGATAGAACTATATAGTCAAAGTAATGACTGCTTACAGTTTTGGTTTAAAATCTGACCATCAACAGCTGACCCATAAACAGGGTAATCCAAAACTCGATATTGCACATGGGCATCTAGCAAGAGGTGCTGTTATTTGATTTAGTAGAAGCTAAACCTTCTGTTAAATCAATCAGTCTTTAACTGCTCTATCTGCCTGGTGTGTGTATGCTCTGTGATGCTGAGGTTGTTACTAGGGAATAGGTATAAAGCTGGAACTGCATGAAGTGGGAGCTGGAAGCCAAAAATTTATTCCTACAGTTCTTACTATTCACTGGTTTACTGCCTGACCTTGGAGGGCATCCCTGTCACTGATTCTTGGCTTCTGCAGAGACACTTTGCAAAGGCAGGTGTCCACCAAAGTCTTTGCTACACACATCATAGATGTGCTATTTACACCTCCCTGACCCAGTGGCTTAAGCAGACCTGCTGCCAAGCTAAGAGGAGGAGCAGGGAGATATGGCTGGCTGTCAGGGAGACCAGCTGTGTCCCACCTGGCAGGGGTTTGAGAGAGAAGAGAAGCTACAACCTCACACGAAAAGGAGGCAGCACTGCTGAGCATCGCCGACCTGTGCAGTCATCTGGCAAACACAGCATGGACCTGCTGCAAGCATGAGCTCTTTGTCCTTGATGTAGTACCCCTATCAGATATTTCAAATTCTCCCAGAAAGATCTTGCAGCCAAAATTAGATATAGGTGTACAGAAGCTTCTGCAAAATCCAGAGAATGGCATGACTAGTAATTTTTATTTTGTTTTGTTCTTGCTGGTTCATTTCCTGAGGATGATGCAAGAAGTTCATCATTAGGAAATCTGTGAGTTGGAAAGCAGCAGTGTCTGGACTGAAGAGGGTAGGCTGCCTGTGTAATGTAACAGGGAAGGCCCTGGGACGTGGATTATGGGAAGTCCAGATTGAAGATGGAAGGGAAAAAAAGTGTTGTAGTATTTAACATTTCCTTCTTAAATGCTTAAAAAATCATAAGCATTTTTTTCAAAATCTGTCTCTGAATTTTGTCTGTTTTGTTCTCTCCATTGTCAGCCATTGCTCATGAATTTATCTTCAAGCTGAGACTCAGGTGTTTCTCAAGGCTTTCTAACGCCCTAGAACAAAGCAAAGCAGAACCAGAACTGTAGTTTGAATGAATGGTGTTTTCTTGGGGGTCATTTTGTTTTCTTCCTGAAGAAATTCCTTGCTCTAGAAGTTAGGCATACTCTGAATGTGAGCATAAGTTGATGCATTATATTGCATCTTCATTCAGATAAGAGTGTCATATCAAAGAGGATGTGATAGGCTGAGTGTTAAGGTGTTTGCCTTCTGAGGCAGATATAAAAAGTACAGTAAACATGCAGATGGAAACAGTGAGTTTAATGTTATTTTCAAAATTTTTCTCTAACTTAAAACTTGAGAAGACCAGAATGAAAAAAGAGAGCAGAATGAAAGTGACAGAGATGCAGTTCTGCCACTGATTTCAGTGGAATTAGGAATTTACTCAGGAGCAGCTGAAGTAGGATGATGAAAGCCACTTTGAGAAGTCATAGATAAAATGCTTGGGGAACTTAGAAACTAATTTTATAATAAATTGCTTGTGGTTTGCCTCCTAAAGATGCCAGGAGAGAAACTGACCCAATGAAAAGATGAACATAGTCATGTTAGCCTCCAGAATATTGTTAAATTGAAACTATTTTCCCATTGGATTTATAGAATAATTTCCTGACAAAAGCTGATGTTTTTTTCTTTCATTTACTCAAAAGTTCTTGTTGACATTATCATCCCTAGTTTCAAGTATAAAGGTAGTTCTTAATCAGATTTTTACCCTTCATGAATGAGGTGATCTGTGGTTTTGCCTGGGATTTGTGATTTTAGTTTATTCAGGTTCTTTGCAAAAGTATTTATGCTCCAGACGGATTTTATTACACCTAATAGGGAAAAAAAAAGTATTTATTTTGATGTCCCATACGGAAAAGATGTTTTAGGATCAGTGTTAGCAATGACCAATGTTATACAAGCCACTGGGATAGAAATCTTTTCAAAGTGATGTGAGCAACGCATGAGTTATTCTGAATCACCATTTCTCTGTTCTTAACTCATCTGCCAGGAGTACTTTTTTACAGGTACTTTTTTACATTTTGATAGTAAACAACACTTTCACTTTGTTTATTTTCTTTCTGTTCCCTTCCTCAAACTACCCACATGCTTCATGTGTATTTTATTTGGTTTCTTTTTCTCCAGAAGTAGTATTTTCTTCTGCAATGTTCTGAAATCTGTTTTTCATATAAAGAGATTTGAAGTCCCTCCCTTCCTTATGATCTCCTGGTGTGTTTGCTGTAATTCCTACTGTAAATAGATTTGCTGTTATTGAGATTTATGTTTAGGGGGTGGGTCAGAGAAACCAGACGTAAACATGAAGGAGTCGAGGTTTTAAGAGCTCTTTGTCTCTCCCTCAAGTGTTCTTATCCCTGTGAAAGACAAAGGGTGGGTCTAAATACCAGAATGCTTGGGGTTATTTTTACATGTTGTCTGTGCTCTTCACAGCATGCTATGCCATTTTGGAGGATCTCGAGCCACTCTGACCTTATGGCCCTTCACCATGCCTTGGAACTGGAGTACTTGTAGCAGCGTAGCAGCACTTTCAAACCTCAGAGCCTCCTTCTGCCCGTGGATGAGATGCCTGTGTCTTGTGTCAGCATTGGACTACAGAACTTTGTGATTTCAACATGTTGACGTACAGCTGCAATTGGTCTTAACCCTTGCCCTTTCAGTAAATGGAGGAGCATGTCTTTTTCTTCAGAACAGCTGTTGGCTCTGCGAGTCCAACGAAAATAAGCCATGCGAGTGTTTGAACAACTCACCTTTACCATATTCGCTACCAAAAAGGAGTGGAGAAGGAAAAAATAAAATGGGAAAGTAAAACAAAAAAAAAAAAAAAGGAAAAGAAAAGGAAATAAGAGGTTCATACCTGTGAAGAAAAGAAAAAGGACCTGCGAATGCTTTGTAGTTTTTAGCCTCTTCAATGTGACACACACCATTTCTTCAACGCAGCAAACTTGATTGCACAATGAAGACTGAGATTTTACAAAATACCAGTGGAGTAATTTTCTTATAAAGAAGGTTTACGTTTTGGTTTCTCATACCCAGGGTACTCTGTACATCTTTACTTATTTATGAACAGACTATATTTTGACATCATGTAACTGAGGATATGTATAATAGGATTTAAGGCTATTGTAAGCCTTTGCCTTATGGTACAGCAACTACTTTTGATTTTAGCACATTACAGAGTAGTTTAAAATATGTCTAATTTAAACTAATAGGTACATCACTGAGACAATCATGTACAGGAAGAATTTTTTGTGTAAATTTGTAATAATGAATGATTCTTTTACATATTGTTAAGGTAAATGCTATTGAAAGATAGTAATGCCTTTTCGGTGAAGAATGAGGCCACGTGTGCACAAACCAGTGCAGTGCCTTATCAATGTGTTGGATATAAATATGTAGATAATGGATTTTTTTTAGATAAATTTGTCAAGACCAAAAGCATGGATGTCAAGTGTCAATAGGAATTGGGTTTTGTTCTCAGCTGTTTCTCTGCCATTTTCTTCTTTCACTCACTCTGATTATGAAAAGATTGATTTTGTGTTCCCCCCCTCGATCGAAGCAAATACAGATAAAACCCAAGTGAAGAGGAGGACTTTATTGTCTTTTGCTTCCTCTTTTAAAGTTAACATATTAACAATTTTCTAGAATATTAAAAAAATTAATTAGAAGAGTCATTCCATAAAGAAATATAGAAAGAACACAAATATATTTTAAGATGTAACTTAAACTGGAACCTTGGTACTGAATACCTTTTGTCTCATTCAAAAATGAAGGAAACTATCATCACTAATATTTTTAGAAATTAGAAATGAGAATATTTTGGAGAAATTAAACAAGAATGCTCATATACATTTAAGTTTTTTTAATCCTCTTCCACCAGGAGTCAGATTTTCCTAAGATATAACATCCATTGCCGGCAATGGAAATGCTGAAATAGTTATCACCAAGGAGTTAAAATTTGCTTTTGTCTGTACTAACTTAAAGGACAAATCTAGACTGTGTCTGTCTGTGACTTGCAACTTTTCTGATCTTGAAGGCTGTGAGCTACTTGGTTAAATCAACTGCTAGCCTGACATTTTGTCTTGAATTATACCAATTCCCTTTGCCCAGTTAAATATCTTATTAAAAATCTTCACCTTTCTTGATTGATTTTCTGGCTTTTCTTCTTATTTTTTTTAAAACCACCAGCCTCAAAACAGCTACCTGCAAAGCTACAGAGCACCAATGTAGCTACAAATCTACACTCTTCTCTATTGGAGGAATCACATTGCTGCTAGAATAAAATATTTGTGGATTGCTTTAGTACCATCAGAGAGGTTTTTATCTTACCAAGACTTGCACATGTGCTTTGCTTTACCCCATGTGAGTGCTGCAACTCATTCAGTACTCACATACGTACATAAAGCACATTGTGGATAGATTTTAGAATTGAGACTATAATTAGCCCTTTTTTTCCTCAAGCAAAGTAGACAGTGATGGGGGGGTTTGGTTGTCTTTTTTTTCCTTTGGCTCTTTTCAGTTTTTAGTCACTTGCGAACTGAAAAAAATAATGACGTTTATCTGGGCCTTATTGTACAAAAAGTGTGTTGTGTCCACAATTGTGTACAGAATTTTTCTTCATTAATTTTGTTTTAAATTAATAAAATTGATTTGTGAACGTATTAAACAATTGTCTTGCATGCAATTCTGTGATATTTCTGCCCTCCAGGCTGAGAATGAGGATACATCTCCTGTCTCTTTGCTGTCCCAAGACACAGTTGTTCACCTTCTGGTGGAGATGTTAAATAGGTTAAAGAATACTTGCATCTAGTTTACAGAAGGCTCATTAGATGAGCAAAAGTTGTTTTGCTTATCAGCAGCAGCTAGAGACCTTGGTGTCCTGGAAATGTGTCTGTGATTCACAGCAAATGCCTGAGCTCCCTGGTGCCTCTGTCATCCAAAGCAATCCATGTGCTGAATGGATGAGTCTGCCATTCAAACATCTCACTCAGGGCTACAAGTCCCATCCTCTGAGACTTTACAGGCCAGAACATCTGGGAATTCAGGACTGGCATTTAACTTTTCCAGGCATGGAGCAGGGCTGCCCTTTAAATTGGGAAGAGTGGCAGTGAACACCCTTTTATAGCAAACACTTTGCTGTACACACATGGTCTGGTGAAGATCCCTCTTTGCTTCTCCGCCCATCAGTGAGAGCCTTGAGTGCCAGGTGATCATTCCTTACACTCACTTTCTGCTCTAGTGACACCTAACAAATGGAAGCAAAACCAAGACCAGTCAAGGACCTGCTTTTACATACTTGACACCACCATGGAAGTTGCATGCTCAGAGTTGAATTACGTGTTTTCATCAGAGCACCAGTGATGCTGGAAATTAGTCTGATGCAGTAAGCACTTAAATTCCCCCTGAAGTCACTGTCCTTCTTTCTGTGCAACTGAATACTCATTAAAATAATTATCTTTTAAGGAGCATCATATGAACCCTTAAATCAAAATCTTGTAAGAAAGCAAGGAGTCCTATAGAGTGAAAGAGGTCATGTAGGCAGCTCATAAACTTGGCTCCACTTTTTTATACATGTCAGTACTGCTTGAAGTTGCAATTTCTTAGATGCTCACTGATAAAATTGTTTAGTTATAATGGTTTTCATTCTAAGAATAATACACATGTAACTTTGAGGTAGTGCCAAGAAAGTGAAATTAAAAATAGTAATTATTATTATTTATGTCTTTCATGACTGGAATGCATGCTCAGTGTGTGGTACCTTTGTCTCAAAAATGCTGGCAATGCAAGCCAATAAAATATTGTTAGAAATTATTTTTTTGCCTTTTCCTTCAGTTTTCTGCTCCTCTCACTGTCAAATTCTGCCTTGCACCCATGAGTAGAGGATGGATATAAGAGACACATTTCTTTGTGTCATATGCCAAGGGAAAGGCACAGTCCCAATCTTCCTATTGTGTATTAATGGCAAGGCTGCCCCGCTGCCACTTTTGCCATCCTCTGTTTAGCCAGGGACTGGCTCTTGTGCAGGCAAAGGGCTAGAAGAAAATGGGGAAAATCCAGGGGAAAACAGTCATCTCCCAGGTTGGGAAAAAAACAGAGAAGGGGTGTGAGGGTTACAAGGCTGCAACAGCAAAGAGGATCTGTAGGCAATCAGGAGGGGTCAGTCACTGAGTGGAGCACCCAGTACCCCTAGATGGACCCCCAGCAGCTGCTCTGGGTTTTACCCAGGAATTCGATGGGACAAGGGGCTAGTGAGAGGTCCCACAGTCCCTTGGCTACCCTATCCCACCAGCTTCAGAGTATGGATGGCAGGTTGGCCACAGCATGGTGGACAGCAGCACACAGCTCAATATGGGCCTCAGGGGAGGCTGGTGGAAACCAAGAGCGGCTGGTTGCTGTCCCTCTTCTGGCTCCTCCTGAAACTCCTGCCCTGTCCCCATTACCTCTGTACAGCTGGCATGCACCTTCATGTGCCAGAACGGGCACAGCAAAGATGGAAATCTCTGGAGTGCATGTCCTGAATTCCCTCCACAGCCTATTAAATGTGTGAACTTCTCTGTAATATATATCTGTGCATATATACACACATATACATACATATAGATATTTAGCTAGATACACAAATATAGACAGACATTTTTGTTGCCAAGCTTTGTTATGACAGCAAAATTAAAATGGTGTATCATTGAACCTGTTGCCTAAGTGACTTTATGCAAATGGTTTGCAATAGAAAATGCCACTTACTCTCGTTCTGCAGCACAGCTATGAAAGAGACATAAAGTTCTTACATTTGACTTCTCAAATCATCCATCTTTGTAACTGTCAGCATTTCAGTTTGTGGGAGTGTAAATAAACTTTCATATTCTGATACACCAGAGAATATTTTTTTTTGTTGTGTTTTACTAATATTCTCTATTGCAACTTCTGGTTTTTAAGTGGCTGTATGTTGTTGCTAATGGTAATAGAATAACAGCAGAAGAAAAACAAAATATTTGGGTTTATCTAAAGCTAAATGCAGGTATGACAGCTCTTATGGAAGCCACACGATGTTGCCAGCTAACATGGAAGTCAGATGTAGGTACAACTGTGATACCAGTGATCTGCCTTCCCATTGCTTCACCAGCGCTGGCAGAGTTTTGGTTGGGAAGAGGTATTTGTAGCTTGGGTTTTGTTTCTCACCCTCACTTAGAAATGTTTTGCATGTGCTGTTTTCTATTGCTTCCTGAAGGGTTGAACTTTGACACTGCTATTTCCATTCTTATGCACAGGTGCATTGTTTTCTAAAGTGGGAGTTGAGTAATTTGCAAAGGAAGCCCCAGTCTGCTTCATTTTATTCATCGCCAAGTCATGTCAAGTTTGACATGGAAGTTGGGTGTGATCTAGATATCACATTAAGTTTAATAGCTCAGACTGCAGTGATAGACAGTATAGTACAGAGAAGGTGAAAAGTAGTTAGAAATAAAAAGAGAAAACATAAATGGATTGAAAAATGTAGGATAATAAACCCAGGAGAAAATAATGCAAAGCAAGGAGTGAAGTTGTCCACAATGGAGAAAATTATGTTTAGGAAGGCAAATTAATTTCTTGTCTCTGCCACAGAATAACCCAGGAGTTGTTAGGACTCCGGCTCAGCAAAGCTAGCTGTCACTGTGGCTGGCCACCAGCAGGACATCCAGGGCTTCAACTGGTCATGCATGCTCTCCATGGAGAGAACTGGGAGCCTCAGTGAGGAGCTGCTGAAGCCAGCTACTGGCACAAGATCTGTGCCCAAAATCCCACCCTTACCAGGAGCTTGGACACCACACCTTGCCCCCCAGCTGGTGGCTGGAATACTTTCGGCTGCAGGACAGGAGGCTGCCCATGCTTAGGAACATGGCAGGAGCTGTCTGTGTCCTGTGCAGCCCCCACTGTTCCCCCTCTCTTTAGAAGCTTAGTGATTAGTGACTACAGGATACAGGTGACTTTAGGCCAAGCCTGTTTTCAACCCTATCCAGAGCTATGTGGGAGGCTGCCTGCTGTTAATGCTCTTGGAGATCTGGAGGAGTTCCGTGGGAGCGGAAGAAAAGAGAAGTGAAAATGTGCAGGCTCTCAGTGAAGCGCACAAGGATAATGTTTGCAGAGCAAAAACAGTTTGCCTCTCTGTATGCTTAATGCAAAGTACAGAAAGTCCTGGGAACTGGCACATAAATCAGGACTTCTATCTCTGAGGCATGTGCTCACACCATCAAATCCAATGATGCCTTTAGCTCTCCTCAGAAAAATCCACTGGGTGGACAGAATACCTCTTTTCCTTCCTCTTGTGGTTTCAGTCCAGCAGGTCACTGCAGCCACTCACTCACTTCCCTCACATTTGGATGAGGGAGAGAATTGGAAGAGTGAAAGACAGGAAGCTCATTGGTTGAGATAAAGACAGTTTAATAGGCAAAAGCCAAAGCTGTGCACACAAGCAAAGAAGAACAAGGACTTAATTCACAATTTCATGAACCGGCAGGTATTCAGCCATCCCCAGGAAAGCAGGGCTCCATCACACATAATGGTGACTGGAGAAAACATCATCACTCAAAATATCCCCCCCTCTTCCTTCTTCATTCCCCATCTCTATATGCTGAGCACGATGCTGTCCCTTTGGTCAGCTGGGGTCAGCTGTCCCAGCAGTGGGGTGTCCCCTCCCAACTCCTTGGCACCCCCAGATGCTCACGGGTGGGTGGGGTGGAGTGAGGCACAGAAAAGGCCTTGACTCTGTGCAAGCAGTGCTTAGCAGTAACTGAAACATCCCTGAATTGCCAACACTGTTTTCAGCATAAATCCAAAACCCCACAGTCTCATACAAGCTGCTGTGAAGAAAATTAACTCTATCCCAGCCAAAACCAGCAAAACACCTCTCCAGAGTAAACAAGTGCAGTTCTCAGTACCAAGACAAGCAGCTGAATAGAAACAAAACCATTACATTCCCCTTTACCTCAAGAAATGTTATAATTCCAGAAGGGATTATTAACTTTGCATTAAATTCATGTTCCAGCTCCTAAATCTATCTGTGCAGTCTTTATTTATTGTGAATCACTTAAATTTCAGTAGAGCATCTGTGTCATAGATATCAGAGGTCTACTTACATGCCATTTGGTATTTGTCACTAATCTGGGGTTACAGGGGGTCAGCCCAGTAATATTTCCACTACACAGTAGGTAAATCCTCTCAGACTGCTCCTGATACCTTCTTATAAAATGAGAGTTTGAAATTCAATTTAAACCATACAGATTTATACCTAGTAAGAGCCTTCCTGGCACCCTTTTAAGACAGAAAGTTTTTAAAGGAGAGTTGGAACAACAAAAAAAAAACAATGCTAAACTATATACTTAGTTCTCTAGAAGACGAGGAAAGCTCAACAAAATAAAATTAGGAATGTTGCAACATCACTTTTAAACAACAGTTATGGGAGGGGAAATGTCAATTCTTGTGAATATTAGCATTCTTTTTGATATTTCCATAGTCCAGCTGAAATCCACCATTCTGTAAGCTTTTTGTCCAGAATTTCTCAAATACTTGCTCTTAGGCAACCTGATTCCTCTTTCCATTGCTCCAGTAGATGTGTGAACCAGATCTGAAGATTCTGCTGATTGTCTTCTGGCATTTCCCTGCAGAAGAACCAAATCATGCAATGGGTGTGCTGAGAATCACAGAATCAGTAGGTTGGAAGAGACATTCAAGATCATCCAGTCCAACCCATGCCCAACTCCACAAGTAAACCATGACACTGAGTGTCATATCCGGTCTTTTTTTAAACACATCCAGGGATGGTGACTCCACTTCCTCCCCGGGCAGACCATTCCCGTACTTTACCACTCTTTCTGTAACAAACTTCTTCCTAAGATCCAACCTATATTTCCCTTGGCGCAGCTTAAGGCTGTGTCCTCTGGTTCTGTCAGTGGCTGCCTGGAGAAAGAGACCAGCCCCACCTGACTACAAACACCATTCAGGAACTTGTAGAGAGTGATAAGGTCACCCCTGAATCTGCTTTTCTCCAGGCTAAACAACCTCAGCAAGGTAAGAGAGCCAATGTTAGTACCTCTTGGGAGTGAAGGTGCCCTGGTTGCTTTTGGCTGTTCTTGCTGAACACAGGCAACAGGTGTGGGTTAAATGAAAGTTGAGAAATTCAGTTTCTGAACAATTCTTTTTTCTGTGATTTTCTTCCTTACAGATAAGCAGAATTTAAATTCCTTGAAGTCAAAAGACTACAGTAATTTCACAATTATAAGCCACACCTGATTATAA
>VRYO01001463.1:32087954-32143284 GCA_009812075.1 Sialia sialis
GGCTGGATTCTTCAATGAAAAAGGTGTGGCTTATAATCGTGAAATTACTATACAATTCCATCAAAAACTGAACAGAAACTATTAAAAAATCCAGACATTGGGTTGCCCATTAGTTTCAATTAAAGTTATGGGCAACTGTGCAGATCTGTGACTGTAGTAGACCCTTAAAACTTACTGGCCTTTTTGCTTAATATTTGCTTTTTATTTTTTCCTACTAGGAATAGGAGCAAGACAAATCTGATGAGTGCTATGGCAGCCTGAAGCCAGAGCTTTGACTGGAGACTTTTCTTTAGTTCTTGAATCATATTTTGCTTGGAAATGTGGTTTGTTGTTTATCCTCCTTCCTGCTGAGCAGTCCAAGTAATGAGCTGGGACACTGGGTGATGAGAGAAGATACTGATCTCATGCTTCTCTTTTTCTCTCTTTCTTTTTTTTTTTTTTTTTTTTTTTTTTTAAACCTATTTTTTTCCCACATTTGTCTGCAAAGAACTGATCTTTTATGACCTTTTTCTTGCCATTTTAACTTCATCCTAATCCATGCACTGTCCTCTTCCCTATTCCATGATACTCCAATGTTTTAAAAATTGACATCTGAATCAGAACCTATTTAACACTCCCATAATAGTATGTAATGCATTTCCTTCTCTTCTGAAATGGAGAATACTGCACCTGAAATTTGGAGGAAAAGTTACAGTTTGGATACTAATATTTTCCACAGTCTTCTAATTACTCTTTCATATGTACCAAATATAGACGGATGATCAAACCTTTTGTAGGTCTCTGGCAGGATTTTGAATGGTTTTGTTGTCTCTAGTCAAGTTTCTAAAACCATTCTAGTAATTTTGAAAACATGCTGGCAAAAGGAGTCTGTTCCACAAGGCACTTGGTTTAGTTCTTAGACAGTGGCTTTCTGGTGAATATTTGTGGTATCATTCTAAAGTGTGGAAGTACATGGAATTTCTAAACCCTCAGTTTCCTGGTGGGAATAATTCTGGACAGATGGTTTTACTATCCAGATGACAAACTAATTGCCAGCAATTTTGTGGAAATAAAAATCTTATTTGAAATTATGACCTAATTGTTATGTAAAGGAAGAATAGACCATTGTAAATGCTTCATTGTGTAACATGAATCTGAATATAAGTTAAGAACGCTGCCTTCAAATCAGTTTGTTAATTACACTTCCTTAGACTTTTGGGTTGACATTTTGTTCATTCAGAAGCCTAAAGAATAGGGAGATTTTGGCTCTCATAAATGGAAAAAAAAAAATTTAATCCTCTCTTTTCTAAATGGAAATGGAAAGTAGTCCCCCTTCAAACTTACTTTGAATCAAAATGAGGGACAGCTGCAGTCTGAGGTTAAATCTCATTATTTCCTCATTTCGGTAGAGAGACTTAGATTTGGATTTTGGCCTTAAGGTTTACTAATCCACCTAAATAACCAAATTAAATGAAGAGGGTAACTAAGAGAGTAAAGATAAGTAAAATGTGGTATTTTTTGTAGCAGAACTGGCACGTGAACATGCTGAGACACATGTAACAAGTGTTCCCCAGAACTCTAACCTGTGTGTTTCATTCCCTCTCACTTGGATTTCACTTCTAGCATCAATTGTGGTCAGTATCAGTGTGGATATGAGGAGCTGCCAAGTGGATCCAGGGTCACCATGCGTCCTGCCCACCCATCATCAGATAGTCAGCATTGATTCCACGTTTATGCAGAAATTAGCATTTTAGCTACACATCACCTGCTTGTCTGTTATATCAGCCAGGTGACACCAGGAAAGGAGCACCAGAACAGCAGCAGATGGTTCTGTGCCCTTCTTACTCATTAACAGCCTCAACACCAGGTATGCAGGACCTGGCTGCCACAGCTGGGCTCAAGCTATTCCACAGACAGCCCTACTTCATATATCTGCAAAGTCCATTCCTCAGCTCCACTGACCATGGTCTTTGCATATTATATAATAGCAATTCCCTATGTTCACAGTTTTTGTAGCAATGCTTCAAAAACATGAAATGGTAGAGCTCTTGTTGTCATGGCACATTATCTCTTTTACACAGGTTGGATTCCTATTACAGCAATTTCACAATTATAAGCCACACCTTTTCATTGAAGAATCCAGCCTACCCCAGTAGTGCGGCTTATCTATGGACAAATCCCAGCAAAATGCCAACCCAGAACTGAGAGCCGGGTGGGGAGGGTGCCTGGGGCTGCCTTTAAAGGCTTCGCTGGTCTATGAAAACTGTTGCAACTTCAGCACCTGACACCAAACCCAGCTGGCAGTGATTCTGTTAGTAATTTGTTACTTTGTTACACATGGATCCTCAATTTTAAAAAAAGGGGGAAAAAAGTGCGGCTTATATTCAGGTGTGGCTTATAATTGTGAAATTACTGTAATTAAATTAGAATCAAGCCCTGAGTCACATGCCAGGTCCTCATATCTCATTCATTTTATGTCTTCACTTGAAGGAGAATTTTCTGTTCTGTCTTCATGTTCAGTGATTCCTAAAGGCAGCCTGGGTAAAATTAACATAATATCGTGTATTAATGTCTATGGACAGAAGAAAAGCTTTATTTCAAACTCATGATACATCACAGATCAGACAACTGGGGATACGAGCATCAGAAAGTCACCCCAAGACAGCTTCTTAACAGCAGCAGGCAAAATTTAAGCCTGTCTAAAGATATAATGCCAGGAAGAAACAATCACATTGAGTTTATAAATGAAATTAATCATCAGTTCACCAAACCATAGATTAAGTGTGATGTTAGTGATATAGCCTATTAAAAAAATAAACTATGGAGCTATAGCAGTCAGACTCTAACCAAGTCTGATATCCTGATATATTCTTATAAATCTACAGTGGTGTAGTTCTCTTTGCTTCAAAGGGAAAGTCAGACAAATATAAGTGATTTGAAACTACATAGCCAAATGTTGAATCTGGGCAACTGTGTCATTTTATTTATCCACCAGCACTGATGTTCAGTTCTGCCAGAATTCCCCAAATCTTCAGGTCTGTAGTACAGACAGTAAATCTAAAAATCCACGTTTTAGTAACACTAGTCAGGACAGCTGCTAAACACCAAAGACCAAAAAAACCAAATAGGATAATGGTAAAAACCTCTGCCCACAAACCTAACTTGTGGTGTCTGCTGTTTTGCCACAGCATTTAAGCTTGCCACATGCTGTCTGCATCAGTGTGTAAGCATTCTACTATTCCTTCATTTCAGAGTAGTTGAGGATGGTGTATAAGATCCCTTCTGGATCTTCAGAAATAAAAGGCTAAGCCAGGCTAGGTTAGGCTATGCTGAAAAGCAGGTTGAATAACATAATTGATGGAAAAACATCAATCATTACTTGTCTCTCAGAAACTAAAAGACAGTTTGAGAGAAAGGTTCAGCCCAGCTAGGAGATGTTTTTTGGCTTAGAGAGCACGTTGCATGCCATGCCAGCATCTGTGGCTCATTCCAGAGCGCATATTGGCTGAAATGGCTTGTCATAATTTGGCTGTGGCTTAACCAACCTCTGGAAAGAAGAGCAAGTAGCACTCCATGGCAGGAGCAGCCAAGCTGATCCAACAGCAGCACAGCCATGTATGACCCTCCTCTGAACTGGAGATTTTCACTTACACCTCTGCTGCTCTTGCAGGGACAGCTGAGCCCATGCAGCACCCGAGATAAAATACTGAACCCTGTGCAGAGTTGTACACCTTGTGCCTCCCCTTGGAAAGTAAAGTATGAATATACCCAGCAGGAAAAAGTCCTTCTCCTTATCAACTGTTGTCCTCCAATGCACCTCATGGAAGTAGCATTTTCCAGTTTGAGCTGGTATCTTGTGAATCAACAGCAGTGTATTGGAAAGAGTGCAAGTACAGCTCCAGTATCCAGGATAGCCAAATTGTATCCTCTGATTCCCCATGTCATGCTAGGTAAGTGACTTATAGACTGCATCTGATGTCTCTTACCTCTTAGTAAGGAAAACATCATATATAGACCAGTGTTGGGACAATGGGAAGATTACAGATGTGAGGTACAGTGTATTTCTCCAACATACAGAAAGGACAAATGGCTTTGGTAATGTCCACATTTAATTGTATGTACATTTTCATTTTAGTTTGTAGTATTATTTCTATTTCAATTTTTTTTTTTTTTATTTACTCCCCACTGACCAGTGGGTCAAACAGACTTCTTGATATTTCAGAGGCAGTTCAACTTCTCTTACTGAATTTCTGTGTCCCTTTAGAGGGTACCAGTATGGCCCAGCTCTGGCTTTCCAAGTGATGTGTAGGCTGCAATAAGAGGTGGGGAAAATGGGCATCCTTGTTGCCCACACAACAAAAATACATGGAGATGACATTTTCTGTTCTCCCACCCCTCTAAATTCAAGGCTGTTGGTTCTGCAGGGAAGGAGGAACCTCATCTCTTGTTGTATTTGGTAGCATGTCTGGAAGAGAAATCTTCCTACATGCAAAGCTCCTGACTTCTGCTCCTGTCCATGGTCCCATGCTGGCTACTGTCAAGATGTGTAACAGATAATCACAGTCCAGTAGCCTTTCACATTTGAACTGGAATTGAATCCTAGAATCACTGAATGGTAAAGGTCGTCTGAAACGTTTATTTTTTCTGAAGGGAACGATCTGAGTGTGGGGCATGAAGGAAGAAATAGTTTTATAGAAAAAGCTGCTTCAAATCCAGTACTATTAGACCAGTTCTAATGCCACTTTTCTCACTCCCTCATTAAATGGAATTCTCAGCTCTTCATAAACCTCTTTTTCTTCCCCCTGTTTTTAAGCCTGTAATTGAGATGTCTGGACAAGGATTGGGGGAGTTTATTTTGTTTTCCTCAGTGTCTGTTTTTTAAAAACTGTGAGGATAAATGAAAGGAAGTCTTGACTATATGAGCACTTGATTAAACAGCTGTTAAAAAGACTATGTGAACACTTTTTTGTGACATTTGCTCTAAAATATGGTATCTAGCAGGTCGGCTACTTCTAAAGTTGTAAATGAGTTTTAGAGATGCATCTCAACAAAATTAATGCTTGGCAAGTTCTCCTGAAAAAATTTAAAAAATTTAATAAGAATTCATTCATTAAAGAAATGTAAACCTTTAAGGATCTGTCAGGCACTGACAGGGACTGCCATGAACTCCATGAACAAAAAGGTTTTCCTTTGCACCAGCTGATCTTCATATGTCCAAGGAGATTCCACCTGTGGCAGGTTGACCCAGATGGATTCCAGGTGCCCATGAAATGTGCTCTATCACTCTTCTCCACAGCAGGAGAGACAAAATACTACAAAAGGTTCATGAATTGAGATAAGGACAGGGAAAGATCACTGATTACCATGAGAAAATAATAGACACGACTTGTAGACATTAATTTAATTTATTACCAATCAGAATCAGATTAGCATACTGAGAAAAAACCCAAATCTTTAAAATCTTCCCCCTATTCCTCACTTTTTCCTGGGCTTTGCCTTCTTGAGATGGGGAATAGGGGTCATGGTCTGTTCATCACGCATTGTTTCTGCTGCTGCTGCTCAGGGAGAGGAGTCCTTCCCTGATGCAGAGTGGAGTCCCTCCAACAGGAGACAGTTCCTCATGAGCTTGAGTCCACTCCACAGGCAACAGTTCTCCATGAACTCTTCCAATGTGAGTCCTTTCCCACAGGATGCAGTCCATAAAGAACAAGTTGTTACTGTGTGCATCCTCCACAAGTTCTATCAGGAAATTTTCTCCTCTCTCCAAAGGTTTGCAAGTCACTGCCAGGAGCCTGCTCCAGTGTGGGGTCACAGCCTTCTTTTGAGCATCCAGCTGCTATGGTGTGGGCTGCAGGTGGATATCTGTTCCCCAATGGACCTTTCTTGGGCTGTAGAGGCAGAGCTGCTTCACCATGGCCATTACCACGAGGAATCCCAGATCTGGTGCCTGGAGCACCTCCTTCCCTCCTTCTGCACTGACCTTGGACTCTGCAGAGCTTTTCTGACATGTTCTCACTTCTTTCTTCCCTGAGAACAATTACATCTGCACAATAACTTTTCTTTCTTCTTAAATATGCTACCTCAGAGACATTACCACCATCTCTGACTCAGCTCAGGCCAGCCACACATCCATCCTGGGGAACCAGATGGGGAACCATCTGGCACTGGCTCTGCCAGATATTGGGGAACCTTCTGGCAGCTTCTCACAGAAGACACTCCTGTAGCACCCCCCTCTACTTGCCATGTTAACCCAATACACCACCACAACAGCAGAATCTAAGGAAAAGATCTGGAAATCTTCTCTCTCTCGATTTTATTGCCAGTATTTTTGTGAAGGCACTGCAGCCTGGGTCTTTTAAGGAGATTGGGATGACAATACCTGTTTCACTTAGGATGATGTCATTCCTGTCCTAATTTAGGATAATACACTGAAGTCCACAGGTTACAAATTGGCAAGAAGAATATGCTCAGGCTGTGAGCCAAAAAGATTTTTTTTTCAGTTTTCTTTTCCTGTTGATAGATAAATTTGAAGCAGAGCCGTAATGTGGAAGAACCATTCTAGCTTTTCTGGAATATCTGGGTTTATCCAATTGCCTGATGCCTATTCTGCCTATGCAATTTCTAATCTTATTGGTTTAAATTCTAGCTTACATTTGATTTTTTGAAATGTGATATTCCATCAGTATTGCTGTATATTTTTTGTTGCCTACATGTTGTGAGTACAAGTACAGTAATTTCATGCGTATGAGGCACACTGGAGTATAAGGCGCACTTCCAGGTTGTCAGCAAGTCCCCATACTTTGTCCATATATAAGGAGCACCGGACTATAAGGGCAACCTGTTTTTTTGAAGTGAGGATCTGTGTGCAACAAAGTAACAAGTTTGTAACAGAATACTGTCAGATGCTCAATTTGCAAACATTTTTCACAGATTGGCATAGCCTTTAAATGCAGCCCCAGGCGCCCTCCCCATGCTGCGGGCCCTGGCACTCCCGCCCTGGTGCCGGCTGCTGCAGCTGCCCGCACGGCGGTGGGGGCCAGCACATGGCTCACACTTCTGGGTTGGCAAATTTCCGAACTTTGTCCATATATGAGGTGCAGGTGCACTGGCCTATAAGGCGCACTTCCGGGTTTGGATCAAAATTTCAGTCAAAAAGGTGCACCTTATAGGCGGGAAATTACTGTACTTCTGCTTACGGTAGAACTTAATTCTACTACTATCCACAGTTGTCAATTAAGGAAAACAAAACATCTCTTATGCCAGGTGATAATGTGCATTCCCATCTCCCCATCTGCTCCACATGCCTGCAGTCATTGCCTCACACCTGTACCAATGAAACTCTTCTCCAGGCAAGCTCTCACCCATCCAGATGCTGCTTTTATACCTTCCTCCTTCTTCCAGAACATTCCCAAGCAGAAAGGGAGATCCTCCCAGTGTGTTTCTTGTAGCATACTAGGAATACAATTTCTGTTTTGGAAAGATCTAGTCTGAAAAATAATTTCAGCTATTTTCACTCAAAATCAGAAATTGCTGATTTTTAGGAGGAAAGCACATAAATCAAGTGGAAGTTGCTGAAAGTGTTTTATTCTTATCAGCATGGAGTAAGAAAATTTGAGTTCTGATATTGACAGAACATGGCTTTCCCAGGTTAAAATACACATTTTCCTCTGCTACTGGTTTAGAAATGCTTTAGGAATACACATAGGATTTTTAAAAATAAAAGCATGGTGCCTCAGGGAGTACCACTAGTTTAAATAACACATGAAAGTATTTATGAGCCTTTTTTATGAGGTGGTCAAAGCAAAGACCATCCAGCATGTAACATAAGACTGGCTAAAGAAGAAAGATTTTTCAAAACCACATTGGAGAATTAAGCATGAATGGAATTTTATTTCAGTCTCTATTGCTTATTTAAATTAATGAGGTTTTCAGGTGTGGTCTAAATGATAATACAGATCAAGGTGAGGTGCCAGAGAGCTGGACTCTAGTTGATTATTCAAAGAATGCTACTGACTAATGTTGATGTAATCCTAAATAGACAAGAGGTTTAATGAAAATAATTTTTCTAAGAGTTTGAAACATTTTAATGGGCAATGGAACTGCATTGACTCATAAATTAAAAATTAAGATTACTATTTCTGAATTGTCCCAGGTACCTGCACAGCAGATCTGCCAGTATCTATTCAATGTGTCCAGTCTCAGAAAAGTGCAGACTAAAGATCACTGTCTCTTACAATAGGTTGCGCAATACCAGCTCAGTAGTTTCTGCTGCATTTTTGTAGTTACTGAGGTTTTTTCCTACTGCAGGTAGAAGCTACAGTGCATCCCCATGTTAAGAGATCACTTCCGGGTCTAATTCCTAAGATTGGCCCATCTCCCAAATCCTGGCCCATTTTCTGGAGCTCCTAGGGGGATTTTAAGTGCTACAACTCAAACCTGGTCTCACACTCTTTCCTCCCACTTTGTACACACTCATTCACACTCTGGTTCCAAGTCTTCTCTCTCTGTTCTTAACTTTCCTATCTTCCCATAGGCCTCAGAGCTGGAAGATGGCTTTCAGACACCTGTAATCCCAGGTATTTTCTGTTTACCAGACGTGGGTACCTACTGACCAAATGCACCAATCTCAGTAAGATGAGCTTTATTCTTTTTTGGATTGTACCTCACAAACCAGGGAGAATCCACTGACTTAAGGGATTTGCAGAAGTAAAGGATGAAGAGGGAAGTTTTTGAATAGGCATTCTCGTGTTTCTGTCTTAACTATGCAGGTACTTATTTAACTAATTAAGACAGTTTTTTGAAATAACTTTTGCAATTACTGTGCTAGTAAGTAGGGCAGAACTAAATAAAATTGATTACAATGGGACTATCCCTAACTGCTAAAAGTAAAACATGGACACAAAACCTCAATTTTCCCAGAACAAACTTCACCAGAAAGAAAAGGAGAGCTTCTAGTATGCTATTTGTGTGACTTCATTGTGAATAAGTTTGGTGAACTGATCTGGTTGCAAAATGAGTTAAAAATATTTTTGACTGTGTTTTGCTTTGGGACTTTGAGGAGTTTTTGTTGTTCTTTTTGTAACTGGGGAAATTTCTCGTAAGTTGGTATCACTGTTGTCCATTTTTTAACATCAAACCACAGCCTCCTACAGGAAATGTAAATAATTCCCGGTGACATGGAACTTCAATAACCTTAAACCATTTTACACTTAAATGAGAGCATCTGTGGAAGGGATTAGCATGCTGTAATTTATGTGCAGTATTTCTCACCTTGAGCTGGTTTGCCTTAAGTTTCCTGTGTGTCTCTAGGCAGATAAGCAAAGATGGGAAGAGCCTGGACTGCACTGCTTCAGTCACTCCATGGAATGATTCCATAGATCTGAGTGTTTGAAAGTGATGCTGCACAGACTCCTTGATTTTGGTGCTTCAATGAATGGACTCTGATCATTCACAGCAATGCTGCAGCTGAGTAGGTCTTTCAGTGATTTATCATTAGTGATGAGGACAGTACGTCTGTCCTGGTAACAGTTGTCTCTGAAAAACATGTTGTTGGCTATGGTAATGGAGATTAAAAGCATCTTAAAATGAAACAGCTGCAGTCTCTCAGTTGTTATTCATTAACATTTCATTGTTCAATCTGTTTTATTGATTTTCATAGTGCATAAAATACACAAAATGTGCAGAAAATTTGATACCGAGCAATAGAGAGCAATAGAGAGAGAAAATCATGCGGCATGAGGAGTGGCTACAATGAAAAAGGCAGGCTGAAATGAGCTGGGCATGAATTCACTGAAGGAAGTGGACTAAGCTACCACCCTTCCTTCAAAAAGGCTGGAAAAGAACTATGAAGTTCCTCTGTGGAAGTGAGTAAAAGAAATTATATCAGCCTCTCAAAACAGAGCACAAGCCTGTGCCTCTACTCATAGGGGTGCAAGATCATACTCAAAAATGTTAATGTCTTTGACCAAAACCAAAGTTGTATCCCACTGCTTAATACTAGCTGGGTTTAGGAGCACAGGGCTTACAGCCAGAGAGAACTGCATGCCAGCTATCTGACTCCATCATCAATTTCTCCTCTTAAAGAGAATAACCTTCAAGCCTCCAATTTTTTGGCAAAGCTAATCAAGCTGAAAAGGGTAACAACATAATCTGCATGAACAGTACAAACTGTGCCTGGTGGTCAGGGAGCCAAACTGGCATTATCCAAATCCCAGAGAGGCCAGTGAGATGACTCTGATTCCACCCAAAGTGTGCCTTGGGCCAAGTCCAGCAGCAGCCCATGTATCATCTAAGCCTATATTACTTCCCTCGTAGGGTACCCATTGTCTTCACTCTAAGTGCTTACAAAACTCTTCACAGCACTCTGATAACAAAGATGTTACCCTGTCACTGTGCTGCTAGTTAAGGACAGAGAAGATGCTTTATGACAGTGAAGCACTTCTTCCTGTCAAGGACCACTCCTGCTTCACAAAGCAGGGTCTGTCTCCAGCTCTGCCTTTGTCCCTGACACCAGTCAGGGCCCTGAACATATGCAGCCAACATGTGCCCTGACAGCGATGGGAGCATCTAAGGCAAATCTTGTGAAGTTCCATAATGTGATTCCCAGGCCATTTTGTCTTCCCTTGGACTGCATGCACAACAAAGCCGTAATGGGATTCTCAGTATGCCTGGGCTCACTGCCATATGAACAGCAGTTGCATCCTGGCAGAGGAATAGTCTAGCCCTGGGCATTCCTTTCCTGTAGTCTGGGAGTATTTCAGGTCTGGCACCTCCCTGCAGTTGGTCCGGGAATAGGGTCTGACTAGGTGACCCACACTGAACACTTGACATTCTTATTAAAGCACATGGCTTTTCTGTAGCCATGCAGTGAGTTTGAATACGGACGATCAGCTTTGCTCTGAGGGAGCCAAACAATGACCTTCTCCTAAAGCCTCTTTTCCTGTGATATTCATTTGCATTGTTGAGTAGTCCAAGCATATTCAGACTACTATCTGTCCCTCTCTGGACTACAACAAGCGCTTATCTGGCACTATAAATGTAAAGATGATAATAACAGAGCTGTCTCTGAGTGTTCATTTGAGCACACCTCATAAACCCAAGGGAAAGGCTGAATGCAGTGACATATTTCATTAAAAGACAACTGATGTTTTATTTAACTCGATAATTAAAAGTTTTACAAAAATCACCTCAGGGTGGTTTTTTAATAGCTTGGTTTCAACTTAATGCCCAAGTCTTCATTGCCCAAGTCAGTATGATAATTGTCCAAGAGAATAATTTTAATATAAGTAATAAAGGTTCTTACAGATTCAGATTTGCTTCCCTCAAGACAATGAGAAATGTTTCTACAGAGATTATGATGACTGTATCAATTAGTCCATCATTCTTCTGTGCACAAACTATAGAAGACTCCCAAATGATTTGAGTAGACAGTTTACTGCAGTAGGTCAGTGATGGTATGGAGCTTTTAAACAATGGTATTCAGCTGGTTTAGCTCCCATTCAGTTAATATTCTTGCCTGTTAGAAGGACAGTATATTGCTTAAAGTAGAATGTGTAAAGAAAAGAGATTCTGGCTGCTCAGTTGCCAGACTTATCTTTGTTTTTGTTTTTTTAACTGCTTGTTTTTTATTAACTGAAGACTTTTGGAGAGACACAAGAAAAGAAGTTAGCAGGGCAATGTCTTGGGAGCAATTAATTAGTAAGAACATGATATGAAAGGGGGATTAAACTTCCCCTTTATCTTGGTGAAATGGATTCTAGCTCCTGCATGGTCTATTCCCAGTCTGATGTAGGAGCTTGACAGCTCTTCTCATGCACTAAGAGATATAAAATATATTCTCATGCTAAAATATATTCTCATGCTGCCACTCTAACTTCTGGTATCAACTCTGTCCTTTTTATGTCCTCCCAATCTTAACTTTTTTTCTCTTCCATGCTACTGTTGTCTAGATGAAAAGTCTCCTAAGCCTTTTGTGACAAACCACTTCTCCTCTCCGTCTTCCTAATGGAAGAACTAGTTGTTATGTTTGGGCTAATTTCTTTTATACATGACACGTTTATTTTGCAAACCTTGTGACGCCAGAAGATGTTACTCACCCTGACAGGTGTTTGCTATGCCAACAGAGTCTCAGCAGTAAGCGTGGGGAGTTTCTCCTAATCGACTTCAGCACAGAGTTAGTGGATTAACTCAAACCACTTGATGAGTTTTGAAGTTTATCTGGGCTCATTTACCGTGGGTGGCCTGCATAGGATGGAGCTGAAGGCTCAAAGAAGGTCCAGTGAGCTGGCAATAGAGAAATGAGGACAGTTAGGTCTTCAAGTACTCTAGTCTGATCTGGCAGAATGCATCATTCTGTGTCCCAGACTTCTTTCACAAGCAAACCGTGATCCCTTATCATTTTTTGCCTTGCCTTGTACATACTTAAATAAGGCTGAAAAGATATTTGAAAGGCAGGAATTTTTTGCAAGTGTATGGGCTCTACCTGGCAGCTGTAGTTTACACCATCATTGACCAGCTAAGAGCTTGGGCCTCTCTGTTTTAGGCTTGTGTATAATGCTATACATATGTGAGTGTCTACATGTGAGAGTTGCAGCGTAAAGCAGAACAATTGTGATCTTAGTGAAGCATGAATGAGAATTGTTATAGAATTACCATAATAGTGTTTATAGTGGAAGGTATAAATGGTACCATGAGGCTGATTAAAGCTAAAGAGCTACTTCTGCTCGCTGATTACAATTAGCTCTTCACTGAATTGCTTGCCAAAGAACGCCATTAAAATACAGTCAATTGATCTTACAGGCTGTATTTCTTGTGTGTTTTAAATGCACAGCTTAAGATTTTCACATGGAGAACTACACATATTCTGACCACAGGTACAGTGAGTTGAGTGGAACAATCTACCTACAGCAGCAGGGATAGCTGGGACTTTGTACATGCTGTTACCTTACACACTTGCAAACTCTCAGAAGCCTTTTAAAGTCCAAATCTGTCACCTATTTCTCTAGCTTGTGGGTAAGTTTCCATCAGCCTGCTTTAACATCTAGGTATGTCATAGGGTTACATTTCAGGAATTTGAGGGGTCAGAATCATTTATATTTCCCTAAGGACCACCAATTGAATATGTGATCTGGGTGTTCAGTTTCCCAAAGCCCATACACTACTCGTGGTAAGTTTTAAGATGCTGTGCTTGTATTTGTTCAGTCGTTATTTTCAGTGAAAGAGCAGAATCTTTCACCTCACAAATCTCACTTTCTCCATTTCTTTCCTCCAAACAAAACCTTCTCCCACCATTCTGGTTACTGTCCCTGATACTGTAGTTGATACACAGCCAGCTCTGTATTTTGCTGGTATCTGCTTTTGCCTTCGTAACTCAGCAGGGTCCATTGCTTCCTCCAAGTCCCGCCAAAATTTGACACAAATTTTCACACCCTTCCCTTTGTTTTAATACTTGATACCACCAATCATCTTCCCTGCTGATTCTCTTAAAGCACCATGAAAACTGATTTTGATCTCACTGTGAATCTGACCAAATAAGATTAGCATTCAACAAAAAACTCTTTTAGAAACAAAGCCCTGAAGACTAAATGTAATCACGCTCATTCTGAGGGCTGCAGTCATTTGTCCTTGGCTTGTTTTTCCCAGAAATGACTAGCACAGACATATTTTTTCATAAGGGTAGTTGGCTCTGCTCTGACTTGGCTGGTCTTAGGAGATGATTTCAATTACAGTTTCGTCTGCCAAGTCCCATATTCCCTTGTGACCTAGTTTGGATTTTAGTTTTCCAGATAGACCACCTGCCTGGTGTTAATTAGTTATGGTTTCCTTTTCATATGCAAAACTGTTTTAATTTCATGAGCTGGCACAGGTTTACCTGGGCTTCCCTCCTAGTCCTACTGTACAAGCAGCGCTGCCTGCCTAGACCTGTCATCTGCACTATAAAAACAGCCAGCCTCAAACAGATATGACAAATTGTTCAAGGGGAAGGGCTAGGAGAAAAGAAGCTGCAATTAAATTTCCTACTTTCTGCTTTGAGGGTCTTGTTGTCTCTGGACTTTGAAAAACCTTGTCTGACTGAGTTGCTGGTGGTTTTCTCTAAAGGTTGATGGTTTTAATCCAAAGCAGGAGAGGTAAAATGTCTTCAATAAGTTCTAGAAGTCCATGTGCCCACCTATTTATAGTCAAGATATACAACTCTGGCAGGGCTTCTTTTTCATGCCCAGACTAATTACTGGGTGCTTGTTACTATATCAGGCTGGACTGATATCCTGTTACTGTGATAGGTACTCCAAGTAACCTCTGCGCAACCTACCCTTCTGTTCCCCTTTGCAACTGGTGTTATGGAAATTATTGCAATCACACATCACAGAAGTTGCATGGCACTGAGGTTGGCCACCAGCCTGGTCCTCATGGCAATGCCATACTAGCCTAAAAGATTCTGGGCTACCTCTGGTATATTTTTCCCTGGATTTTATTTCTCCACTTCTGGAACAGTTCATTTTTTGAGGATTTCCATTTTTGATAAATAACAATAAATAATAATTTTGATAAATAATGATAAAGGTGGTAAATAATGCTTATCTTTTCAAATATTCTGTCAGCTTTCTCAGCTGCCCCTTCTAATCCATCCTAGCACAAGATGCCTACTTCTTGGTCTGAGCTGTACTGCTTAGTTACTGCAGTGATTGGATACCCTGATTCTGCTGGAGTTGTCACCACATCCAGAGCTTGATGTGAATAAATAAACAGCAAAGCTCTGTAATTTTCCTGGGAATCCCTTTGTGTCATGGCAAAATTTCTGTTAACACTTCATAGTATTACAAAGCAACAATGAAGACAACCAAGCCCTTCACTGAAAACAACACTGTCATTAGGGCTGTTTGGCACAAAGGCTGTCCAGCACCAAATGATGTCATGTCAAATATTGATGCTGAATATGTGATCCATATGTCTGTGGTGAGGGCAAAACCATGCAGAGCCATCTCTGTGTATAGTCTGCCTACTTGAGTCTTGCTTCTGTCATTCAGTTTGTGTCATCTCTGCAGGATCTCATGGGCCAGTGGCTTCTAAACACAGAGGTGCTGTTAAGTTCCTCTAATATGAACACAGACCACAGAATTTCACTGAATGACTCCAGACCCATTATATCTATCTGAAACAGCATTTATTTTCCAGAAAGAAATAAAAAATCATCTCGTAGGGAGTTTAGATAGGATTCTATTTTAGCTGTGTAACGCACAGCAACCAGGCACATTCAGCAGCCTTTTATTCAAGACCACTCTTTGAGGTGTTTTCAATGTTGTTTGTCTCACAAATGAAACCAAAGCAAGGTTAGGTCAGAGATGTAGCTTTCAGATGGTAAAAATGAAGGTAATAAACTTTCTCTCCTTTCATCAATGACAAATGCACCAACTTTTCTGTTTTATCTGTAAGATGTTAATAGAACATGCAAGTTTTGATTCAGATGTGTCAGATGTCATCTATATGGTTTTTGTCCCTAAGCTGTGCTATTTTAAACATGTTAAGTTGGATGACCACATTGATGCTGTCATCAGTTTTCTGAGACAAGTGACATGAGGCACCAGCTGGTGCCTTTTCCTGTTTCCACACATGTAGGTTAGATCAAGAATAACTGTACTAGAAACCAAATATTTCATTGTGGATAGACAGAGTGGTTGTACTAAAAAAAGGGTTAATGTTTGAAATCGGGCTGAACTGGTCTTCTTTTTCCTCAGATACTTTTCACAGTGTAACAGGAGACCATCCTGTGAAGGTTCAACTTCAGTGAGGCCGGACATCTCCAAACTTACACACTTTAGGCTTCAACCAAGAGATGTGATGAGCATGGAGCTGGCTTGACTGTCACAGAACTACTTGCGTGGTTAAGTGTCTTTGTATATCAAAGTTTTTATGGGTTCATTGTAAGTTCCTTTGAAATGAGAGGGATACCTTTAAGGTCCTTCAAGCACCAAAGAGGTAGATGACCCTTAATACCACTCAAATTGTATCTGAACTAATAAAATAAACATGCTTGGAACCACTTTCTGGCAATGAGAATGGCTGGTACTTGGGTTCACATTGTCACACTCTTGCCCTTCAAAGCAGGGTCCCTGCATTCAGGTTGCCACTGGGAAGGCTTTCCATTCCTTTCTCACCCTCAGATCATGCCTGGGTATTTAGTGTGAGCCAAAACCATTCCTGGGACCTTTTAAAAAATTTAGAAGTAAATGCAACTGAAGCACAGTGCCTGGGAACATTCCTTGCCACTTTCTAATTTACTAGAATAGTCATAGCCTCAGAGACTGAACACTCCTCTAAGGTTACTTACACAAGCGTGCACAGAGGCAGGAGAAAATTGAGAAGCAGATAGTCAGGAAAACAATCACTTTGTGCTTTCTACAAAAGCCACATATGCTTAACTGTGATGATCTGGTCAAAAGGAAATAGACTTTTGTTAGGCTGTTGAAATGCTGAAAGATTTCAGACCATGAAGTTTCTATGTGCCAAATCTAAATGTCTATCCAAAAAATACTTAGAAGCTTTAGTTGTTTTGAAAATTGAATGTTAGTATCTGATATAAAATATTATTTTGTGCATTAAACAAATCATGATTTGTAAACGAATAGGAAACGACAAATAAATGACTGCAAAAGTCTTTCTGCAGAAGTCTAATCAGCTTGAAAGATTAAATGTAAAAGAAGAAAATTCCTATCAGCTCAAAGCTTCTGTTAAATCAGTAGCATTACTGTCCTTATCACATAGCATTGACAAGCCATCCATTTCCACTGGGTAAAGACTGTACAGTCATGAAAAAACATCATTTGCACTGAAGAGCCCCTGTTTGAAATAGATCAAATAAAACATCCTTATCCAAAGATAGCCAACCACTGCAAACAACTTACTAAATGATATACAGTAACCCAAATTCCACTGTGAAATGTGTTCAACTTATTGACTTTTGGAGACTGTCTTAGCAGAATATGGTCTGTTTCAGCACATGCCATAATTTTTGAATTTTCATAGAAATTGTGTGTCCCTGCTCTAAAACTATGGCAGTACCTTCCCTTCTACATCAGTGCTCTCAGTACATTTTCAGGCTGCGTAAATAATTTTCTGACATGCAAGGTACAAATGCAGCCCTGCTACTGCTGGAACTGAGGCCATTGCCTGAAACTTCCCTCTTTCCTCAATTATGTGTACTTTGGTGAAACCGGATACGTTCATCTCTGCATGCTTTAAGAGTACCAATTCTTTTGAAAACTTTCAGAAAAGACATCAGAGCTGATGAACCTTACAGTATATGACTCTATTGAGAATAAATGAGGGGGGAGCAAAGTGAAAGGAGGGGAAGAAGAATAGCTGAGAGCCCCAGCAACAGCAGAGAGCCGCAGGAAGTGGCTAATGAAACTGGATCCCACAGCAGCTGTGTGTCTAGCACAGATTTCACTGGACTGTCAGGAGGATAACAGGAGGATGGACAGCCTGGCACACAGGTTACAGTTTGCAAGTAAAAAACACTTGTAGGACTTTTAAAAATTACTACTTTCCAGAAAAAAAAAATTAAACAAGGTGTGTTTGAAAAAAGTAAGCATATACTTGAAATTAGCTCAGTCCTGTAGGGCATTTTCAGGAAAGATTTTGTAATATGGATTTTCCTCTTGCAGTATTCATGCTGACAGAGAAGGTGTTCAGCTGGTTCAGTTGAATTATTGGAAATGTAGTTACATTGTTTTACCAGCTAAAATCAAAGAAGTGATCTCTGAAGGTAGCAGCACAAAAAGGAAACAACCTCAGCGGTCCTGAGTTATTCTTCAGAATTGAACATGAGCAACTCTTAACTTACTTCTTAAATTCACCAGTTCTTAAGGAGTTACCAAACTATCACATGAACAGGACAGGCTTTGAAATGCTTTCCAGGTCTGTGGGTTGAAAGGAAGGAATTTTTCACAAAGAAGAGTAAAATGAAACCTGTAGTGTGAGGAGGAACCATCCCACTTTCTAATTCATCATACATAAAAGCCAAGCGCCAGCCACAAATTGAGCTGGGGTTACTGCGGGTCTTTAATAAACGCCAGCCTTTCTAGGCCAGGGCCTTTGTCAAAGACTATCTGCAGTCTCATTTGAGAGGGACAGGGAGTAAGATCCTGCACATTTCTATCCTGCATAGGTGACTTGCATGATACAGTCTTAGGTCTTGAGTAGCTAATTGATACTGCTGCTGATGTAGTCCTGCTTGAATGGAGTTCTGGTATGAGAATTTGATAAAATTTTTCATAGAGGCATGAGCTGAGGTGCCTGCTGTTATAGCTACTTTCTGTTGTTCTCCCAGCTATCCATTTTAAAGCCAGTGTTGCCATGTCTATACCATATTTATCCCTTAAAAATGCACTTAATTTCCCTGGGTTTAATTATTTCAGGTTTCCAAGTTGTCCTGCACATCTGCAATACGGCAGCTTGACTGACCAAGGGATTAATGCGCATAATGGGAATGGCAAGCATGGCAGGGAGCACGATGGGCAGAAATTGTCTCCTGCTGCAGGTTTGAAATGAGTAAGAGTTGCTAAGACTCATATCAAGGAGGAAGACACATCCTAGATTAATATCTTGCTGTATTCATTAATGTTACTAAAATCTGGACAAGTTGATATCTTGAAAGCTTTCTTCAACCCCTGGAAGTTCTGGACCAATCCATATAGCCTGGTTGCCCTAATTTGTAGCTTTTGCCATCATCCAGGGAAACAAAGTCAGATGAGCTGCTCTGAAAGCATCTAAGACAGAAGAAATTTCCTTTGGAGATGCTTGTCTCTTTTCTAGACACCATCAGTAACTTAGTTCATGAGCTAGGACAAGTTTTTTAATTTTTAGCTAGGTAGAAGTATGTGAAATTACTCTGGTGTGGCTAAATCCCTCCAGTTCATTGTTGCAACAAGCCAAGACAGTTTTGGTAGGGAAATTAAGTCAACTGCTACTGATGGCCAGCTGCTTGCTCCTACCCACCTCCCTGAGGCTATTGCCTCTTCAGTTCTGGTTGTGTAAATAATTGTCAATGAGCTCTGGGTTGTGAATGAACCGGGGGAAAATGGCAGAACAGATCATTCTGGGGTGGAAACCAACAAATGTGAATTGGCAGCAGCTGGACTACATCATCTGTCCATGACTGAAATTTTAATTATATGCTCTTGAGCCTCAGCCCTGCATGGCAGAGTATTCTGTGCTATTATGAAAGTTGTGTTGCCTAAGGGAAGGGGGAAGAGTGTTTCTCCCCTGAATGTGAGCACAGGCAAAGCAGAGACAGCCCACGGTAACTCCTCAGGCAGGTAGTGTGAAGCAAAACCATATGAAGATTCTTCAGTGGCAAATCTGAGAAATCAGCCTTCCCAGTGTGACAACTCAGCACCACACAGGATTAAAAGGGGAATTTTTAAACAATTTTAGCTCAGAGATCCTCTCAATTTGTTGCACTGGGACAGATTTCCAGAAATACCTTCCTGTAATCTGCAGGGAAAATGCTCAGTGGTAGGTCATGAAAGAAAAGCAGTGTGTGTGTATATTCAGTTCCAGCTGAACAGCTCTTATTTTTTCACCAGCTTTTTTTTATACACAAGATGCTACAAACAATATTCTGATGATATTATGTTGCTCCTGGTCCCCTGAATCCCTAGTGGGTTAAAAGCTGCAAGCTCTGTGTGCATTCACATCCCCTGGAAGAACTACAGTGATATGCAAATGGAACATGTCATCACTAATTCCTGGGAAAGACAGAGAAAATATACAAAAAGTTTAATGAACGGAAGAAGAAAGAGAAGTGGTAACTGACGTTTCCAGCTAGGGAATATGACAATCAGCAGCAGGGCTACCAGCCAAATCCTCTTATAGGCCCAAAAATGCTAAAAGCTTTAGCTGAGTGTAAACAAACGCCATGTTCGGTGAAAAGCAGTCTTGAGGGACAGATCTGTTAACCATCAGTGGGTATGTTTCATCTCACCGCTCCTTGCAGGAGTTAAAGGGAGCTTTGTGTACCTGCCCGCGGGCAGGAGCCGCAGCTCTGTGACGCAGGAAACCATGGCCTTCCCCTCAGGCCTAAAAGGGAAGGCTATAGCTGCTGCCTACATATAGAAAATATAATACAGACCATTTATAAACACTAAGTTCTTCAAATGCCTTCCCTTAGGCTACCACTTTTAAATTTAAACACAAAGAGAACAAGGGAAATGTCAAATTCAGGTGAAAACCGAGGATAGATTCATTGTTTTAATTTAGTGTATAAAGAGAACCCGTTTTGTTACATCAGCCTGCAATAGCACGAAGTATTGTTTGTTGCTCAAAAAAATTAAATCATGCCTTAAAAACAAGTGCAAGGTGTAGCAGAAGCCCAGGAAAGCATTTAACTTTGGGGCAGTCCCACTGCAGGCAACAGCAGTGCTCATGTATTTGATGTCTTGCCATGCTTTGATGTACCTTTGTCAATGACCTTCATCCATGACAGAAGCCAGACTTTCCCCCTTTTGAGTAACTATGTTCTTCATGCCTACACACTCCAAAAGCCAAGTCATTCAGATCACCTGGGGTTCCCAAAATATTTCTTGAAATGCCACTTTTTGACAGTCAGTGAGCTGTTCAGCTAGTGAACCAAAACATCTCAAAGCAGGTATTTAACTGTTTTGGTTGATTTTAACAGTTTTTGTAGATTTCTACTGAGTTATTTAATTCAAAGCAAATATTTACAGAAAGAGACAACAAAGTCTGACTACATCATTTTGGGGGGGAACATCGCGTTTTTGCTTTCTCCCACTACCTTAGAGGATGCCTAGCAAGGTCTCAGTCTCTTGTTCCAAGTAGCAAGCAATAGGATGAGAGGAAACAGCTCAAACTGCACCAGGGAGATTTAAATTAGATATTAGGAAATTTTTCTCACCTTCAGGGTTGATAAGTATTGGAACAGGCTGCCCAGAGAAGTGGTTGAGTCACTATTCCTGGAAATATTTAAGAAACATCTAGATGTGGGACTTGGGGACATGGTTTAGTGGTGGACTTGGCAGTGCTGGATTAACAGTTGCGATCTATGGCATTGGAGGTCTTTTTCAAAGTAAACTATTCTGTTAGTCTATTGTTCTATGGCTTGGTGAACTCCAGACTGGTCCCTTCCAACTTCATCTGTTCTATCTAGAGTGATTTCAGACTCATAAGCCGCACCTGGTTATAAGCACCACTTCTGGGTAGCCAGGAAGACCTCAGAATTTGTCCATAAATAAGCCATACCAGGTGATAAGCCGCACTTTTTTTTTTTTTAAAGTGAGGATCCATGTGCAACAAAGTAACGAGTTAGTAACAGAATTGCATGGATTGTGGGGTTTGCTGTCAGGTGCTCAATTTGCAAACAGTTTTCACAGACCGGTGAAGCCTTTAAACGCAGCCCCAGGCGCCGTCCCCTACCACGGGCCCCGGCACTCCTGCCCCTGGTGCTGGCTGCCGCGGCTCCCTGTGCAGCTCAAAAGTGGCGGCTCGGCTGGCTGGCTGCACAATGGTGGCAAAAAGATGCTGCAAAAGGCACAAAGCTGGCAAAAGGCATGAAGCCGGTAAAAACCGGCTCAGCTTTGCATGAAGCCAGCAAAAAGCGGTGGCAAAAAGCAGCAGCAAAGGGCGAAGGCAGCAAAAAGTGGCAGCAAATAGTGGCAGCAAAAAGTGGCAGCAAAGCCCGAAGCCAGCAAAAAGCGTGAAGCTTTCAAAGCGCAGCGGCAAAGCATGAAGGTGACAAAAAGCAGTGACAAAAAGCACCAGCAAATTGTGAAGGCGGCAAAAAGCACCAGCAAAAAGCGCTGGCAAAGCCGCTCAGCTTCACGCGAAGGCAGCAAAGCGGCGGCTCCCTCCCCGGCCGGCTTGCACTTCCGGGTTGCATTTCACCGGAATTTTTCCATAAATAAGCCACACCTGATGATTAGCCACACTTCCAGGATCGGCTCGATTCTTCAGTGAAATAGGTGCGGCTTATCAGTGTGAAATTACTGTACAGTTTGAAGAAAATCTACAAGAAGATAAAAATATGTTGAGCAGCTCTCACAAGGAATTGCTCAGACTGTGCTGGCTGCACTAGGAGGTCTCCTTTTGCAGTAATTCCCTAGATTAGGCCACCACCACAGAGCACTGTCACATCAGTGAGGACCTGCATAGCCACAGCGGCCAAGCAATGGGGGTGCTGAGCAGAGTCTGCTCAAGCGTTCCTGCAAACCATTTCCACGGGTAGCAGAATCCACCGGGAGCTAGTTGCACTTGCTTTATTTGCCTATCACAGTCATAAATCTGTGGTTAACCTACCAACGACCTGTGGCTCAATACATTAAAATAATTACAATTCCACAAACAGACTCCTAAAAAAAAAGTGTTTTCAGCAAGAAAAAGATGTGTTTCAAAAATAACACAAATCATACAGTCAGATCAAATCAAGTTTCTGAGACAGTGTGGCAATAGTTTGAGTGAAGGTGTCTCATAGCTGTGCCTTTTTATAATATATCTGCAGACTAGGAGTGTTTACAGGTATTTGTCAACTTATTTTTTTCTTGATGATTTCTCAGTGTTAAAACAACCTTGCTACCTCTTCTCTACAGTGGAAAGTTTTCTTGAGATACCTAAAGGTAGCATATTAATGACTCCTGACACAATCTGAATCCTGAAACAATCTCTGTGGAGATTCACATGGCTTCAGGGTTTTATTTTCCAATTTGAAGAAATTATTTCATGGTTCTTAATCTCAGGCCCCTGGGCTACAGTGATATATCTGTGGGTTACCCACAAGGCCCATAAAGTCACCCATATGGATGAATTTAAATTAAACCATCAGTGATAGTAAGTGTCTCCAGAATCTTTTACATTGCTGCTGTTCTGATGTTCATGGTTGGCAGTGGTTGGGTGAGATTCCCAGGATGCATCCCCACCCTGACCACATGCTGCCTCTTGCCTTCCCACAGCATGACCTGTGTCTCCTACCATTCCTGGGGCACTAGATGTGGTGAGCCATCACTGCTTCTTGCGAGGAAAACAAAACACAGTGTCGGCCTGGCTCAGATTGCCTGGAATGGGCACAATTCTTTCTTCTGAGCATCCTCCAGGAGAATTTTCCTCAGCCTCTGTTACAAAAATGAAAATAAAACCCCAACCTCCCCTCACCTCCACCTAAAACCTGAGAAATACTACTAACAGGCATTTTGTTACTTGAAAGTCATGAGCTTGTCTTCCCTGACTGCCTGCCAGAATGCCCCATCTCTGGCAAAATTCACAGGCCAAAAATACAGACTTGGTCCAAATGTATTCACTTTAGGAGTGATGTCTGCACTCAGAGGAAGTAATTGAGTTTTAAGGTTTTATCACCTGTAAACACACAATTGCATTGAGGAGATGTAGATCTATGTCAGGAATAAAGTACACTTCGGATTGGTGGCTACCTTCATTATATCCACTAATCCATCTTTCCTAAAACTCCTTCTTAACAACTGGAACCACTCTGAGAAATGTAAAACCAAACTTTTTCAAGTACAAGAAGTTATTACATGGTCAAAAGAGGTGTCTCTCCTTTCTCCTTCAGAGATCACCTTGCCTTGCAGAGCTGGGCAGGGAAAAGTCTTCTTTGCCCCACTGATTATCTGGCATAACCCTGTGCATGAGGTGTCACAAAACTGACTGGGACAGCTTATGGAATGGCAGGGTGGGGAGCAGGATGCCAGAGATTTCCAAAATCAGTGAAACTTTGACTAGTCCAAGATATCAAACAAGAAGGCATCTTCCCTCTTTCTCTTACCATAAACTGTTAGGAATGCACAGCCCACTGAGTGCAGACATTCCAGTAAGACTCAAGAAAAGGTCATTAAGTTAGCTAAAATACAGGTGAGGAAAAGATTTGTGCTACAGTCCCATCCATGTTGCACATTGATTTTTATTATCTTTTCCTGGCCACTTCAGTTTTCTTTAGGAATTTTACCTGTATCAAGGAGAAAACAGGCCAGGTAAGAGTAAAATATATTTCTAAATATCTTTCTAATCACATACCAAAGACATTCCCCTCCCTCTGCCTGGAAATGGGGAACTTTTTCATTGGCTTCTTTTGATGTCGTATTCCTGTTACCATCCTGAGTCATATCACTTAATGTCACTTTTTCCTTTTGTATGTAAAAGTCTAGGAGTGACAGAGCCTTAATATAAATTGAATATTGCTAGAATAACTGTTAGGGAATTTGGACAGTATTCACACAAATAATTCCTACCTACTCAAGGAATGGAAAATCAGCAAGACAAACAGCCACTGTAGTCCAAGTGATAAAATTCCAAATTTTGAAGTGATCCCAAAAATAAGAGGTTTGGTTTGGTTTGGTTTTTTTTTCCTCAGGAAATCTCTGCTTTAAAATGTTAAAGCAAGGAATAGGTCAAGGAAAACAAAATGTACATGGACAAATGGTCATGAAATGTGTACAAGTATGTACTGGCTTTGTTCTGTAAACTTTACAAGTACCTGATGCTTTAAGGGAGTGTACTATGAAATTATAAATATTTATATGCATATTTAACATATGTAGCTAAATTTTTAAAATATCTGTATTTATGTAATTATTTAAGAAATAGAAAAAGTATTTGAGATTTTCAGTCAAGTGTGAGGAAATATCTAAGAGAGCATAGCTAAAAGGAAAGGACTTGCCCATTTTAGAGTAATGATGTGGGATTCAAAATACAGCACTGATGTAAGACAATACCATGCAGTGCATGACTAGCAAAACCATAGACTTACACTGCTACTGACATGGCTGAGGATATATTTAGCAGAGCTCTAGAAGATAAAATAAATGAAATTTTGGATCTTAGGTCAATGGACCAATTAATTTTCCATTCTGAGAATGTACAAAATAGAAAAGTATAATTTCTGTCTAAACAATAATGAATTTGAATGAGATTTTTTCTCTTGTGGAATATTGCAATTGGAAAATATATATTTTTACCTTTCAATTTCGTACTTGAAAATGGCTATCTTTCTATGCAAAGGTCCTTTGCATAGAATGTATGCAAAGTAATGGATTACAAGGGGGAAATTTCAGATTAATGTTATAAGAATGAGCACAATAAAATACAACTCTCCCTAAACGAAGATTAACTCTTCTTGGGTAAATTTTGAAACAAGTAATGAAAGAGTTAGAAGGAAGAGTGTCTTCTGCACAACTTAATCTAGTCTTCTGCTAGGTTCAGAAATAGGTTTCTTAAGTGCTTGGAATTGCAAGGTAACATTTCATTCAGATAAGGAAAAAAACCCTAATAAAGATCTGGACCTGGATAGAGAATTGTGACTTTTAACAGAAGAGTAACTCTTGAAATTTTAATGAAATTATTAGTAATTTCATATTACAGTATCTAAGGCATGTTCCATGAATTGGGAAGAATTTAATGGAAGGTTTGTAAAAGCAAAGAAGGATATTTTTCACATCTTGAACTGATAAGAAAACTTGCTGGCATGAGACAAGCTTTGAGAAGAGGTACTGATAATTTGGCAGAAAAAAAGTAATTTTCAAGAATCTTCACAAAACAATGTCAGGGTAGGTAGTCCCGCTGTAGGAATTCTTGTCACAGAAACCATCGAGTCATGAGAGCTTTTCTTATCACATTGTGGCGTGTCCTTGCAGTTGCTGGAAATGGAACTGGCGATGACTTTCTGACTTCTGAGAAACACAATACTGCTGATTTTATCTATTCCATCTCATTACCTCCAACTCTTTTTTTTTTCCTAAAAGATTTTCCATGATTCAGGCAGCTGAAAGGTAACAACAAGGAAAAGGCTTTCTGATGATGAGGAAGCCACTGTGGATGCACTCCAGGCCCTATCCCCATCCAATGAATGTACCTTTCCTCACCACAGGGGAGGAAGGGAAATTTTTATGGCCCTATTAAACATCTTCCATCTGGCCAGGACCTCTCCTCAGTGGCATGAGAGGAGGAAAACTCCCACAGAATCTCACTGGCAAGAGGTGGTGTCTGGTCCTCACAATTCCCTTGTGGAAAAAGCCATACATAGAATGCCTTAATTTTGATGGAAGCTGAAGGAAAGCTGTTCCATTGGCAACAGGTTGCCTCAGTCACACGTGCTTGCTCCCTCATCCTTTCTTCCTCAGCTACCTGAAAACATCTGTTCTCCTGCACTGTTTATTCTTTCCTTTTCCATCCCAGTGAAATGAGGGAGCCACAAAGCTAGAATTATTTTCAATTTAGGTTCTACAAAAGCAAAGCTGAAGATATAAATTTTATTAACAACTGACACATGTGCACTATATTCCCTCTGTGTCACAGTATTTAAATACTTTATCAGCCAGAGCAATAATGGATCCCCAAATCTCAGTACTTTTCTCTGGTGATCCTGTGAACTGATGACTCCTGAGCTGCTGTCAGGTAAGAGATTTTGATCAGATTATCTGAAAGGATGCCAGGAAGCATGATAAATGAAGGCAATTAGTCACTGTCCCTGCAGGTCTTCCTGGCCTGTAAAGATGAGACAGTCTGCTCTTCTTGAAGACAGGAAATCACAGGGTATCCCAGCCCCATGGAAAGAGGGCTCTGAATGCATCACCTCCAAAATAACCATCATCAAGACAGCACTGAGAAAGAAAGAGGGAGGAATTAAGAGAACTTTTTGATTTTTCCCTTATTTACAAAAGCAGCCACAAACACTTTTTCAGCACAGTGAATTTAGATATTTTTTCTAAAAAATACCTACCTATGACTGATTTTTCTGTGCAACATGAAGAGAGGAAGCTGGAGCTGGAGCTAGACCTGACCCACTGGCTCAGACTGAGGGCTGCATCCATCCTCCTCCAGAGCTCAGGGCTGCTCAGAGTGAGCCATAGTTATATTATTACAAAGGGACTTACAAAGCCACTGCTGATCTAAGACACATATCCCCGCAGTAATAAGCTTAGACATTTCCCGTAGATCAGGTTACAAGTGAGAATTGAACATGCATTTCTATATATTTAGATTCCTACTAACTAGGAGGTGAGTGTAAGCAGTAACCACTCTGTGGGGCCAGCTGTCTCTTTATGGTTATCAAGCCATAAAGTTCTCACATGAGAAAAGGTGTCAGTATACCTAAAGGCAGCAAATCATGCAGAGGTGTTGAAGAAGTGAAGATTTACTGCAGACATGTGCAGCTGGGCATTAACTTGGCTAAAAGTCCTTGATGCCTTTGAAGGAAGAAGGATTTGTTTGTCTCACAGGCTGTGGTATTTGACACACTTTCTGATGCACTTTTTCATAGCAGAAAACCATATGTAAAACTTCTTAAAAACATGGTAAAGATAACTGTTGTATCCTGAAGGTGCAGGAGAGTTGCTGCGCGCTGGCTGCTGCCAAAATCACACCAATGGTATGGTGTGGGGGGAAGAGGAGCTGCAGGTTTTGTCCAGGGACAGCCATGGTTGCACAAAGAGTCTGTAGGTGCTGGTTTTCAGTCCCACTGAAGATGAATCACAATTGCAAAGTGACAGCAGTGCCCCTTCAGACCTCTGAAGGGTGCAGGTATAAGCACAACCTTTTGAACCTCTGTATCAGAAACCCCTCCGCATCATAAGTGAGAAGCCTTAGACACAGTTATGACATGAGATTAAGAAATTAATGTGTGAAGGGGATGTGGGAGTCCAGATCTGAGATTTATAATTTATATATGTGGATATAGCAAAGAAGCAGGGCCAAATGTTGCTCTGTTGGTAATAGTGTAAATCCTTATGGACTCCCTGGAAGTCAGTGAATCTTGATCCAGATTTGCACAGGCTTGTCCCTCTACGTTTGTTAATATACTTAATTACATCTTGCTCTCATTTGAGTAGCATAATGTGCTGGAAAACTATAATCAAAGCTAGAAAAAAGTTATAGAAATACTGACACTAGGCACAGCATAAGCACAAAATGACATTTTATTTTGTGGGAAATGTGTCTAAAAGGCAAAAATTTTAACCACTCCACAGAATACAATACTTTGCTGAAAAGAAAAGTGCTTGCTAGGAATTATTGTAACTCATCATGTTTAAATAGTACTTTTTCATTGAAAATTGAAGACAACATTTGTTTTGGAATAAAGGTTTGAATTGCAACATCTTGATGTTATATAAAACAAGGTCTTGCTATAAATTTGAAAAATGATAGTTGTACTCAGGAACATAGCAACCTTCTGATAAAAACACCCATCTTCTTGGTGTACCAAACAATCAAAAGCCCAAATCGTCCAGCACTTTTCATACCATTAAATATTTCAGCTATTCTTACTTTTATCCCTGTAGGTCTGGATTTCCTCTTACAAAAGATGGTACAGAGTACATTTAATTATAAAAATAAAAATCCACAGTGCTCGTTGTATTTGTGTTTCAATATTTTTAGGTGAAAAATAGCAACCTTGGCACATTTCTCAAATGCCACTTATTTTATTAAACCCTTTATGTAAAACCACATCAGTGTTACTGAGGGAAAATGATAATGCCACCAATTTAGATATAGTCAAATCAAAACCATTTTCACAAATGACTGGCAGATTTTGCATTTGGTTTACATGGTTGGGCATGTTTGTTTTCATTACTCAGTTGTTTCTAATGAGTACATTTGTTTAGACTATGAGAAACTAAAAATAATTGTAAATATTCTCTGGTTATTGAAAGGAGAACTCAAATACTTCCCAGAATACATTGATCTACACATATATATATTCAGCATAAGAAAGTGGGGTTCTTTTCTATGGAATGGCTCCAACATATAGGAATTTCTTTTTTTTTCTCCTAAACCAGACCCCCAGGGCTTTTCAGCAAATACCCTGTTGAAGGGGATTGGCTGGAAAAGGGAAATAGCTAGAAAATCTGGGAGCAGCTCTGATGCACCATTCCAGAATCCAACTCGGCATGGATGCAGGAGTTCACAGGTTTTTCCTAGATTATTCATAGGTTATTATAAATTTACATTTACAAAATGTACCTGAAACTACTAAGTTTCACAAGGATTTCCCATTGTAAGCAGTTGCAAAGGTATTAGTTTTGTCCCATTCTCTCTTCTTACAGTGAATGTAGCTTCTTGAGTCTGAAACTAATTTATTTGCCACGATAAAATTATCACACACACAAAGTCTGTCAGACCCAAGTTTGGAAATCTTAACTCAGATCTAATTAGACAAAAGCCTGGCTCTAATTAGAAAAAAATATCATATAGTCCCAATTCACCTACAGTACTTCACACAGAACACAATTATATTCTCCAGTGGAAACAAATTTTAGTCTTCCACCACAAATAAGAGAACCCACTGTATGAAAGGTAATCTGCTGAAATGAAGCGCTCTTCAACTTATTTGAGTTTGAAACTAACACAAATATTCCTAATATTAGATTTTATGTAAGAAGTAAGACTTCTAAACTGTTTAACTAAGAGCATATGCCTGAGAATTCTTGTGGTTATGCACCATATTTCTGATGCTTTTCCTTTACATCAGGCTTCCCATTAATTTCTTTGGAACAAGGATTTCCCACATAGTACTCTTTATGATACTAAACAGTTCCACTAAGTTCACTTCCCAGTTTTTTATGTATGTCACATTCATTCACAGCAAATGTAATAAAAAACTCAAGTCTCAATTTTTGCTAATATTTATGTGCTATGCCCATAAAAAGTAATTGAACTGCTCATGTGAGTAAAAATTTGGCCTCTTGATTTGTATCAGATTTGCAGAAGACAGTCTCAACATTTCATCACTCTTGTAATTTAATAAAAATTTCTACATGCTGAAGAGAAAAGGCTGAATACAAGAATTTCCTCTGCCAAGCTGGTTAAAGCTTAGAGCAAGTGTATGGACTTAGACTGAAGAGACACACAGGCACTAATGCCATGCTTCAGTTCATCTGGCATGTGCAAGGAACCATAATTACAAATACAGGAATGCCTGACATGTAGTTGCCCACTAGGTCTGTTGTATCTCTGCCAGAACAGGCAGTAAATATATCACTGGAAAGTTACAGTAGAGATAATATGAAAACAATTATCATGGGTAATTTCAGGCCCTTCTGCAGAGTAGTCATGTTTGTTGGGCCATAAAAACTCATTTTCCCCAAACTCAAATCAATTTAAACATGATAGGTTTGAGAGTTTAGCTTAGACACCAATATTAATCCCTTTTTCAGTTGTCAAGGTGTGATTAAAAGAAAAGAGGGATGAAGAAGAACAGAGGGGATAGCAAAGATTTTTAATCACAAAAATGCTATGAATTCATCTGACAGTCAGCTTCAGGTGACTGAAAACTGTTTCTGATGGAGCTCAGCTGTACCAGCAAAAAAATAAGCTGATGAGCCATTGCATTACTAAATAATTACTGGAGATGTAGAGCCCATCAATTTGTGTGAGCTCATCTATTTTGCTGAAGACTGGAAGAATGATATCCTATTGTAAAACCATTACATAGGCTTCCTCTTGGTCAGAAATCCATTTTCACAGAAGGAGGTGAATTAGCATGAGTAATGAACAGTGCAAGATGGCAAATCTGAGAGTGGTGGGAGGACAAAAAGTTATGTAAAACTTTCTAGAATTTTTGAAGCTATGAAGAAACATACAAAAGTTATGGGATATAAAACTCCAAGACAATTGTCTTAATATTCACCTTCACATGCACACAAATTTCTATTAAGAATATTCACCAATGCAAATCTAAATGGAAGAGCCACTGAATTGCAGCCATTGTCTCTCAAAATAGATGAACATGTTCCTAAACAGAACTTTATATTATAATCAGAGTATCTATCTACAAAAGACACCCCCACCCCACCGAAAAAGAGGGAGAGAAGTCTCTCATTTATCTCTCTCTTACAATTAAATAATTAATTGCTAAATTAAAATTTATAGTATGGATAATGCAGATTTTCTCTCTGTAGTATGTGAGATGTTAGGGAATGGTTGAAACATATGCACATCTGTGATTTGTCCAGGTTTTGTGGGTAACAGAAAGTCTCCTATAGGAAGCCATATAAGACTATTTATGGCTGCAGGCAAACTATTCTGTCAGTAGCCTGGCCCAGCTTTCAGCATGTGATCACAGGGCACAAAGAATTTTATGTAGAAGCCTGAACTTTATGTGTATTTTTCTGTGAAATGTGTGCACTCATAGTGTGATGAGCGCAGCCCTGAAATCACCCTGCGGTGAATTTTTTTTTCCAAATTTATGAAACTGTGATCTAAGGTTTGTCGTATTCGCCAGTTTGCTGCATGTTTCTCAGATCCTCTGCATAGTTCCTGAGCAGAGTGAGCAAAATACATAAAAATTATTTAAATGCAGGGGGTTTGAGACATTACAGGTAAATTCCCAGATGTAAGCAGGTCTACAAAGGAGCCAATTACAGTAATTTCACAACTATAAAGCACACTGGATTGTAAGGCACACTTCTGGGTTGTCGGCAAATTTCCAAACTTTGTGCATATATAAGGCGCACTGGACTATAAGGTGCACTTTTTTGCAGAGAGGATCCGCGCACAACAAAGTGACAAATTAGTAATGGAATCACGCGATTGTGGGGTTTACTGGCAGGTGCTGAACTTGCAAACATATTTCACAGATCGGTGTAGCCTTTAAAAGCAGCCCCAGGCGCCCTCCATGTGCTGCCCGCTGCCGTGGCTCTCATGGCTCAGCGGCTCAGCTCCTCGGCTCTGCGGCTCACACATCTTCCAGGCTGGTAAATTTCCAAGCTTCGTCCATATATAAGGCGCACCAGATTATAAGGTGCACTTCCTAGTTTCGATAAAAATTTTAGTCAAAAGGGTGCGCCTTATAGTCTTGAAATTAATGTGCTCTCGTAGGGCTTTCTACAAAGTGGCCAATGTTGTGTGACTTGCCCTGCAGGGCAGGGTGCACCCAAGGATCCCCAGTTATGCAGAATCACCTGCTTGGAATGGGGCTCTGCTGCCCCAAGCAGCTGTGGCAGAGCAGGGTGGGGTCCAAGGGCAGCTGCCTTCCTCAAAGGGAGATTCAGGCCATACCAGCCACCTGCTCAGCTGGTGCTGCCAAAGAGCTGAAATGTGGCCCAAAATCCATCTGCTTCCCAATATGGTTAATGTTCTGTTCAAAGCATATTGCTGAGCTGGTGGAAGAATACACACTGCTATTCATATTTTCCAATATTTCAAGATGGCATGTTGGGCCCAGCTTATTCTCAAGCTCATATTCAGACACCTAAGTTTTTATAAAATTTCCAAAACAGAGAATCAGAGAATGGTTTGAATTAAAAGCAATCTTAAAAATCATTTAGTTTCAACCCCCCTGCCATGGTCAAGGACTGCTTTCACTAGACCAGGTTGCTCAGAGCTGCACCCAGCCTGGCCTTGAACACTTGCAGGGATGGGGCTTCCACAGCTTCCCTCGGCAGCCTGTTTCAGTGCCTTGGCACTGAAATAAATTCTTCTGATATCTAATCTAAACCCACACTCTTTTAGTTTTAATCCATTTCCCCTTGCCCTGTCACTATATGTTCTTGTAAAAAGTCCCTCTCCATTCCTTCTTGCAGTCTGCCTTCAGGTACTGAAGTTAGCTCACTCCAAAACCTCTTTTTCAGATTAAGCAACCCTGACTCTCTCAAGGCCTTTCCTCACAGGAGAGGTGCTCTATCCCTTTAATTATCTTGGTGGCCCTCCTCTGGACTTGCTACAGCGGGCTGATGTGCTGGGGACCCCAGAGCTGGATGCAGCACTGCAGGTGAGATCTTGTCAGAGCAGAGTGGAGGGGCAGAATCCCCTTCTTGTTATTCTTTATATCCCTGACCAGGTTCAGCTCCAGCTTCACCTTGACCCTCCTCACCCCATCTCTATACCATACTTCACCTCTATACTCTTCCCAGGTTACCTCTCCTTGTTTCCATGCCTGTGCATTTGCTTCTTCCCCTTTAGATTGACCAGAAGTTCCCAATTCAGCTACACTGATCTCTTGTTTTCCTTGACCAGTTTCTCTCTCCTGGGAATTGCCAGCTCTTTTGCTCCGTGGAAGACTTCACTAGAGATCTGCCAGCTCTGTTCTGCTCTCTTGTCCCACCGGGAAGTATCACAGGAGACCCTATTGACTACCTCCTTGAAGAGATGGAAGTTTGTTTTCCTGAAGTCTTGCAATACTGTGTTTGCAGTCAGGCTGTCACAGGAACTCAGATTGCAGCAGAGATACAATCCTGATGACACAAATGCTTGCCTCCAGAATGGAAACAGCTTTATTGAAAACTGTCCCTCAGTAGAAAGCAGGATGGAAGAGGAAGGAAAGTATACTGAAATCAAGAATTGGGCTTGAAAAAATACATGTGCATGGACTGGCAAAATCTGGATTCAGGAGCATACCTCTTTAAATAAGCACCACAGTCCGCACTTTCACCATACACGCAGTATGTGCACATGTGCAGTAGGTTTAACGTAGCACTGAAGTGTTGGATTTACTGTGCATTCGGTAATATTCATCAGTGTCCATGCAGTGAAAGTGTTTGGTATTTGGGAGGAAGAATCTAGAGAAACAAGAACTGAGACTGGGAAGGCAAAAAAAGAAAGTCAAGGGCAAAACTGGGGACGCACACCCCTCATGCGTCAAACCTTTCCATGACCCAAGCAGCAAAAAATTCCCACTTGAAAATCTGGATGGTAAGTACTCTGCTTGCTCCCAACTACTAACTGTGTCATTCTAAAAAATGAGATTGCTAGAAGCTTTTAGAGGGAAACACAACACCTTAATAGCACCTCCCATACTGAAGGATATATCACTACCTCAATGATTAAACACTCCCAGGGTTGACAGTGGCAGTTGACAACTCTGTTGAAACTAACCCCAATTGTCTTTATGGCATAGACATGTCTGTTCACACTGGAAATGTCTTTTCCATTTTCTTCTCTATTTGGCAAAAAACATTTTTCTAGCATACTTTTCAAGTATGGGATAATTAGAGCATTGATCCTGAAATCTGAGCTACCGTGGGATGGATACAGAGCTGTAGTTTGTGCAGAGTCTTGTGGGTTTCAGGCTCCATAGTCCCATATCTGATTGTAGATTTGGGACATTTTTTCCATGTTCACATGCTGGGGAAAATCATAGTAAGTACTAAAAAAAATTCATACATTTTATAAGGATGGGAAGATTCCCATTTTTATCAGCTGCAGCTCAGATTGTAACACTCTGGCATGTACAGCATGCCAAAAAAAAATGAAAGTCTAGCTTCTAGGAGATTTATTGTATCCTCTCTAGCTACCTTTTGAACTGGGAATTACTTGCAGTCCCCTCCAATAAACTGTAATTCAAGAAAGAAAGACAATCCAGAGTACACAGAAATCATCTAGCTTGGAATTGTTTTCTTCTTCCCAAAGACTATTTATTTTCTTTTACAAATTCATGTAACTGTGCTAAATGAATATGAAATATGTCCAAAATGATGCACTACATGTTTCACTTATGGTCTCATTTTTTCAGAGCATGATCTTTCTATAAGTTGTTTTTTAATGTACATGAATTATTTGTGTTTATTATTTATTAATATATTATTAATTAATCATTAAAATTATTTATTAATTATCATTTATTTAAATTATCCATCCAAGAGCAATTTTTTCAATTTACAAATCATAAATACTGTGTCATTTTTGTCACACTGTTTTAAAACCTAACATCTTTCTCACAATAGTTTGAAACAATCCAGTACATAAAGGGTTAGCTGATTTCTACATCTTACACCACTAATCTGGACCAAGAAAGGAGGAAAACAGATGCAAAAGGGGCTGTGTAGCTGAAGGTGTGAGCTGAAAAGGACGAGCAAGTCTGAGCACATCTATTTTGTGTTTTGTGTTCTGCAAAGAGATAAAGCAAGTTCAGAGATTAAGGTCAAGGTCATGAAACATTCTGAGCACTTTGTCCTTTGGGTTGAATTCAATGCAGATGTACAATCCTGATCACACAAGTCTGATCTATAGTTAAGATTACAGAACAAAATGTGACTGTAAAACTTAAGTGAAATTGCACTTTTTATTTGAAAACTCTCTTTCCTATAAGACAGACTTTAAATTTTTTTTAAAAGTTAATTTTTATATGAGAAATGTTGGAACTGGAACAGCTTCAGTCAATTAGCAAGGGCAGAATAAGAGTGATTCTGGGCTTGCAAAATCTCATCAGTTGAATTGCTTCAAAACCAGAAGCCAGAGCCAGCTTGTCACAAGATACCACATCTCTGCATCCTACTGCTCAGATTCCAAACAGCCTGTAAAATACTACAGTTTTGGTGAGGCTCCAGCTAGTGTTTCCGATATAAAGCTTGTTATCCATGCAATTTTGATGCACCTGGACTTCCCTGAATTTTTTCACTAAGTAGTTGGGGATGTAGCACCAAGTCCTGAAACATGGAGCACTCCCCAAATCCAAGTCTGTGGGCCTGCCTAGTATCTGGAGAGCAGCAAAACATCTGGCTACAATGGGTAGGGTTTTCTGGCAGTGCTGGTGTCCCCCTGAGAAAAGCCAGAGCTGTTTTGACCTCCCAGCACCAGTCAACACTGCAAAGGCTTCCAATCCTCCCTGAGCTCTCCTTCAAAAAATGGAGCTGCCCTGAAGCAAGCAGTTTGGCACACCAGGGATTGTCATTAACCCTCTGGTGCCAGAAGTCACAGCTGAAGTTTAATGAACTTGCCCAAGGGCTAATCCCTTGCTTACATCCTGCACCGTGCCGCACACCTGCAGAGGTCCCTGCTCACAGTCCCAGCTCCCGCAAGTGCAGCTGTCAGAGCACATCCAGTTTTAGGATAGGGCCTGAGCGAGGCTTGGGATATGGCTATCCAGCAAAACAGATTCCTGCAGCTGTTTTCTTTCCCACTTCCACACCTCTGTGACTGTCTTTGTACCTTTGCAAGTTCTCGACGAAAATGTCTTCCCAATTGTTTAAATGCTCTTCTTCCAGAAAGTACATTCTCTGCACCAATGAGATCTGCTTGTTGCTGATTCCGTTCTTTCTCTATCTACTTCTAGATTTATGTGCCTTTTACTGTGCCCTGGCTGGAATTCTGACACAAAGAAAATGTAGTGAAGGTACTCAAGACTTTTCCATTACCCTTGTCACCAAATTTCCTTCAAAACTCACCTCATATTCTTCTTGGTCACAAACCCAGTTGAGAATAGCTGATCAAAAAAGGTGAAAAGTGAAGCAAACAACTGGCCCACAAAAATCCAACAGCCTAAATGAACTTTCCACCTTTCCACAATAAAGCATTCATAAGCAGGGTAGTTAGATACTCCCATTATTAATGATTGACTAGCAGTGTATTCATTAGTAATAAGCACTAGTGTCATGTCAATAGTGCATCTAAATTGAGCTAATTACATTACCTGATGCCTCATATTTTATGTGTATAATTTACTCCCCAAGAGACAAAACCCTTGGCTTTTCTCCAACAACTGGCAAACAGGCCTGGTAGTCTGTTCCTCACTGGAACAAGAACAAGATAAAACCCTTTATATCCCATCCTAGTCAACACTCTCAGATCTGTCCACGGGTCCAAATTTTGCAAGGACTGTAACATTTGCCACTTTTTCTAATGTACAGGGCTGTGAATGGTCTTTCTGCCTCATGTTTGCTCTGCTTTTGCTCTGTGCCCTCACTCCTTAGCCCAAACCAAGTCAGGAGGAGAGGAAGCACCTCAGACACCATTTGCCACAAACACCTCTAGGAAGGAGCTAGTACTGTCCTTGATCAGTATCTCTGTGTTGCTTTAATATTACTGCAACTGTCTGCAAGCTGGTATGCACTTTGAAAGGTTTCCATTCACTAAAAAACACAAAACCTTCTGAGGTGTCCTTTTCTCTCCCAAATAAATTGAAACAGGCACCCTTTCCAAAAGCAATTTCTTCTCCTGGGAGTATGAAGATAATGTTCACAGTAGGGAAAATCTTCAGAACATTTTCAGGTTTTTTTTATCAAAAATAGGGACATATGCCTTTGTAAACATTTTGGTTTAATTTCTTCACTCTTCTTCATATGATTGCTTAGGTCTTTGCATCCCCTCCTGTGGATTGCCCACCTTTAGAAGCCTAAAGACTAAGACAGGAGCAACAGGCAATAGAGACAGACATACTGTCTAAGTTCAGGAACCTAAATTTAGTGAATAATTTATCCCAGGCAATTTTTCTGGACTTTTACTAGTAGTCAGTGGAAAAAGATACTTCCAAGCATATATTCAAATTGCTTAAATTAGGTTCCAAAGGTGGCACACCAGATGCAACCTTCTAATTTGCATTTGGGGTGGTAATTTGCTTTCAAAGGAAAATTCAGAGAGCTTATGTACACAACCTTGTGCGCTGTTTAGCATCTCTTTTTTTGCAGTGCCTTGATGCAGTTTTAAGTCTAAACACCTTTGACTAATCTATTAAAAAATAGAGTATTGAAAATTAAATTATGGACTTGTACTTCTTAAAAACATCAAGGAATATTCCAGAGAGGGTAATATGACATGACAGGACTAGCCATGTTGTTGCGACACTACTTTGAGCTTTTGCATCTTCTCCTAGCAAAGATTTTAAAAAGAGTTTCTGTGAAACTTCTGTCCACATGGACAAAGGACTGCAGTTGTCTGAAGGCTCCAGTCTCCCCAGATTTTTCTGCAGATCTCCTCTTATCTACATGGCAAAGATATCAATGGGTTAATTGACTGTTCTGATTTATCATACACATGTATAATTTTTGCTGGTGAAATTCTTCTGGGACTGTGAGGGGGACTCTACACTCTTCTGAATTGGCAGAAGCATTATGAGAGACAAACGGCTCATTAGGGGATGAGTCTTAGACACTTGGAAATTCAGATGTGCTGAGGGAACGAACCCTGCAGACTCTCACATATACTGTGTGCTCAATATCTAACAAGGGTTCAAGAAACACCTTCCTTAGTAGCATGTTTTGTGTTACAAACCTCAACTTCAGGAGTAGAAAGAACACCAAAGGACAAATTTCCACAAATGCTATCAGCTGCCTGCTGCATGCTGCTGAGGGTCATGCTCTGAGCCCCAAAACCCAAAGAGGATTCTGTTTTCTGCAGTTGGACTGGGATTTTTCTGTCAGTATCCTCTCCTCTTACTCTCCTTCTCAAAGTGCTGGAAACAAAGGAATAAATGCTTGGAGTAAGTGACTCCAAACACAGGAAGGTTCATTCAGCAGGAACTGTATGGAAAAATCTGAAGGAAACCTTGACATAAAACAAATTCAATACCTATTCCTACCAGAGTCTCATATTACATTTGTACTGACTGACATATTATTAGCTGGCAAGGACTAATGCTACTGTAAAAAAATCCATGATGTCATTTTGACTGTTCAAATAATCATGAAAATAGTTTTTTAAAAACTTCCTATTCAACTTTGACTAGAAATGCAATATAACTAGCTAGAAGTGAAGAAATCACTGTTTCACTTTAATTGACACAATAGAAAAATAACAAACTTGGGAATAAAAGCATGTTGTTCTAGACAAATATTTTTCAATATAATTTTATATTCTTTTACTGTCAACATTTGAAACCTCATAATAAAAACTATTTTATTTGATTTATCCATTCTACTTAAGACTATGAATCTTGAGTTCATGCAGCAAGGTCAGAGAAGTTTAGGAATTCAGTGGTCTCAAATGAATGTCAGTTAGCTAAGACATGCTCAAGGAGGGTCTATTAATAATGAAAGCTCCAGGCAAATGTATAATGCAAGCCCTTCAGATCACAACACAGAGCTCACATTCTCTTGAGAGTCATCTGAGGACAAGATGCTTTGTTATAATGAAGAGAATATAATGTACAGTGACAGGAACAAAAATATATATTGTGCATTCTATATGTGTGCTTTTATATCATAGTATAGCTATTGCTACATAAATAATAGCAAGACACCCATACGAATAGTGAAGACTTCAAAAGACCATTTTCTAACATATATTTTTAATATTCAGAAATAGTAAAACATGTAAAAAGTCCAAATACACTCTATTATATATATGGTCATAATCTGTATACAGAAATCACAGTTTCACGAAAGCGTAATCCTACATGTGAGTTAAGAACAAAACTGACTTCCAAGAGAGGCAAAAAGACCTTCATTACCAGGATACAATATGCTCAAATCAATTCAATAAAAAAAATTAGAAAATTTTTAAAATTAGAAAATAGCGATCGTGATTTTACTAGTTAGGAAAATAAAAAACGTATTTTCTGCATTTTATGAATGGAGTGCATGAGAGTCACATGGGCTGGTAGGACTGAAGGAGAGGTTTTGCTGGTTCCTAAGCCAACATTCATACTGCTGTTAGAATGTCAGCAGATGACATTTTTTTTCTTTGTCTAAGGATACATATCTCCACACTGTTCTCAAGAGCTGCATAGGTGACCCCTCTGTTCCAAGACCATGAATGGGTCCTGCAATTGCTGGGCAAGAGTGAACCAGGTCTCACTGCAGGTACAGAACAAACTCAACTAAATCAGGGCTGTATAGAGGCAGTTCCCATGGGGCAGAACTGTTGTTGTAAAGCCCCAGCTCCCCTCCCCAGGAGCTGCTTCTGGTTTACATGCAGGGTTGATGGCACAGGTGGCCAATGTGGTCAGCACCCACACCTGTCCCTGTCTGCAGGGACAATGAACGCTGAAGCATCATGCTTGGGCTGCCCCTTGGGGTGGACTCACTGAGGGATTTAGGTGGCTGACACCTCAGCAGACATGTCAGCCCACATATTTTACTTCCAGCTCACACATTTGGCTCTTATTTCTACCAATGGCATCTGGTGTGTGCGCTTCAGGAGCTCAAGGCTGATTGTGCCCAGCTGTAGCCCAGAACCATGCAAGAACCAATGCCTCTGTGACCCAGCAGGGATAACAATGCCTGTGTCTTGTGAGAGAACTGCACCCACCCTGCTGTACCAAGCAGCAGTCCTACTTCTGCCTTCACCTGTTAACCTCCCTGGGTCACTTCAGGCTCTAGGTGCTGTCAGCGTTACATCACCTTTGCTCATGAAAAACTGAGCTAACATGAAACTTGTTCTGGAGTCCCACTGACCCCAGTCACAGTTGCAGGTGAGCACTTATTTCCCATTTCCCAAAGCTAACAAACAATAAAAGCATTTCTTATTTAAAGTACTAAGTAATAAATTTTGGTTATTATTATTTTCTACCACTCTTTTTAATACCAATCCACAAGAAGAAAAAGTGCAAGTTACAGTAGTTTCACAACTATAAAGTGCACCCTTTTGACTAAAATTTTGATCGAAATCCGGAATTGCACCTTTTAAGACGGTGCGCCTTATATATGGACAGAGTTCAGAAATTTGCCAACCCTGAATTGCCCCTTATAGTCCAGTGCGCATTGTAGTTGTGAAATTACTGTACTAAGGAGGCTGTTCAATGTAAGTCATTCGCACTGCTTAAGTTTCACTACAAATCTTGTCCCTTGGGCTTCTGAACCCATATGTTATTTTCTCAGGCAACTTTTCAGTATCTTTTTTTTGCGTAGGTTTTTTTTGTTTGTTTGTATTTGTTTGTTTGTTTAGTTACACTACTGTTCCATCTTATCAGCTTAGCATTGCTAAGACAAAGAAAGTCAAAGGTATATCTTTTAAGATAGTTTCCAGTCCTAAGAGCTTTTAGCCCTAGACAGGAAAGGATGCTGGGAGGTTGTTTGTTGCAAAAGCACATGAGAGGTCACCTTCTCCAGTCCCGTGTGGTTTGTCTGCTGGCTGGTGTTTAAAGAAAGGCTCCTATCCTGGTTTTGGGAAATGGAAAGAGTTTCCCTCCTGGGATCTAGTAACAGGCTCATGATACATTTATGTCATAGGGATCAGAACAAATGAAAGAACAAATGTTTCTAGCCAGGATCAAATGCTTGGGGAATATCCAGACTGGTTGATATCCAAGAACCACTGCTTAGAAAGCTCTGCTTTATCCTTTACCAGCTTGTGGAGGAAGGCCAAGCATTTGTCACCTAGTTTGATATTTTGAGATTTTTATGCTGTTATTAGAAGTGGTCCCAACATGAACTTATGAGATGGAACTTCACCTGTACATGCCAGTTGGGCAGTGTACTTGTCAGGTTACATCTGCTGTTACAGAAACATAGTTTATAAAATCAAATATATTATATAACCATAATCCTCCAGAGTCTGTGTAAGTACAAAAAATCTAATGTAGACAAGAGGACATGTAAATAAGCAAAATGATGAGATTTTCACAGCATGTGGTAATATATTTACTTCAGTAAGAGCATGGATGGACATATCAATCAGACCCCTACATCTCTTAACTCCTCACAATCAAGTGGGTTACAGATTTCAAAATACTGATAGTGCCTATAAAACAACTAATTTGGTTAGTAGCATTTCATGTTGTGATACTCTGAGGACACCGATTAAATTGGCACCTCAGAGCACTGGGAATTTAATTTACTCCCTCTTCATTTCAAAATTATTGAGTGGCCTGCTAATCCCTTGTGTACACTTCACATCTGATGTCATGCACACAAGAGAAAAGTATTAAAGGTTTAATCATTTGCCAGTTGGGCTATGGGGAGACAGTTGTTTGTTTCAAATGCAACATGTTTTTTGGAAGTGTTTAACATTCCTACTTGCAGCTGTTAAAAGTTTTCAGTGTTATGCTTCAGTTATGACTGCCTTAGAAGTCCCCCAGAAGCAGCTCCATGATGTAAATATTTAGGTCTGTGTGTTGCAAATCCATTTCAGAAGTCCCAAGCAGATATTAGCCTTCTTCCTATTCCCTACTTTTCACAGGTGCGGAGCCCAGAAGGGACCTGCATCACTTCCCAAAACGTGCTCTGCTTTGAATGCAGAGCCACTGGGGCCCAGATTAAGGAACATGACACAGACTGCCTAATCCTCGTAGACTAGATCAGCATTTAAAGCATCCTAAAACACAGGATTATAAAGACAACTGTCTTTTTCCCCTCGAGGCAGAGATAAGACAATTCAGAGCTCATTGAAGCACCTTGACAGGATGTTTACAAAGAAAAATGCATTGTGGGGAGACAATCTTTCACATACCACCATGGGCATGTCATTTAAATTGCATAAGGAAGTTCTTCATCACTTTTAATGGGGAAAAAAGCAATTTGCCTACCTTTTTCTCCACTCATCTCTTGACCTCTAGCTGAGAGAGAGATTGAATCTAGGAACCAAAAATTCATACTTATAAATAGCACTACAAAACCCACACTAATAAAAGCCACTGATACCGGATGCCTTTTTGTTGTCCCTATTCCTCCAGCAGGTCTAAAAAAATTAAGTCATTAATAACTAAGTAATTAGCATTAAGCTAAGGAAAATTTCAAATATAAAAGTTTCTCTAAAAATGTTTACTGAAGCTCCCTTAATGCAATCGCCTTTGGCTACATTACAGCCATAGCTTGTTTTGAGGAGCTTGAATGACGGCAGCCTGAAAAAAAAGTGCTGACAGGAAAATTTAAATGTAACAAATGTTGTATAAAAAAAGGGCTAAATCTGTAATGGACATTGTTTTGTTTGCACTGTGACTTGAAATGAGAAATGAGAAGGAGGTTTCGGTTGGGATTTAATGAGAGATTTTTCAGTCAAAAACATAATTAGGATATTGAAAAGTTTAACAAAAGATGAAGGTTCAAACAGCATAGAGTTGAAGAGCAGTAGAGAGCACTTTGGGGCATGGCTGATAAATACTAGTCCAAAGAAAAAGGATGGATTAGAAAGACCAATGGTTCTATTCATACTAATTTCCCAAATCTCACTGTAGTCTTTGGAATGGGGATTATTATTAATTAGGCTCTTGCACCTCCTTTTGAACACTCATTATCTTGGCTAAGAAATACCATGATTAAACATTATATGAAAAACAGGCATTACTGAGATTACTTTTCGATTCACAGCTGTGCACATGTACCTATGCTGAAGTCCTCACAAAATGTTAAAAACGCTAATCAATTGAACATTTATTTTAACCTTTCCCCTAAACTGTTGGAACTCCATTTTTTTTTCTGCCTGAATTCCTCTCATCCTGGAGACAAAGAGAGAGAAATACAAGTTGCTGACACTGTGGGTCAAATATATGTCAACCTAATGCTGTGAGGGTTAATGCAGACTGGAGATTTAGGAGGAGTAAGATCCACTCTGCAGCAGAATGGTGCCACTAATCAGTGGGTTTCCAGTATATTAATTTGTAATTTTAGTAACTCATGGAGTCGACCTGGACAGTGCCTCTTGGTTCTGGTAAATGCCCAGTCTCCAATTCCCCCTCCTCCAGTCTAAAAAAAAAAAAAAAAAAAAAAATTTAAAAAATCCCTAACAACACTGAAGAGAGAGTTACGTCTGTACGAAAAAGAGCCAAATTCCCAAACATGGTTGAAGTCTGAGCAGCTTTCTCTGCATCCTGGTTTGGATCAATTTTCTGAGCCATTTATGCCCCTGTCATGACCAGGCTTGGATGGGCTCAGCAGCCTAGGAGACCATGGTGGTCTTGCTCTGGAGTATTTCTATGCTGAAGGCAATCTGATTCAGACTGTCATGAAGGTTTCTTCAAACAATATCTGATTCTTAACAGAAAATACAGCCTCCTTTAAAGCTCAAATATCACACTGGAATTCCTTAAAAAACAATGTAATTATTTCAAGAATTCCTTATTACATTGACTTAAAGGAAAGATATATCAAACAAGAATAGAGATCACTGAAAATGGATTCTTGGTCTTTGCTCCTGTAACCCACTCAAGAGGTTGAATAAAAGCTTTAACAGGACTGAAATGCAGCACTTAAACTTTACTGCTATGAAGCATTTATTTCTAGACAAGATTATTAGTTCACTTATTTTAACCACCAAAATTTTTTAATTTTTGCAATTTGAAACATTGCATAAGTGAATATCTAAATGTAACACTTAACATTTCCACTGCAGGTATGCAAAACTGTTGGATAACCACTTTTATTTAGATGCCAAAATACAGATGTTGGTGTCAAAACTCATCAATCAGATTTTAGTCTCTGCATTTCAGACTACAATTCCCATACTAGCTTTATTTAGAATAGAAAAAATAAAACAAAAAATAAAAATAAAATAAAAATTAAAATAAACAAGCAAAAAACTAAGACCTGAGCCAAATCTGATTCATTTGGAATTTTCTTGCACCTAGTGTTATTAAGCAAATAAAGGATGATGATTGGAAAGGGAAACCAAAGTGGAGATTGAGAAAAGGACTCCGAGAAAAGCGTGAGAATAGAAGTATGAAGAAGGGAGTGAAAGGGTGAAGACAAAAGAAACAAGATTAAATGGGATAAGGTCTGGGAGAAAAATCCTTTCTGGCCAGACCTATGGAAACTGATGGCCTAGTGATTATAATTTTGTTTGTAGATTGTCTCTGAACCACTGCCAACATCAGATAATTTAGCCATGGCTGGAGTATAGGAATGAGTTACCTTTTTCCTCTGTGGAAGGAAAATCACTTTGCAAGACATTTTGTAGGGCATTTCATAGATTCAAACTGTACCTGAAGCTGGCACCTGATAATAGCAGAAATTAATTTTTGGGCCCTGGCCACAGCACAGGAATCAAAAAAATTAACAAAAAGATACACACTTTCAGAAAGTCTGATTTTCAACACTCACTCGTGCAAATATTAAGTTATTGCTTATGTAATCAGGATTCAGAAAAAAAGGGGGTCATTTATAAGAGTGTTAAAGTAGTTTTTGGTGCATGCCATATATAATGAGTGAAACAAGGAAATTAAAAGCTATGTTATGCAAAAGGAATATGAATGCAGGATTATTTTGACAGCCCCTTTGGAAAGAAATGGTGGACTTCCATAAACTGAAGAGTAAAACATGAGTAGTTTAAGTAGGTGTTTAGTGTAGAGAGTTTTAGATTTGTGGTGTTAGCAGTCCTTGTCTTCCATCACAACTGGAAAATCTGACTCTGAGAGGGGGAAAAACATCATGCCTCAGGTCTCAGGATGAGAGACAACTGGATAACTTCAGGTGGTTTATGGGAACTTTCTGATGGGGTGCAGGTGAAAGGAATCCCAAGCTCAGCCATAGACAAAGGGCTGGAAAAGCTCTCTTGGGTCATGTGAAGTTTGGGGTTGTGATCTTGGAGAACACAGAAGCACACTCAATGAGATGAGAACTAAAGCTATGCATACTTCAGCCTGTTTGTCTGGGGACATCCTTTTTCTGCAACTGCAGGGGAGCTGCTCTCCTGCACTGTGAGAGCCATCTTTTTCTTTAGACATCAAGCCCCAGAGGTTTTGTCTCATTTTCAGCTCTGTAAATTATTTCCTTCTAAAATTATAGTGAACTTTAAATGGCAGGTAGCCTTTTTTTTTCAATGCTGATGCAATTTGTTCCATTCTGTGGTACCTGTCCCTATGTCCTGTCTCTTATGTCCAAATTTCAGAATGGGCAAGCTGAGGTAGTCAGTACAAGCACAGAAAATGTGAAACCATCATTCTTCTAAGCACATTACTAAAATCATCTTGGAAAACAGCCCAGGCTCTTCCAACTCTGCCTCTTCAGTCAGTAGCAATGGAGGTCAACAAATTTACATATATATATATTTATATATATATATATATGTATACATGCACACATAGGGTCTCTGCTCATGGGGTCTGCATAATCATCATCTCCACCAGCACCCTATGCCCACTTCACTCACACTTAACTCCAGCTTGAGGTCTCTGTGAGACCATCACCTGCTTTGACCCTTGCTTCCATCTCCCTCTGAATGCAATAATAGAGCAGCCTGGCATGAAGTGCTTTTTCAAGACGCAGCAGTTTCACAGATGTATACACTACCTCATTTTTCTAAAAATAACAAAGGACAGGAAATGCCGAGCTTGACTTCATCCCCCCCCCGTATCACAGAGCATTCAGTGGCATAGTGAAAATGAGAGTCATAAAGCGGTATTTTTGATACAGACACTCAGGGAAGTGGGTTCGTAATATATACCATATTTTTTTCATTTGGTAAGAAGTTCAGACTTCTTAATGTCCTGTTGCATATCTGAAGCATTATGTGCACATGCCTGACCAATTAGGTTAAGTCTATATATCATGCTGTTTCATCACTTACTTAAATTCAGTGAATTATTTCCCAGCCAGATTTTATTTTCTGATGTACTCAACCATCCATGTGAGGAACAGAGCAAAAGAAATGTGTCTCCTCTTCTACTGTAGGAAAAAAAAAATCATAACTATAAAACCAAAATACTTCTGGTCTTGATGCTGTTGTCATGAAATCTATTCCTTGGAATTTGTTTAACTAAAACAAAAGTTGAGATCTCAGGATGATTCCTGTCTTCTGAATATATGATCTAGAAAACTGAGAAAAGTGAAGATCTATTATAACCCACCTAAGAAATATATTCAGGCAAAAGGTAATCCAACAGGGATGCTAGACTATCTGTGCAGAATGACTTTTTGCAATTCTGTGGACATTTGTGGACAGTATCAGTGTACCTGGAATTCAGTAACAGCCAGCTGGGCTAACAAATGGACATAGAGGAAAATCCTGGTATGCAGTACAGATGCTTTGCACTGCTTCAGCACTCACAAGGTCAATGTTCCCAGAGGTTCTAAGTGTTAGACATCCAGATAAGAACTTTTCCAGTGTTTCTGTGTAAGTGATAAAGCATGGCTGAAAAGCAGACATGACACATCTGCAATACTTTTTTCAAAATTTTTACCACTTGACTGTTTTTTCCAGCAAAAGAAGGCTAAAGCAATGTAGCCCATTCTTTCCCAAACATTCTGTACATAGAAATAAGGAGGCAAAAAACCCCGAAGAAGAACATGAAGTAGGGCAATGGTTTGAGCACAGGTTTGAACACTGTTCTAACAAAGCAGATTGCAGACTTGGGGAGGATCAGAGATGCTGATAGGAATTCTTTTTATTTGTATATAAAATCAAATGCAAGAGCATAGAATACATGCAGAAGAGGTAACTTGTTATATCTGTATTCTGATTACAACTGCAAAAATTACATCAGTAGATGATAAAAATAACTAAGGTAATGAAAAAAAACAGATTTTCTCCTCTATATTTATGACACTGATCAGCTTTTTATGCCTTCATTTTACAACTACTGTGTTTTCAGTTTACCTTCTTGGCAATCAAAACTGAAAAGGCACTTTATAACATCTGTGTGCAATTTTTACAGACACAAGTGATTCATAAACTTTGATTTCAAAGACATTTCCTACAACTCTTCTTGCTCCACAGGACCACATGAGTTTCCCCACAAAAATGCCTGATTTGTTTCCAGAGTTTATCTCACAATTTCTGTTATCTTGGGGATGAAGTAGTTTTGTTATAGCTCAATCATTGGGAGCTATTAACTCAGCAAGTTCAAACCAATTCCTGCGCCAGGAAAGGGTCCCTTAAACTTTTTTTGCTCTGAGCATCTTTTGTTGCTTTTGCTAAATATTTCTGAATTGGAAAAAAAAATCCACAAAAACAAAAAACAAAAACAAAAACAAACATACACACACACACAAAAAGGCAAGAAAAAATCTATAATTATTATAATAATATATTTTGAACTTTATCCATATTGTTTCCGTGATTGAAACAGAAAGAATATCTATTAAGGTAAGGTGGGGACAAGTGAGGAAAGAAACCTGTAGTCAGTCAGAATAAGTGGAAATAAATGTTTTCTTAACAAATAACTGAAATAGATAAATACACAAATAATAAAATATTGATCTCGACATTGCTATTACAAAACCATGCACTAAAATTCATTGTGGCTTGAGGCCACACACTGGTAATTTAAAGCTTAAATACATTATGAAACCTCTCCTAAATATCTCACATGTAATTTTGTAACCTCTGCTGAAAAAACAATTACGGGAACCCCAAAAACTTGTGGTTTGTTTGGAACAACTGTTTGCTGAAGTGGAATTGCAGACAAGCATGTCTGATCCATGCTAAATGCAGTCATCCTTGCTACCACATCATAGTGATGTCTTGGAAGTGACAAACTTCTAGCAAGTAGCATTCTTATGGGCTTCTAGTGGGATCTAGTTTGTGCTCAGTGACTAAATGCTTCTCTTGAAAAAGCAATACATGAAGAATGATTCCAAGATGTGTAATTCCTGCAATTGTTTGATTCAAGAAAATGTTACAGGATAAGGAGAGATTGTGGATTCTGAGTTTTTATTGGAGTAGTTTCAGGCATTGCTGAACATTTAAATGAAGTGCAATAAAAATATTGAAAGTATAAGGAAAAGGAAACTGTTCTCTAAAGTCAACAGGGAGGTGGGTTTTATTTGGTGGGATAAGGCAAGGTCAGATACAATCATACAGATATTTTTGGGATTACTGTTTTGAAGATTTTATGGTATTAAAATAGCATAAATATACTTTCAACTAGTTGTGGGGTCTCACAGTTCCCAGTTACTCAAAGAAAAACACCCAAAAAAAAAGCTCAGAACTGTTTAGCTTTAAAGAATTCAGTGTATCCTACCTAGGTGAGTTAGGCTGAGAGCTAGAAAATGCATCTTTTCAAACCTGATCTTAAAGGTGTTTTTCAGCAGGTGGAAGTGGATCCAAAAGATGTGGACAGGGGTGTTTTCAAGGTGGGAGTTCTGGGTTTGGCTTGTGTCATTCTTCTCTAACCTCTCTAACATTGCTGGTGAAGATATTTCCTGACATGCCTCCTGCTTAATTATGAGGCTGGCTGAGAATTTGGTGCACACTGACCAGCATTTTCCAGCATGAAGTGACAAACTCACAGCCAATAGTGGTGAGTTGAAAACGGGACCAAAATAAACGCAAGCTCCTTCAGAAAGAGCTCATTTACTTCAGCTGCATGCTCCACAGAGGGAATTTCCACTGACAAGACAAAATATCACCAGCATAGATCTGGTTGATTTCCCAGTCAGACTTCATGTCTTACAGGGCTACACCAGTAGTATAAAAGGTCTATTTTCATGTAGCCAAAATCATTACATGGTTTGGGATGGAAGGGGAAAATTGACTTTATTCCCTAGCTGTGCTGGGAGCCTGTTGAAGTAAAAATGGCTCTAAAATGGTCTTGCAGTCACTTGAGTTGCATTTTGAAATTCAGTTCATAGTTGACAGAGAATGAATGGGTGCTCGAGATACAAACACCAAAGAGAGAGAGATGAGTCAGTCTCTGACAGAGAAAGGTATTAAATGGATGCCTTAAGTTTTAGCTTTCATATTTTCCAGATTCTGTACTGCATTGGTATATAACCCTGAACTTCATAGCAAGTTCTCCTCACTTAGGTAGAACAATCCTTTTCCAGCCTGAGAGCCAAGGACACTGCTGCAGCTTCAGGCCCAAAAAGTGTAAACATCAGCAAATTGAGGAGAGGAATTTGGGAGGATGGGACCTCATAACCTGAAGCTGTAATTGGACAATTAACACCAATATGTCAATGGACCAAAATATAAAAGTGTGAAAACTCGTGACCAGCACTCCATTTTGGGTGGAGCAATGGCCTGGCTCTTGTACTGCCCAAGGTGTGTCCTCTGAAGGCTTTTTGATATTCCTTTAACACTGTCTATCCTCTGTTCTAGGCAGGCTCTTTAGCCATCGAAACTACCTGAACAATACTCCTTCGCAACTACCTGTAGACTTTTTTACTTGCTTCTATCAGACAAAATTCTATTAAAAATGAGACATATATTTTTATAAATATATAAAAATATATTCATAATAAAAAAAGAAATCTTTCTTGTGGCAGGGGTACACTTCATCAGGCAGTCCTGTAGGCTTGGGGAGATGTGTGTTTAGTGCAAGTAGCCTCATAGGAACATCTGCAAATGTTGTCTTGTCATAGAACAGGGAGCTGGTGGTCCAGAGGGATTTGGTCCCCAAGGTTTTTGCATGTTCACAGTTCCTATTTCTGCTGCTAGGACAATGGAGAAGGGTGTTGCTGGAATGTAGCCCACAGCAAAGAGATTGCTCAAACAGAGGATCTTGATGTTAAAATTATGTGTTACTGGAATTTTGGTTGGTAGTTGCCAACATCTTGGAACAGTTTAATCTTTGCTATACTATTGAAATTGTTTTCAGTGGGAACATCTGGAACACAAAGATGTTAAGTAAAGAGCAATCCCATGGAATGATGGGAGAAGGTATTATCTTATTATGTGGTGTGGCAGGGTGGTCTCCTGAAGGAATGTTGTAGTGGAAATGGTGGTGAATGAATGGAATTATGCATAACATGGAGTCTTACCATTGCCTTGCTATGCCTTATCCTTTTCTTTTGTATTGTACCTATATGTGGCTGCTGTCTTTCTGTTGCTCAAACACCACATAGTCTATATAAGAAAGAGAAAAATGTATTGTGGGGGGTTAGTCTGGAAAACAAATTAACCAATTGCTTAAATCTCCTTGGGAGCTGACCCGGGGAAGCCACAACTGTTGCCCAGTTTCTGTGTTTGTCAAGAGACCTGCTGAGAAAAGGGACTGGTGCTTCAGAACAGAGAAAAGTGTGTGTTGGTGAGGTGCCTTTTTCTTTCTTCTGCAGTACAACGGTATATACTGAGTGGTGGTGGAATGTTTTTTTCAAATAAGCCAGAACTGCTGCTTCATTTAGCCTGATGACATACCACAAATACTTGGCACATACAAAGGATTAAGATGCTCTTATTATTTTAAACCTTGGACATCTCAGAGGCATGACTTAGGGGAAAATCTCTAGTATACAGAAGTGGTACAGGAAATTGTCCCAGGGAGCTTGAATTCTTTACACTGAAGAAGAAGAGTTGTCTAACTGTTCAGTTATACTGCATAATTAGTTCAATTAAACTGCAGAATGGCTGGAGCAGAATACTTACACTCATGGCTATCCAAAGACATTTTATATGGTAACCGAAAGACATAAGCTCTGTGTGGTTTGCAGCAAAAGGTTTCTGCTGGTAAAGTGGAATATTTACCTGGGGACAGACAAGGGACTGGTAGAGGGGCACAGAGAGTAAAAGTCTTTACTTGGAAGATCAGAGGAAAAGGGAATGGCTTCCTGTAAAGGGAAAAAAAAATAAAGACAGCTAGAATTTCTGCAAGTAGAATGATGCAGTTTGTGAGTTGTGCCAAACCTTTCAGCACAGACTGGATCTATGTCCATTTGGCAAATGAATACATGAGCCTAAAAAGAGAGTCACTTTCTCTGCTCTACAGCAAAATGTTTGCAGCAAGCAGGTGCTCTCTCCTCAACAACAGTGGTAAAGGATATGGAATGGCCAAACACGGGCTGGAAAACAAAATGACCCATTTCAGAACTTTTCCCATAGTAGTGTGGGGAAAGAAATGCCCAATTATGTCAGGCCCAGGTGGTTCATGTAAAGAGTAGGTCAGTCATACTGTTCTACCCTTTCTGTGCATGATTTTATAATCATCTCCTTGATGCAAGTTAGTTTTTAAGTTCCGAAGAAGAGCTCAGGGGAGAGTGTGATATTTAAGCCTAGACATCTTTTTTCATCTGGGTTTTCTGTCACAATGCCAGTGTCTGTGTATGCAAAGTTCTGGCAGCCTGAAATACTTTGATATATTTTTTCCCAGGCTTCAAAAGGAAAGGTAAACAATGGGCTTGCGACTCCAGGGCAAGCTTCGGTAGCCAAGAGCTTATGATGTAGATCATCTTCTTTATGATTCTGGCATCACTTTAAGTATTTTGCCATGTAGAAGGGATATATGAAAGAAAAAGAAACTTATTTAGTATTTTTTGAGGCTTCAGGTTTGATGCCTTAAGGTGATTTCTGGTTCACACAGGTCTCATAGGTTTTTGATTCTTGCTAGAGGTAAAAGAGAGAGGAACTCTGCATCAAAGACTAAATAAAATCTATTTGAGGCCAAAAAGAAAAGTCTAATTTTTTAGTAGCTCCTTGAAAGATATTTGGACTTACTTGACAGCTCAAAATGAAAAAGGATCATGGAAGCTTAATATTGTTTTGCATGTTTATTTTAAATGCTTTAAATACACTAACAGGGCAGTCATGAGCTCAATATGCATATAGTGTACTTCTTTTGTGTTATATAATCTAGTAAACATAATCTTGTAACTGACAAGGTCTAAGCATACTTAAAAGGCAGATTTTGTATTGTTTTGCTTGGACAGACAATTCTAAAATCCTTAATTGTTCAGTCCCACTTCTAATGAGTAATCCAGAAACCTGCGGATGGGAGGAGGACATTTAACAAATGAGACTGAGAAGAGAATAAATATGAAGAACAATGAGATGTTCTTAAAGATCTTTTCCAACCTAAATGACTCAATGACTCTATGAAGCGAATTGCAATTTAGTGCAAAGTGAGAAGGAGAACCCTCAGAAAAAGGTAAAGCAGCAAAACCAGGAGACAGTCTAACAAAATATCAGGGGAAACTTCTGATGGGACAGATTAAGAATTATTTGGAGTGCATTATTAAACACCGGCAGGAGCAGGCTGTTCTGTTCAAATTGGTCCATCACACTTGTCACCATAGTGGCAATTATAGTGGCTACCAAGTCATTATAATTGCTGTGAGTAACAGTGGTACATAATATAAGGTCTTTCTCTTCTTATTTTTTGTTACACTGAATGTGAAATCAAAGTTATTTAAATACAAATATAATACAAATCCAGTGCAATCTGGAAAAGTAGGCTGGATGGCCATATAGCAATTTGAACTTTCTGTTGTACATCTGTCTCAGCTTAGGGAGTGGAAATCTAGTTTGCAATACAACAGTGAAAAAGGCAGACCTTGTACTAAGGAGACTTTTGGACATGGGACAAAAGTCATAACAAATAATCAGTGCATTCACCACAGCAAGAGATTGAGATAGTAGAAAAACCTCTCTTAATAGAAAATCTTTCCCTTTTCCCTTTTTCTTTATCATCCTTTTGCCCTTTTTAAGTATGTGTTTTCCTCAAAAACATTATCCCTAGAAAATGTTCTGCAGATTTGGAATCTCATTCAAAGAGAAATACTACTAACTTTAGCATGTCATATCTGAATACCAGGAAAGTTTCCCTCTTCTTCTACCATATGTTGTTATCATGAGCTGCAATGCTCAGTCCTCCCTTGGTTGTCCAAGCTACATTATAAATTGTGTACATCCTTTTGCCTCATGTTCCTGGAAGGGGGTATAAATGATCTAAAAAGACAGACTTGGTCTGGGTGCTCACAGTTATTGGAGAGATTGAAATTGTGTTCATTTTCCCAACATTTTCACATTCCATTTGAATAATTTCTTAAGGTGGAAGGTACTGCCCAAAAAAGCATCTATGGCATCAGAGGCCTAAAGCCTCTGGCTAGATTAAGTCCTTCTTTGCTCCAGGCTACTAACTTCTTTCATTTACTTGACTTATGTAGCCAGGGAACTCTTTTATTTCATTAGAAATGACTGTATAATTCATTCCATTACAATTATATTTCTATACTCATTTAATTTAGTGCCAAGTAAAGAAAAATTCTGATGTTCCTCTTACTGGCATTTTCATTTGTTTTCTTGTGTATTTATGTAGAACTTTCACCTCAGAACTGATATGCAGGCAAGATGAACCTCGGCTAATGCCAAGGTCCCCAGTCCTGCCATCAACTCTGTATTTGCAGACATATTTGCACGCATAAAAGTCCCAACTCTGTCAAAATGCATAAGACTGACTGCAACAGCTCTGGAATCTGTGAGAAATTTGAATATTTTACAGCTCTCAGAAATGTGCTGCTGCATCTAATTTATTGCACAAAGTTTAGGGATGCAATAGTTAAGAGCCTTCCTAAATTAGATGATCTGCTAGTGGGGCCACTAGAATGTGTACAGTGGATTTTCCTTGTATGAAGCTCACAGAAGAAAATGGATCATTTTTTGCTCAAAATCTCATGCTCACAAAATTTCACGTGTCAGTTTTAAGTGCAAAATGAGTCTCCTGAGATTCTGAGTTTTGAAATATTTGTGGAGTTCTATAGGCACTTTCACACAGCTTTATCTCAGCACTGTAAAATTCCCATGATTTTCCCTGAGTACTCTGTATAAAACCCTAAAACAGTTGAGAAGGATCAGATCATCCTGCTGCTTTAATGGGGGAGTTCAGACTACATCTGTTCTAAGAAATAAAAATATGTACAAATGTTGTGGATCTTTTAGCTATTTTCCTTGACTGAATGAAATGTAGCATAGTGAGCCTGTCAGTCAATAACCTGATGTTTCCTCAGCCTTTTGGGGGGATTCTTCCCTTCAAAGGGCTTTTTTACAACCTCTTAAGCAACCATCTCTCAAGCTTTTATTTTACTGTCTGGTCCCACTATTGCTGAAAAAAAGAGATTAATCAGCAGCTAAAGCTCTTACTCTTGTCTCTCCATAAGATTTATGCATCAAAGAGCACTCTGCTCCAGGGGTAAAGGTCACTTTCACAGATACATTTCCCCATATATTGCCGACTATTTCTACTTTCAAAGAGCAGTGGGTTCTGTCTTACCAGCTATGTTTCACGACTATGTTAAAAATAAAGCAGTTTAGAAGATAAGCTCTCTCCATTTGCCACTTTTGAAAGGTTTTACAGATAGGTGATAGCATTGCTTTTCTTCAGTTTTTGCCACTTATTTAAAATGCATTCTGTACCACTTTGAAGTCTTCTGCCACGTTCAAAACCCCAGTGCTGTAGACGCCAAATGAACCTTGATGGTGTCTTTGCATTTGAAACTTCTCTGGAAACCAAGGAAAGGAGAAGATGGAAGAGAGAGAGGTGGTCCAGGACAATAAGGGTAATCTTCATTTTCTCTGTGTGAACAGGAGCACTGGGAGACAAAATGAGAAAATTCTTAAAGAAACTGGGGTGGGAGCCAAAGAGGGAGAAAAAGCAGATCAAGGAGTTAGGAAAATGCAGATCAAGGAGTTAGGAAAGTATCAGGTAATTGTGAGTGAGGCTTGCAGAAGACATATTAAGAATCTGAGAAAAATTACTACTTTTACTAAAATGATCATGCATTAAATAGTTCAAGTTGAAACATTAACTGTTTGTATTTAGAACTGTTACTATGTCCATTTTCATAGTCAAGGACACAAGGATTTAGATTAATCAGATTTGTTGATTTTTTTGTCTCTGGTCTACTGCGATCCTTGATGCTCCACCTGGAATAATAGAAAGCAGTGTGACAAGGTCTGATCTCTATCTTTTTACATTCCCATACTACTGTACTGTGAAAATTAGATTAGAAAAGACACTCTCTTTCACTTTTCAACCTGCCATTTACTTATATTTCTAAGAGGTATGTTCTTGGAAGTGTCCATTGCATTGCAAAAGGTTTTTAATTTGCTAGAGTTCATTAACCATACCTTTCCAAGTCTTGTTTCCTAGAAGAACTTGACAAAA
>VRYO01001463.1:32157672-32207501 GCA_009812075.1 Sialia sialis
ATAGATAAAGCTTTAATGACTGAAATATACTACTTGCATAATATCTCTTTAAGGAATACTATTCAGGGCCTGTGTTTATTAGTAATTGGATCTGGTTACAGTTCACAAATCTCTGATATCAGACCTCAATTAAAATGCCATTTGTTTGGCGAAGTGTTGAAGCCCATGACTGAGCGAACAAGATGGTCCCAAGCTCACTTCCAGTCCAGCTGTGGTACATCAGTTGGTCAGCTCCATAAGGAATGATTTCCCATTGCATGGATATCAACACCTCTAGGTTTCACACAGACACATGTATGTAATGCTAAAAATAATCTTTAGCTATGGAGTTTCTTTTAAATTTCTCAGATTGATAGGGTCTGCTAGCAGAGTAAAAGTATCTAAGCTAACAGAAAAATCCCTTGTGTTCTCTGACAAGTGATTTTTACATCCACTGCTACAGAAATGAAGCAAATATATCTGTATTTCTTGCCTCTGAGCAGCACCCAATGACAGAATTTGTAATCTTCTCCAAATGTCATGCCATTTCTACACTACAGCTTGTACACATTTTTGCAGTAAAAAAGTTTGCTGTACGTGTAAGCTCCTCTGTCTGCCTTGTTAAAGGAAAAAGACTTCTAATAAAAACACAAAGACTTGTATATTTAATATAGTAAACAGATGGTAGTCTCTCATGGCAAAGCATTTTTGTTCAGTAGTTTTCAAATATGACTTTTACAGAAAGTTCCTGTCTACAAAGGTTTGGGTTTGTGGGGTTGCACTTTTGTGGATGAAATAGTTACCCAAAAAGCTTTACAAGCCATTGGTTCCCATTAGAAACTTACTGCTTACTCATTTTCATGGGTTGTTGCCACTTTAACCTAACAATGGAATATGTGTTAATGTCTTCTTTTATTTTAAATTCTTTCTTTAGAATGCATTTTAAGATGCACTTTCGGATTCCTGAGCTGTGAAGTGTTTTTTCTTACTTGCCAGCATTATGTGTAAATGACCATCTACTTCCTTTTTTTCCTGTACCCAGACTAAAGAACACTATTTACAATAATATGTGTCTGTTCAATCTACCTTGTGAAACTGGCAACATGATTTCTCCACTCAGAAAAGAGAGGAATTATTTTCTACTCCTGCAGCTCTATTGCCATTCCATGTGCTTTGAGTTCTATGTGTAATTCAGATGTAACAAAATCAAAGAATTAACAACAGTAATGAAGACCTACTGTCTTTGGCTCAGTATGCTGCAATGCTCAGCAGGCTGCAACATTTCCCCACTATTAGGTCTTTTCCATGAAATATCTTAGGCAACAACTTTTGTTTTTCACATATTAAATATGCAACTAGGCAGACTCACTTCTTTAATTCTGAGACCCACCCCAGAGATGTCTACACTCGGGTCAACAGCCATGTAGCTCTGTATTGCAGGGACCTGCCAGAACCTGAGACCTGCTCCTGCAAAATGAGCAATTCCTCTGGAAATGGAGGTTGGGAAATTTCACACATCATCAGAAATTAATGCCATGACACATTCTCATGAATAGTCCTCAAATTAGAATGCAGATTGCTTAATTTCTGGATTGCGAGAGGAACTGCTGAGTTCTGCCATTAGGCTCGGGTGGGAAAGGCTGCTTTAACACTCCTTAATGAAAATGGATGGAAAGACTTGAAAAATGGATCAGCTTTTGTGAGTAACAGCTGTTGATTTCTCTTGTAGCCTCTGGCCTCCATCTTCAAATGTGTAGTTCAAAACACCCTGAACCAAAGGCAGGACTAGTGGAGGGTCGCTCATGTGGGTAAATGAACAATGTCTAGAGGAAGCAAAAACCATTTATTAAAATTTCTCTAGACCATTTTGCTAGCAACTAATGGAGAATTCCTTCTGCTCTCCAGGACTGGAGGATACAGGCAATTATTGAAATTGCTTGACAAATAAAAAGTATGAAAAATAGGTTTGTAGGCATTTTTCAAAAATGACAAGGTCAGCTGACCAACCAAGCCCAGTTTAAAATGAATGGGTGCTTACTTTCTCTTTATTTTAATAAAGAAAAAAATTATTTTATATCTTACAGTTACCAACTTCAGAAAAATTGCCACTGCAGTTCTATTTGGGTAACTTGGGAACATTCTATCTTTTCATTCCTCTCCTGTTTGTTTACATAATAATGCTGCTAGTCACGGTGCACAGTCACTGTTTTAATCAAGAACTGAGCATTTTAAATATTTGTGTTCATTGTAGCCAAGAAGTCTACAGAATCAATGTTCTCACCAATTAAGCTTTAATCAGGACAGAATGTTGCAATGTTAAAATATACAAATTGCATCTGATCCACTGGCGTATGCTACCTTTTTTGTTATAGCACTGTCTTTCTTCTGATTCTGAAAAGTTTAGCTACAGACTTCCATTGCTAAGCTCAGTAATTTCACAACTATAAGGTGCACCTTAAAGCCTAAAATTTCGATCGAAACCTGGAAGTGCCCCTTATAATCCGATGTGCCTAATATATGAAAAAGTTCAGAAATTTGCCAACCTAGAAGTGCGAGCTGCAAGCAGAGCCACGAGCCGCAAGAGTTGGTGGGGGGGCAGAAGTGCCGGGGCCCACAGCACGGGGAGGGCACCTGGGGCTGCATTTAAAGGCTATGCCAATCCATGAAAAATGTTTGCAAATTGAGCACCTGCCAGTAAACCCCGTGATTACGCGATTCCGTTACTAATTCGTTAGTTTGCTTTGCACAGATCCTCGCTGCAAAAACAAAGTGTGCCTTACACGCCGGTATGCCTTATATATGGACAAAGTTCAGAAATTTGCCAGCAACCCGGAAGTGCGCCTTATAATCCAGTGCGCCTTATGGTCGTGAAGTTACTGTAATGACATGAGCCTCACATTGCCCACTGAGCTGTTACAAGAGCAGAGTGAATGCTGCCTTTACAGCCCATCAGCTGTGTGCTAGCACATCTAGCAGACAGTATCATGCTTCTTTTTTTATTTACTTGCCATCTCTCCTCTTTACTCTGCATTTGAAATTTTCTGTCACTTATGTTCTGTAATGGAAGACACATGGGTATTGTTTTGGTTCTCCAGGGAGAAGCTGGGTTGTCATAGCTCAAGGCACATTGAAAGGACACAGGAATTATTGGATATTCTATTTGTTGCAGGCTGAAAGACATAATTCTTCAAAACCATCCACCCACTTCACCCTTGGAAAGTTAAATTCACTGTACCTCTCCTGCCCCTGTGCTTGTGAAAGGGGTTTGTAGGTCAGAGTTAATTTATTAAGGCCAGCATAGAACCCCAATGGAGTGCAGTCATCTCAGATGCCATTTGTTTCTCAAAATTATGAATCCTTGCTAATCTCCCCACTCCTGCAAATTTCAAACCCTGTACCAAAACCATAACCAGTGTCATGAACTCCAAGTTCACCTTGCTGGCTGCAGGAGCTGTAGAGCCACTGGCTCTCATTTCAGTTCTGTTTCTTGGCATTTCTGCTGCCCAGTTTTCTGCTACTATATATTTCAGTTTACTTTCTTCTTTTTTTTCATGACATTTATATTCACAAGTCAGATCCTATTTTATCCTTTTAGACCGAGTTGCTAATTTCCCTAAACTTAGAGAAATTCTGCTTATCTTGCCCATATTTGTGAATATTCTAAGTTTTGTAGTTTCCTGAAATGTCCTTTTAAATGGCCCTTGGTTTTATTTCTTTGTCAATACAGTACAGTACTACATCTGATCCTCAGGTCACTCTATTAGAGAATTTCCCCTTACTTAATGTTTTGCAATTTAGGGTGATCCTAATATACAGTGTAATATAAACAGTCTTCAGTCCACTTGACAGTTTTACTTTTCAAGCTAATTTGGGTTAATTTTGAGCTATATTATCCAAGAAAAAAAAAAAGGTCCCTTTGAAAGCAGCAGAAATCTTCACATGAGCAATCAGAGTGAGTAAAATTTACACAGTCTATCCCTCAGAGGTGGCTCTGGTTTTGATTTTTTTTTTAATTTTATTAATTGAATAAATAATATATATTGTTGCCAAAAATTCTAACTGATTTACTTCTTTGATTTTAAAAAATTAAATCAAGGTTCTAATTTTTTCCTACTACTTTTTCCTACCCTTCTGGCATCCATCCACAACTATAAAGAAAGTGACAAAATGGCACAAGGATGACTTATCTGACCCTCAAGTTTCAGAATTGTTTGAATAAGCTTTTTATGGGACATATCAAAATTTTCCTTGGGATTCACTCTTAATTTCTGTGTAGGCAGGTTTAAAGTCTCTATTCTACTGTATTATCTAGATCTGAATAGATAACACAGTCCTCAATTGTTACTTTTAAGGGGGGAGAAAAATAATTTATTACTTTCACTGAAAAACTGAGACACAGTTCATAAGAGCCTAGCCTAAAAACGAAAGTATAGAACACCCTCCTATAAATCATATTTTGTGCATTTGGAGTTGGGGTGAAATGGACCAGAGGGAAACACAGAACAAAGCTTTGATCACTTTGATCAAGTACAGACCACCTATCGGGCTCCTGAGTGCCACTGTGCATCATGCACATTTTCAAATTTTTGTCATAATAGCTACCAGTCACTGTAGCTGAGCTAAAATAGTGGATGGTGATTAAACATGTGATTGAATCCAGACATTTTAATCATACCCCTTCTATCTATTTTTGCAAAGCAGGCTGTCTGCTTTCCCAGCAGTCCTCATGAATAGCCCAGGGATGATAATTTGCATGCTAACTGAATTCATGTACCACACTGATTGTATGGAACATCTGTTGTTGATTGTTTTGGTCCTCTGCTTTTTAAACGAATATATGAAAATGTAGAAGGTAAAAGGCAAATTATCATGCCAAAGGCAGAGAGCAATTTGTTCCTTCTTTTTTTGTTGGAACTCTATGTTGTAGCTATTGATAAATATCACTACACTCCTGCTGTCCCCCTGGACTTGCAGAAAACACTGTGCTTTAACTTGCTGCAATTTTCCAGATGTGTTTTTTCCTTCTCAATCTAATTTTGGCATAGCTTTGGCATAACCACATTAGATGTGGTCAGAGAAAACCCTCCCCCCATCGTCTTTCCCAGCCCACTGTGCATCTAGCACTGACATTTCTGTTCCTCTCCAGATAGATATAAAGGAAGAAGGCTCCCCAGAAGCTTGTCTTGTCCCCACAATCTCCCTTTGCTCAAAAAGGAAATTATTAATCTTCTCAGGAATGAGATTTTCCATCTTCATGGCAGAAAATTGAGACAGTTCCTAATATTGTCTGAGGAAGCTGCTCCAGTTTGGAGCAGGTTGCTGCCAGGATAGTTTTAAAATAAAAGCAAGTCTCAATATAGAGAAATAAATCTGTACCTCTAGATCCATCAAGTTTCAAAACAGTAAGTTGAATGGCATGTACGAAAATTACCAAGAAGCTACATAGCTTCAATGGTAAATTTACTTTCACCCTGCATGCACTTCTGCTACTGTTTGGAGGGAAGCTTTAAAATTGCCAGTTTTTCCTTGTGTTCTTGCCTAACATGTAAGATGTAGCGTGATTTTCTCACCACAGGAAGAGAGACAGTATGTCTGTGCATGATACAGTTTAGTATGTGAGCTATCTGAATGTTTAAGTTTCCAGTCTGCACAGAAAGAAGATAAATGTCTTGAAATAACCATTGAGAAAATATTCCATTAATCCATCAGCAGCTGTTGATTCAGAGTGCAACTGGCTACAAAGATTAGTTGCATATTCAAGATTGCTATAGGAACAGCTATGGATTACATCACTCCATCTCTCTTAAAGTCTGGCTGCACTGGATCTCACCTTCTGTACTTTGTGGGTGTGAATATTGCATTTGCCTTTGCAAATTTCCAATATGCAGGATGATCCTGAGAAATACATCTGTGTACAATTCCACTGGTGATTCATTCTCATGATTATTGTATGGCATCTTGGCTTTCATTTTTCTCTTTGTGCTCATTTGTCCTTCAGAAGGGCTTGTTGTGAAAGAGGAATTGTTATTGCACATATGAACATGCATGCTCTTTGTGGGAAGGCAGGGTCAGACGTCTGCAGGATCTTTCATGCTGAATCTCCAGGCATCAGCCCACACAAAGCAGAGAAAAAAAAACAAACAGGAAAAAGATCTAGGAAAAAAAGTGCAGCTGGGCTGAAGGCAATTCAAGCAACAGTGACCTGCATGCATTATCTCAGTCATGCCTTCACTTGCCAAAATGAGTTGATAGGCATCTTAACACTAATGAGAAATTCGGACAAACCTCTACTGCTCCAGAGATTGTTGTACTTGATATACTTCACTAACTTTGGCATGGACTGAAAATTAATTTTCCATGGAATTTAGTGTTAACTATAATGGTTACAAAAGTGAATTTGCGGAGTGAGCAGAAAAAAAAATACAAGTGCTGCAAATCAAAATGCATTTATAATTAACTCAAATTCACTTATTGCCATCCTGGCAGTTCTTTTTAGTATTGAACTGAAAGAAAAAGAATTTTAATTTTTTTTTCCTTTTAAGTATTTTTTTCTCCCATCCAAATTATTAGTTAGAAAATTGAGACTTTCATTTGTGTTCTCTTTAAAAAAATATCCTATGGTTTCAGTTAAATCCATTGTCTGTTTAAAGATGTCACAATGACTTTCAGGTTTCTTGCAGACATTCAGGAAAAACAGAACTGAGTCTAGACTAGTCATAGGGAAAAAATTTGAGGAAAAAGTATTTCTGACAAAATCTTCAGGCCTTCTATGCGTATCATAAATGAGGGAATAAAATCAATCTCTGTCTTCACACCACATTTTATTTCAGAAGTTTATAATAATTTGAATAATAATTTTTATTCTAAAACTGATTAAATGAGTGCATATAAATGGTAGGGAAATGAGGATAATAAAATTTATGCTCAGGAAGGAAAAATATGATCATTAAAATTCAAATAACAGATGCAATCTTCTAGCAGTGAACTCAATATAAAATTAAAAAGGCAAGATAGCAGAAACTAAAATAGAACTGCAAAGCGAAGTGCTTCCTCGTATTCTCTCTTCTCTTGGACTTTTTCTTTTGATATATATGACAGAAAAGACAGCCAGATTTACAGGTTGGCAAACTTTAATCTTCTCAGTTTTTCATTCTTCTCCTGAACTAGCTCTAAAATAATATGCACAGTGGTAGATCCCACAATCTTCAGTTTTTGTTGGGATTATCCCACAAATCAAGGCCTCTGCTTTCCAGAAAGTACCACAAGATGTAGGATTTCTGCAGCTTAAATGTCTGCTCTCTGTAATCAGAAATTACTAATGGCTGTTTGCTTTGGTTTGCACCAACTTGTTCATAGTGTATAGGCAGAGCCACAGCAAGAGCTGGATTCCCTGATAATTTTCCATTAAGTTAGCTTGGCAACTCAAATACATTATACTGTAAATATGCAAACAAAAGAACTTGATTCATGTGCTCCTGTGGTTGTTGGATAATTTGGTAAGGACAGCAAGAATAACTGCACTTCTACAGTCACAAATTGTGCCTGCGCAGCTAAAACTTCTTTGTCTTCAGCCTGGATCAAAAGAATGCCCCTGAGCAACATCCCATCTTTTTGTTCTGCTGGTGGTATGAAATGTCAGTGATGGAATGTCAGTGTCAGACACTGATGGGAGGGCGTTAGTTAACCAGTGGTGCTTCAGAGCTCCAAACAGGATTTTGCACCCAGAAAAGCACACTTGACACAACAGCTGAGCTGACTAGACAAAGCTCAGAAACTCCCACTTTGACCCAGATAGGTAGGACTCCCCTTCTTTTAAAACCAGCTCTGTTCCAGAATCACCATTCATGATACTCAAGATGAGTGATTTCAGTGCTTGAGAAAAATATTTGCCCATATTTCTGCTTTCTCTATTCTTAGGAAAAAGAAAAAGGGTATTAAAATAATTACCAGATATTCCTGGGAGGTTTAAGCTACCTAACATTAAGCGTCTAACTGTACAATTGGTTGCTCACAGAGTCAATGGAGAGTAGACCCTGGAAACATTTCCCCAGTGCAAGAGTTAGGTAAACAGGACACTAATTCAGATTTACCAGTTAAATTCTTCAGTTTAGGTAGAGAAAAAATATTCCTGGAGATAAATGAGGATTGCTACTCTGCCTATGTAGGTTATTTGTGAGCTCCTTTTTCTTGTGGTGGGCTTTCCTATCAGTGTGTAAGACTTTGGACAGCTCAATCATCCCTGTAAAGGTGATGTGGTAAAAGATGCTGAGAAGGGATGCTTTCTCTTGGGTATCTAGCATATCTAGAATGCAAGAAATGAAATGCTCTTGTGGAATTGTCTATGCAGATGACAGCAGCTAAAGTCACATCTGATCAAATGTTCCTAAGCAAAGATGAGGTACAAAGTTCAACGATAAATTTTATCAGCCATTTTGATCATTGATAGGAAAGTTCAAGGGTCAGTATGCCCAAATTCACCAAATCAGTCTGATTTGTGTTTGATTATAATATGATGAAGCCCATGGGGTTATGTGGGTTAACTCTGAAGTGCAGTTCAACCCCAAATGGTTCTTGGGTTGAGGGAGAGAGTTGAAAGGATAAAATTGCAAAAATTTCAAGGTTTCAGATAAAGACAGATAAATTGGCAACGCAAAAGTTGTGTGTGTGAGCAAAGCAAAACAAGCAATTTGCTATTTCCCATCAGCAAACAGGCATTTAGTCATTTCTAAGAAAGCAGAGCTCCATCACTTGTAATGTTTACTTGGGAAGGCCACAATCAAGTTTACCCTTCTTCCTCACCTTTTCCCATCTTTTATTGCTGAGAACAACCTTATATGGTGTAGGATATATCTATGGTCAGTGGTGTCAGCTGTATCAGCTGTGCCCCCTCCTGACTTCTTGCCCAGTCCCAGCATACTCACTGGCAGGGCTGTGTGAGAAGCAGGAAAGGTTCTCATTCTGTTTAAGATTTGGTCACAAATAGCTAAAACATCTCTGTGTAATCAACGCTGTTTCCTTCACACAACCATACAAACTACTATGAAAAAAATCAGTCCTGGCCGAAACCAGTACATGGTGGTGATCACAGACTGGGGACTCTGGAGCGTCTCCACAAAATTTCTGCTTGAGATTTGTCCTTCTGGCAAGACACCTTCCACTATGGACTCACCTGAATTCCTGCAGTTTTCTCCTGCAAATTCAGTGTTAGATATGAACCATTTAGACATTAATAGCACTAAAGTACCCTCTCAATATTTCTGCTGAAGATAAACCTATTGTGCCTTTTTTATGAGGATCAGAAACTGCTGCTGATACATAATAGGTCCTGAATACACTGAAGGCAGGCATGGCATAATGTTGATTCAAGTTATATGACTATTAGACTCTTCCAATATTTCTCACTTCTTCACATAGCTTTTTAGATTGACTTGGCACTGTGATAGCAAGGCCCTGTGAGTTCAGTCATGTGCACAGCAAACTCATTTTCTCCCACAATATCCTGTTTTGTGGCAATTTGCTGCCCACCTACTCTCCTTGTGCAAGGGAGCCTGGAATATCCCAAGACAAAATCAATTTCTCTGGACACCATGCGGTGTATCCTGCACAGAAACAATTCCAGATCTCAATAAGAAGAAGTAATTAAAGTGTGGATGCTGGGACAGTAGAACTGCTGATACCGATTTTTTCAGATACCATTGCTACAGCTGAAAAGGGTAAAAGCTATGGAAACCATGCCCTAACTGATCATGTCAATCGATACCCTCAACCATTCACCCTTCCCTTGTGTGTGCTGTTGATGAGTGATCGCTTCTCATTTATGTTGTAACTGCATTTTTAATCTATGTTTCCTTTTTAGCCACAATTCTTCCTATTTTTTGTCTTGTTTGTGAGCAAGCAATGGACTAGTCCAGTCTTGTGGTAATTAATGGCTGAACCCTGAACTGAAATGGTTTGCATGTGCTATGCTGTGTCAGGACTCTTTGAATATGTCAATCTTCACTCTTCTCTCACTTTTTATATAGCAATAAGTTAATGTACGTAAAATTCAAAAAACGGAAAAAAGGAGCAAAAAAATTATTCTGACACAAAGATTCCCTTTTTCAAAAACAAGCAAGAAATATTAATGAAAATTTCTTTCCATTTCAGTAATGTTGAGTAGCTAAAGTTCTAGCTGTTTTTCAAAATCCATACTGTAGGAAGAGACTCCTAATGAATAACAGAGGCAAGGCAACATTACTTAAAATACTCAAAATCTACTGTTTTTCAAGGAAGAATGCAGTTTTATACACACCAGCAAAACAGCCACTGCTTAGAAATACAATAATACATTTTGGTACAGGACTTGAGTTTTGGTGGAATGGTGCTGTGAGACTAAGCACACAACAGCATGGCTTGTACAATAAGCAGAAGGAAGATACATTGATTACTGAACTGATTTTCTAAGGGGCATGCCTAAAAGTGTATCTCATCAGCTGGTACCAAGGCTTAGAGTTTAGGACATCTGTGCTTTGCTTTTTCTTGTAAGTCCTTTTCCACAGAAGCAGCCCATAACACTCTTTGTGAACAAAGCAAAGTCAGCTGATTAACATCTGTTGGTTTGATTAAAGTCATATAGACCGCAAAATTTCAGACTCCAGCAAGACAAGCTTACTCTTGTAACAAAGCCAGGCATTGTGTAACAAGCTGCCTTTGCTATACCTGCTCATATGACTTAGAATCAGGTTTCACACCTGAAAAGGGGGACCCAGGCTGCCTGAACTGGTTGTGTAAATTCCCTTTTATGTTCAGCCACTAAAACATATTAGTAAGCATGCCAGCTACTGTCCTTACCACACAATAGTGCAAAAGAAGTTTTAGACTTTGGTTTATTTTGGGTGAGTGAGATTTAGGCAATGAGTACATTGGGATTGCCTTGCTGGTATTCAAGTTGCTCATAATGTGATATAACTGTGCTGGCAACTGCAGCACAAATTACTGTAGTCACCTTAGAGCAAATTTTGTATCAAAGTAAGTATTAAAATTCAGATGTCAGAGAACACCGTGGTATATTTATAGATATCCTCTGCACACTTCAAATAGATTCTTATGTCATCAGGGAGAGGTCTAGAAATTTGAAGAAGCAAAATAATGTTTTTGTCAGCAAGGTTTTTGTCTGTGGTAGATGATTTGTCCCTTGACACCTAACTTCTATTGTCAAGTGGTAGTCAACTACTGGTTGTCTTGTACCACCACAGTTCAGGTTTAGAAAAAAGAGAACTTCTGACAAGGTCAAGTGTTTTACCTGAGCAGCACAGGATGTCTAAATGCATGGCACATGACTGGAAGGACCACAGCTTACTCCACTAATTACTTCTGTCACCAGAAGAAACTTTTTTCTGGAAGGATATTGATAATCTGTGAGTAAAAAATTATGTTGATCCATCTGCCTCAGAAGTCTTGTCACCATACCTGGTGTCTGCAGGATGCAGTGGGCAAAAATAAGCCATCCACAGTGCAATGTTAGCACAGTGCCATAATCAGCTGCATGTGGGACATACTAGGAGGGCAAAACAGCACATCAGTTTTGAATCAGCATTAGACCATGTCTGACTTCAGTTCAGTGGAAGGACATATGCTACACCAGCTTCAGTGCTTCAGTATCGCCCCAGTGCTACAGCCACATTTCAGACATCTGCACATACTCAGCCTCTGCTGTGCACTACATGGCTATTAAAGTAAACAGCACCATCTTGATGCTTAGGGCTCTGGTGGGAGTCCAGGTGTTAGGAACAATTGGCTCTTGAGAAACAGTCTCTTCTAGCTGCAATATAGAAAAGCAGATATCACTGGTAAATAAGAATTTCAAAACCTACCATCTTCTACCCAAGTGGTAAAGGCTGAAATGAATATGCTAAATCCCTGATATAGCACCAGAGACTTTTCTGCTCCTGCTCTTTGTATATAACAAAAGCCAAGTCAAACACAGATACATCTTGTTAAGCAAAGCACAGTGTCAGTGATGCAGACTAGTTGACTGGTGTTTCAACTAAAAAAATTATTTACAGGATAATTAATTTTCCTTCAAAACTCTGCAGGAGGGAACTGTGCTAACATCTGACCAATGTGAGTGATAGGTTGTCATTTTTATTGTGAAGATACAAAGGTACAGTAATTTCACAATTGTAAGTCGCACCTTTTTCATTGAAGAATCCAGCCTACCCCAGTAGTGCAGCTTATATTCAGGTGCGGCTTATCTATGGACAAATCCCAGTGAACTGCCAACCCGGAAGTGAGAGCTGGCAGGGGAGGGCACCTGGGGCTGCCTTTAAAGGCTTCGCTGGTCTATGAAAACTGTTGGAACTTGAGCACCTGACTCCAAACCCGGCGCTGGTGCAATTCTGTTACTAATTTGTTACTTAGTTACACATGGATCCTCGTTTTAAAAAAAGAAAAGAAAAAAAAAAAAAAAAGGGCGCGGCTTATATTCAGGTGCGGCTTATATATGGACAAATCCCATGGTCTACCTGGCTATCGGGATGGGACATGCAGCTTGTACCTGCTGAAAATAACCCTCTTAAAATTTGCTCTGCATGCTAGCACAGAATGTCATATAGTCTGTGGCCAGGAGGAATCTGCATGCAGGCTTCATAGTCCAAAATTTAAAAAAACATGGTTCCAGATTAATTTTCTGATGTATCTTAAAGACACTTAAAGTCCTATGCCTTTCCTTTAACAATTCTCAGGGTAGCTAAGGTGAAATTGTCACTGCAGTTCCATGAAGTCACTGCATGATGGTGGCAAGAAATAACATCAGCTGATAAATGTGTTTCTCAGATAACTTGAAATCTTTCAAAAAATGCACCACTCCCTGTGCAGCACATTATCATCACCAGGCTAATTATACTCAAAGCTGATATTCTAAAAGAGTTCAGGGATTTCCTTTTATATAAGAAAGTGAGATGATTAAATGCCCTTGCAGTGTCTATTTCTTTCAACAAGTACATTTCTGCAGAACTGTTACAGTCTGAAACGTCCCAGATGGTGCTTTCCAGTTGCACTGGAGCATGTATTTTCTGGTAATTGCACAGCTTACCTAATTCCCTTGATCCTGAAGTCTATTCTCTTGTAACAAAGTTTTTTAAAGTGAAGCATCTGTTTTATGCAAAACCACACTTACCATTTTGAAGAGGTTGGGATGTGAAGTACATAAGAAGCATGATTTTGAAGACTTGAAGTGACTGTAGGGACCCATCTGGAAATTATAAATAAAATGTAAAACTTGAAAAAATTGCAAGTAAATGCTAAAATTTCAAAAAGTGTGAGTAAAAGGTAAGTCTGATAGACACTGAAAACCAAGATTAGCCTAGGACATACAAAAATTATTTGTAAATCAGGCCTCTGTATACTGTGGCCTCATCTACCCCGAGTTAGACATAACTTTGTCTACAAATCTTTGTTGCTTTTTTTAATCACAGAAATTTCAATGTGCCATAGCAATCTGATACTTCACCAAGGATTCTGCCAAGTGCACCAATGTGAACAATTTTGCTGCATATGGTTAAATGCTTAATCAGGTAGGTGGAGTGAAAATAGGACTTAAAGATACATCTGTGATAGCACTAAATTGATAAAAGCAATCACTAATAGCAGAGGCATTTTGTCAGTAGCTGAATACAAAATCTTTGGAAAAACAGCTAAGTTAGGCCCTGTGAGTAAATTTTAAAGACTTTTTACCCAAAAAAGATTGGCAGAAGCTATTGAGGAATATGCAGGGGAAAGGGAGTTTGCTGTTCCCTAGGAGCTCTGAGGAATTATCCTAAGAAATGAACTTCACAGACAACTTCATTGAACAAATTCCTTTCCAGTAAGAACAGCCTGTTGCATTGACAAAACCCTCAGTGAATCTTGATCTCTTTCAAGAGTGCATGGTAGTTTTTCAAGCTTTTAAAGCCCTGGGATTTTTTTGTACTAGAGGCTTTGGATTTGCTGTTGAGTGTGATGGGACTGTGTGTGGGAGAGAAGGGATTTGTGCCAGACATGTAGACAGCAGGATGAGTGAGAGCCAGATATGTCTGCAATGAACAGCTAGTTCTGGCTGCTCAGGACAAGGACACCTGGACTTCAGCATGAAAAAAAGAGAAATTAATAAATTTGAAGGGATGAAAATATAGATATTGCAAATGACCTGATATATCGTATTTGTCCTCTTCAGTGACTCATGAATAACACAAGGTCACACTGGTAGCTGACATTAGAACAAGCTGTAAGTTAATGAACTGATACTGCAATTTTTAATTTTGTAAAAAAAAATTAGTTGAGTGGCAAATAGCCACCACAACTTTCTGTTCATGTATTTTATTACATTCCTCAGAGTAAGGTAGAGGGGAGGCATAAGGTCTGATTTGAAAATGTACACTCATTGTCTGGCAATGAATTATTCTATTAATACTTTGATCTCAGTATTGATGTGGCAAGTACTGGTGAGTATTTCCATTTTTACTGAAATTACTAACTTAATGGAAAAGACATCACCACCAAAGTAAAATGTCACATGCTTATCTTTATCTAGTTGGTGCTCTAATTTTTTTTTAATTAAAAATTGTATTAAGCTAACTAAAATAAGAAATCAAAGACTAGTTTTCCTTCAACAACACAAATGCCATATTGTACATTTCCTTTAGCAGAACCAAACTGGACAAGGCTGCTTTTGTCCATCCATCAAGATACTCTGTGACAACAGACACAGTTTAGGAATCAGGTCACAGTTCTGTGTTCCTTTTGTGTCATTTACCCTGTGTTCTCCGCCATCACAAATGAGGTATTAAGGAGTTACATGGTCTTCATCACATAACCCATAACTCAGAAAAGTTTCTCCCAAAACTGCCCTGAGGACTCCAAGCCAAATGTCAGATTCAGGACACAACAAATACCTTCCTTCATCCTCAAAAAAAAACAAAACAGGTTCATTGTACAAGAAGTCCATATGTATGAGCACAGAGAAACAGCAAGCCAGCATCACACTGGAATTGTGTAATTTCTGCAATTCCCATCAGTTCACCTTATGGGCACTTCTGACCTGACACACTTTGTGTGGCCCATGACTTGTCCAGCTGCCTGGTAGCCCAGAGCACAGTGTCACCACATCTACACAGTATCCACATTCCCAGTGTCTGCAGAAATTGGAGGTGGACACCTCAGTCCATCTCTCTGTAACTCCACAGAAATAAAGATGAATCTGGCAACAACTTGACCTACTGTGCACTCTGTGCATGAGGCTGCTCATAGACAGTGGTGTTCTCATGTCTTAAAAGTGTGCCAAAACCTGCAGCAATGTGAGCAAGCTAACACCTTTGGCACTTGATTGTCTGGTATATATATATATATATATGTATATAAGTCCTAGCTTGTGGCTTTCACAAGCTGGGGAAGATCTGGCTGCTTTCACAGTACACAGACATGCATCCAAATTCCCTTAGCACCACAGAGGGAGGCCCATTTTCTGATTTCATCTGGTTTTGAATACCTCAAGTGCAAAGACATTGTTCCTTGTGTAAACATCCATTAACTCTAATGCATGCCTGGACCTGCCCCAGCTTCCTGAATCACCAGCTCAGAAAGCATGAAAAAGGAAAACATGACAAATGCCACTGCAGAGTGAACTGAGTCCATCTCCAAACTGTGTAACACAGAAATAGAGGGGTCTCAAAATATAATCAAGCCTTTACTCTAAGGTGGGTTCAATTTGATGTCTAGGCCAGCCCCAGCAGGACTCTCACAGGTACAGTTAATTTTTTCCTATCTCCCTGATGAATCTTGACTAATTAACTTAATATCTCCTGCAAGTTTTACTTCATAAAGTTCTTCTACTGTTGCCATTTTGGAAACATAATTGATCTGCACCTTTTTTGAAAGGAGGTATGCCAATAGGGAACTCTTGGTCCAGACAAACACAAATAAAGTATTTATTCTTGAATTCTACCTAGAATGTTTTTGACTAAAAACCAGAATTATGTTTCTCTTAGGCTCTTATTTCTTCATTCATTTATTGCTACCTTATTTTTTTAACTTGTTTATTACTACTTCAACCAATTGTCCTGCACATTGAAAAGGTCTTTTGTTTCTTTCAATTTTTCTCTGTTGATTTTAATTAACTCAGTTAATTGATTTCTGACTTCTCAACTCTTCAAAGGTATTTTAAAGGCTGATCCTTTCACCTAGTCTACAACTAATCCTTTCACAGACTTTTGCTATTTGCATATTTTGTAAACATGTTCTCCAAGCTCTAATCAGCCAAGTCAATACTAAAAATGTTGAGTGATACTGGCTGAAGTTGTCCTTCCAAGATCCTACTTCATGCATAACAAAAAAATCAGAAATAACTGAGAGCAGTTTTCAAGCAACTCTGCATCTACTGATCCTGACCTAACTCTGACCTAGGAAAGCCAAAATACTCTTTTCCCATTCTTTTTGGATATGGCACATGGAGCATGCATTTTAAAAAACTTTCCTAGAGGCAAAATATGTCACTATTATTGTTTCCTGCCAATCCATCACACTACTTATTCAGAAAGGAAGAAAATTAGATTTGGAACTAGCTTTGGCTCAAGCTGCTTTTGGCAATCCATTCTGACTGTTTCTCATCATATTATTACTTATTATATTTTTATTAATGTTTCTCATTGCTTTATTGCTTACAATTTTGTTTTGTGTAAGAGAGTGTTTCTGTATCTTCCTAGAGCCCTAAGGTTAGGCTTGGCTGATTCATAATTCTTCAGAATGCTACACAAGATTCCATTTAGTACAGTTGAATCTTTCTTCTGAACAACATATAGGCACAACTAGTGAAATTATTTCTGCGGTTTACGTTATGTTAGTGATTTATGATAAAAGCAGTCCAATATATGATGGCAATCCAGGCTGATGTTCAAACAGGTATACATTTCAGGACACAGAAGAAAATCGGGATTTCTACTCCGATTGATAATCTCTCTCATATTGAGAGTACTCAATTCCATATTCTAGCTATAACAGGTTTTCTGACGCCCTTTACCTGTAAAAAGTAAACTTGCTCAGATATGCAAAATATCCTTTTATTTTCCCAGCTGCAGTCATGCTTTTCTCTTTGAAACTTCTGTTATAGTTGCACATGCACAGAACAGTGGGCAGCTTCTGCACTTCGGTCCCCAAGATCCATCATACTTCTTAAGTGATTTATACAAAGCTTCTACAGACTATTAAGGGAAACCTTACTCACAAGACTAGCATCTGAAATTATCATCATACATCTTCAAATATCCTAGCATTTAACATCACCCATCCTCTCCCTCTGCTTTTCCAAATATATCTGTGGAAACAGATAGCCTTGAAGGAACTGTATGGCAATATCTAGATTATGAGGAATCCCTTGGAAAAAAAGCATCATTCCAGTTATGTATTCCTTTCCTTTTTTCAACTCTCAAGGCAGTAGTTTTCAGGAAGGGTTTTAAGCCAGATCAGAAAGCACAGTCTTGCTATGGATTCCTCATTCATACCAGCCCTAAATCGGCCATATTTATCACCAGAAAAGCTGTGTATGCTCCAACACATCATGAATTAAAGGAGGAATGAGAAAGCAGTTCAATGCCCAGGATACTTTGGGAAGAAGAAAATCAGAAACATGAAGAAATGGTTACATAAGACTCCCAAGCTAATAAACCAAAGATGAGAAAGCAACCAGCTTTTTTTTCCAACCAATATATATAATATACAGGGAAGTGTATTTTCTTTAGTGAACTGCACATCTGAAATGGACTGCAGACTAGCCAATTGGACAAGCTTTCCACAGAAGTTTTATGGAGAGGGGCAAGATCCTGATTCTTGGATTTTTCTCTGTGTGTAAAGTTTCTTCAATGGCAACTCATCTGAAATAATTAGGAGCTGCAGCAGAAGGTGTGAACGTCACTTGTGTTATCCATGTTAAACCTTTGAGCTGACAAGAACCCTGAGTGGCAAGAGAAAAAACGAAAAATCATTCAAATAGTTTCAAGAACCATGAGCTCATATTTACAACATTAGGAAAGGAGGTTTTTCTCTTTCAAAGCAAACTGAATTTCTTAATATGAAAAGATTTATTACTACCTAGACTGAGGAAATTGCTGAAGGAGACATAAAGATACCACCAAGAGAAATCCTAAGAACCAGGGACATACTGAAAAGGTAAGTGGTGTAAATGAGAGAGGCCAGGAGATTCTGAAGCAACATGTGGTGCTAGATCAAACAAGTGTCAGATGGGAACAGAAGACTTGGATCATAGCAAGGAAGGATGTGAAGAGAGGCAGCGGAACCTAAAGGAAAATTGATAGGTTATAGGAGTTGTGTTGGCTCATCTCAGAGCCACAGGGTACAAAAAGGAAGCCTTCTATTGAATGGAAAGAGTGCATTTTTATATATGCACCCAAGTCTGAATTTTTCAGACTCAGAAGCACAAAATCAATAATAAGACCATATAGCAAAGCTCAAAATCAGAAAAACATCTGAATGATTTTAATAATTTTCATATCTTGACTTGGGAATAACATCCTTAGTTTTTTGGGTTTTTCTAACAATTGACATTAAAAACTATAGTTCACTGTAAAACAGAAATAATTAATGCTGTAAAGTGTTTTCAACAACGTGACTCAAGTAGAGGTCACGTTAAAAATGTAAACTTTTAATCAGGAGATCAGTCTGTAGGGATATGGAGAATTAACTCTGTTTTTCTCTTGATTACTACATTCTGGCAAAGGCCCTTCAGTAGAAGGAATGTAAATGAACAGGACAAGTAGATTAATTACAATGTATGACTTCCAGACACATTATTATTTAATCTTTGCACTTTTCAGTTGGCTTTCATCATCAGTCAACAAAAAAAATTTCTTCAGCATCATCTGTTTGCTATTTACAAATCTAACTCGGTTATCATCTCAGACTCCAGAATTCCAGGTCTCCCTGTATTCATTCCTTTTCTGCCAACAATCTTTATGGAACATAGGAAAAATCTGGAAAGCATTGGCTGGTGAACAGGGCACAGCCATAATATTTTCTCTTTCTACACACAACTGAACATCCCACACTACACTTACTGAGACTTGCATGATGGCATCATCAGGGAGGACGGCTCTTCTTATTCTGAGTTTGAGCATATTATTCATTGCACTCATGGCTCCAGATTCCCTGTGTAAAAGAGGAATTGTATCCACAGGAAAACTACTGAGGATGGATTAGAAAAATATATTTTCAAATTTACTAATTATCCTAAGGAAAAAAAAAATCTATTTGCGCCTAGAATGGATTTGCAGTCTTCCACTGGACAGAGAGAGCAAAACACATTTTGTTGTCCCAGACAGCACCAAAGGAGAGTAAGGCAGGCATCAGCTTTCCTTTGTCCTCTCTCCTTTGTATGGAATTCTTTAGGAATGTTACTTAGATGACATTTCAGCACCTGTGATGAGACCATCTCTTCCACAGAGAGTAGGAAAAGTGTGTAAAGCACAAGCAGAAACCACAAGACAATGTATTTCATCCAAATAGCTAAAATTCCTTGAAACAATAGATGCACAGACCTCTTGATTTCCTTGTGTATCACATTCAAGCACTGAAGTTCATGAGTATAGAACAAGGCAACGTAGATCTATACTGTTAATTTGTCCCTTCTATACTGTTAATTTGTCCCTAATCTATTTGTTTGAATGTGGTCCATATGCTTCTAACCTGTGTTTTCTAATGAGTTTACCTTAATAGGAACAAATCATGTTGATTTCTATACAGCAGATTTTTTCCTTTAATCATTGGAAGAAGTTATTACAAAGATCTGATACAGCATGGCAAATTTTGTTGCTGTTTTATTGTGTTCTCAAGGGTACAGTATTTTCTTCAGTGATTCCATATCATCTATTTTACCTATTTTTTAATTACCTGTATCAAGTGGAAAATAAATAAATTCCCTATGCAAAGGCACATCGTACCAAGTTCACTGCATAAACTGAAAATGAATGGAAAGAAAACTAAAGTAATAGCTTAATTATCTCAGCCTAACATGGTTCTTTCTGGTGAACAGGACAATGAAGAAAAAATGCTTCCATTTTACTTATACTTCTTCTGAAGGCACTGAAAAACTTTCCAGGAAATGCTTAGTATTTAAATCCTAATGCTTTCATATTCAACATCTCACAGGATATACTTGATATGTAAAAAATCTGGATTCAAAATGCTAGAATGGAACTACTTAAGATGAAATTGTGTTAACTATGAAACACTTTGTTTTGAGAGAGATAGAGAAAACCATAAGGTTTTTTTTTTCCTTCTCAGTTCAACCATACTTGACTTAGTACCCCAGGGTGCATTTTTAGCTCACTATATGCAGATTTCTGTACATATTCTAAATATAATAAAATAGCTAAAGCATCTGTTTCTATAAAATGACTGGGAGGTGTTTTTTCCTAAGCTGTTCAGTCCTTCCATGTGAGGTGCTCAGCACAATCACACAGTTTGGAAACGTTCTCTGCTATGCACAGCAAATGAATATTCTTTGTGCTTTCCTTACAAACTGAACCTGGGGAGGAAATAACGAGTAGAAGTAATGAAACACAAAGTTCAATGAAACTGAAACAGCAAAGAAAAAAAGAAAAAAAGCCCAACAGCTTCATCCAAGAGTAATGTAAAAAAAGAGAGTAGAGAGTTTTGTGAGATTGCTGTTGAAAAGTCTGTCAAGAGCAGATGAAGCTAAGTAGGTCAAGTACAGGTCAGAAACTGTTCAGCTTGCACTGCTTTTAAGTTTTATAGAAGGCAGCTCTCATTTGTCAGAAAGTCAATGGGACAAAAATATCCTCTGTAAGTAGCTTAGGATCAGTCAGTCTTCTTTCAGTATACAGATAGTCTCACAAACAAAAGCAAAGACAAAATTCTCTACTATTGTGAAAGAGGATGGTGTCAGTAAAACAGAGGTATGGAATGAAAATATCCTGTTATATGATCTGGAAAACCAGTCATTTTTGTCTTGTACCTAATGCACCCATGCAATAAAAAGTTCCTGAGTTCAGTTAAAAACCTCAGGTGCAAGGGAGCCAATTTCTTCGAGTCACTTCAGCCAAGACACACAAGCAATGCCCCACTCTCCTTACTGAAACACAGCCTGTCTTGCCTGTGAACCAGAGGAATTCCAGTTTCTCTCAAAAGTCTTCTGTCTGAGTTGTAGACCAACCTGGGGAAGTTAACTAACACTTCGACGTCAGTAAACTTTCAACAAGAGTCTAAAACAACACTTAAAGTTATTTTTTGCATCTCGTTTGATCCCTATGAAAAAAACATTTCTGTAAATCTCTTGGAAGGAATCCTTCATATGAGAGCCGATGAAAAACCCAAACCCAAAGGAAAAGTGTGAACAAAAATAATAGGATGCAAAACTTCAGACAAAATGGGTTCAGTCATTTTGTGTAAGCACCACATACAACCAGCACCTTTTATGGATTGAGATTGTGGGGGTTTTTAACATCAACAATAGATACAGGCATAGGTTTAAGTACTAAGGCAACAGGGTTCTCTTGTACAGACTCATATAGATATAAATTGGGGCATATGCAACTGATAATTAAGGGTCATTAGCAACTCTGCAGAGACTGACTGCCCAGAAGCTTCCTGAGGCTGTGAATGTGATGTCTGGTATTTGTGGAAGCTGTGAGCTGGGGGACTGTGGTCAAAATCTTTCTCAACTCTTTCTCTGCTACATGTGCCTTGCACCTAAGTGATTTTAGACTTCTGACATGATTCATTGGTACCATTGTCCTTTCTTCCTCTCCCTTTTAATTTAGAATTTGTGAAGAAGCGTGAACATGCTTTCACACAAGGAAGTCACAAGATATGCTCAAGATATGTGTGGGGTGAGTGGCTTCACTTTCTACAGCACAGACAACAGAAATATCACCCAGAGAGGCACTGAGGAGTGTATCACTGTGATGTACAGAATGGAGATATTTAGGACCATTTTGTGTAGGAGAAGCCATGGCATGCCAAAAAACTTTGGCAAGCTGCTGGCTGGTGTGGCAACAGACAGGCAGCTGCAGGTCCACTGGAATCTTCAGAATTACAACTGCATTGTTAATTTTAATGAGATTACTCTCAGAATGAAAGTTAACCTGAAGAGCTTTGGTGACCTTTACTGAGAGCACTGGTTAAGCTAGTAGGTCTATAGCATGCCATCTAAGTTTAAATATGGGTGCTGCAGAGTCAGACATACCAACCTTAAGTCCTTTGAGTATTTACAGAGCACTTACTTTATAAACACAATGTTCTTACAGGCACTTGAAGCTGTGAAGTGTCAACAAATATTTATACTGCTGTGGAAAGAGGTTCTTCACACAAGTGTAAGGGGAAGCTTTGGAGTGCAAAGTAAATTAAGAACCAACTGTGTGTGTGTTTTGTTGCTTCTGTGCTCTGCACTCTCTTTGCTTTGGCTGGAATCCAGACTGAAATCCCAACACTCTCCACAAAGGTGGGAAAAAGCTGTCTATAGGACTTAGCCTTTTATCTCCCAGACTACAGCTGCTTATAAACTAGGAATGTTTTTCCACTTTTTAATGGAAAACTGATTTGCAAACGAAGTCATATAAATAAACAACTCTGTTTGCTGTTCAGAGAAAAGAATTATGAAGAATGGTTCCATGCCACCTGGGTGGAAATCCCATTAGCTGCAATGATTCACTGGATATGGTGAAAATGGTGATTTCACACAGTGCTTGTTATTGATCCATAATTGTCCACCAAAATACAAGACAAAGGAGGGTTGCATTTAATGTGCAAAACGAAGAAAGAAAAGCATGATCCAAAAATGCTAAAACAGTGAAGAGCAGCACCTCCCAGGAAATCAGCTAAAACTAAAACAAACAAAACAAAACAGCAGCCTCACCTCATGAAAATTAGAATTAATTTTTTTTAAAAAGTGGAGGCTGCTGGTTTCTGAAACAGTGTCACGGTGGTCTGTAGACTGGACAATATGTGCAAAGAATGACCACAACATACTGGCTAGACAAGCTCTCTGTGCTGCAACCTCCATGAGAGGGTGAACCATGACAATATCATGTCCTGTTCCTTTTGAGAGCTGCATTTTTCCCTGCAGCACACAGCCCTCTAAGACAAATAAAACAACGGAAATACAATCCCCATGAGCCTCTGAGGTAATATCAGCAAATAAATAAGTCTTGTTTTTCAGAAATTTCATTTTTCAACCCCAAGAAACAAAAATTTCTGCAGAGGCTTTTTAATGAAAAATAATATGTCATCCACAATCCAACTTTTTGTCAACAAAGTTAATACGAAAAATCTCTCTGGCTGATGAATTTCAGGCCCATTTTCTTAAGAGGCCAGATCCAGTCATGGTATAAATCATCACAGTCCTATTTAGCTCATCACTGTGTTTACACCAGCTCTAGCCTCACACTGATTATAACTGAAAAGACACAAACATTAGCTTTAATTTTATGTGATACAAGAGAGATCTCTGCTGCTAAAGCACAGCTCTTTAGCAATACTTTGCTTCATAGGAGTTTTTTAAAAAGAGTAAAAGGACAAAAATGCCAGTTTAGGATGAGTATTTCTTAATTTTATCAACAAAATTGTGAAATCTCAAAGTCTTGCTTCTTCAGGTGCTTTCAAGGGAGGAGAAAAAGAAAGAGCAAATTAAAAGGAAATATTAAAACCACCTCAGAGAGTGCAGCCTGAGGCTGTAATTCTGCTTTCAAGAAGAAACATTAAAAGGAAACCTCTGAAAAGCCCTGAAATATCAGGTAAAAGAGTATAAAAGTCATTCATGCTGTGTTTGATGTGGTGCCCTGACGTGGATCTTGGAATCAGTTTTATCAGCTGCAACTGAATGGAGATGAAGGAGATGATTCACACGCCCTCCCCATCTCAGGCTGGAGACCACGACACCGGGCAGCCACAGTCAATGGCTGATCTGCTCTCAACAGGGGAGAAGCTGGGTTGAGAGGCTCTGGCTTGTGCAGTTTTGCAGCACTCGTAGAGTGCCCATAAACATATGCATCTTTGGAAAACTATCATGTGTTTTCAACTTCCTGAAGAATTCTTGTAAAATATAACTGAACCACATTACCCTTTGTCCTTTGCTTTTATTCCACTAATGGACAAATTGGGAGGAGGCTGAGAACAAATGTGCTATTAATTACCCAGATGGCTTTTTAATAGAACCTTGGATGATTGCACAGCCACTAAACATTGTCCAGAAATTTCTTAATAACACTGGTGAGCGAAGCATTCCTCGGGAGAGAATAAAGATGCCATTGACCGGGAGGCTAAGTTATGTCAGGTTGGTTTAGGAGATAGCAGACAAAGGGTGTGTATTGTATGGAAGGAATGACAGGCTGTATCCTAGCTGTCCAGCTCCTCCAGCAATGACAGATTTTCTAATTCACTGCAGATTCTCATAAAAGTGGGTGGTCAGTTCTGGTGAACCAAACAGTGGACCTATTGATAGTGGGTGGGAGAGACGTAATTTCAAATTGACCTGAGTTGATTTAATACAGCAGAGAGTCTTAGTATCAGCATAAAATTTGGATTAATACATTAAATGTTAGGTCAGAATGTTAAATCCCATTGTTGAAAGACCTACATGCAGTCAGTCAAAGCTTAATATGAGAATTTCAGTCAACCTGCTACAGGCTGGAGGGTGCCACCCTTCCACTGCAGGAGTGACGCACGTAGGAATCAGAAACTGATGACTCTTCCCTGTTTCTCTGCAAACAGTAACTTTCAAAATTCACATTTTTAATGCATCTATGTCCATATTAGTCTTCCCTTTGCCTGACATCATAATGGATAAGAAAATAACCAGCTCAGGCTTGTGTCAGCATTCAGGGAGTGATTTCATATGAAAAAGAGCAGTTCATGGTGTTTGCTGTCCACTTTTGCATTCACTCTCACAGAAGATTTTTGATACACCAAATGCTGTATGAAAGTTATTTTATCCACTATCATTATAGTTCCTCCAGCAATAGGATTTGAACTCAGGAGGAAGAGAACTGATCTGGCTTGGAGTTTCTCTTGCCAGTAACATACTAAAACAGACAAACAAACAAACAAACTGCCCTAAACAAACAAAACAAACAACAAGACTCCAACCTAACAGTTGGGTAGACTATGATAATTTCAGTGAGGAACATGTAGCATTAAACAAGCAAGAGTAGGTACTGGCAAAAAAATTACAGTAAGTGAATGATCTGGAATTGAGAATAAAACAGAAGCCAGTCAGATCACACATAAGAAAAGCACTATATAAAAGCAGATAATCTGTGAGCCTCTAGTAGGAAACTCCATCCATGGGTATTTTATAAAGACATCATAAGAAATCAGAGAAATTTCTTCTAGCAGCACTCCCACTCCTTCAGACCTGCTGACAGTCCCTGAGCTCTCAGCACATTTCAGAGGCCACCAAGGGAAGGTTAGAGAGCAACAACTGCAAATCCAGCATGCTGAAGTCAATCTGCTGTTGCAAAAGGTTGCATTCTCTGAGCTAGTCAAGGTCCTGCAATTGCTTTCCCACCTGAACATTTGATAGCTTGAGTTGCCTCTGCCTTGACTACACCATCCTCTGCATACCCTTATCAATTTTGTAGTCTCCTGTGCTTACATTTGTGGGCAATGATTGTGTCATTTCATTCAAAGGAAAAAAGTTTGTTCACATAATTTCATTGTGGGAACCTGGCAGTAAAAAAGGTTACTAATCCAGACAGGGACAATGGCAAGGTTTTATAAGGTCATGCTCTGTACAAATCATTAGTGCTTAAAATAATTGGCCCATAACTAGAGTCAAAATTGTGGTTTAATTTTTACATATTTTATCCTTTGTAAATGCTTTTCCCAATATTTAATTTATTTGTCATTAAGTCTTTTTGCCTCATTTAGGTATGTCACTTTCAGCACCATACAATTAACCCAGTTCTTAGGCAGGTTTAATAGTGAAAGTTAAGGTGTCACTTGTAAAAATATTTATGTTTTTTCCCTTCTTCTTTCCTTCTTTTTTCTACCTTTTATCATGTAGTAACCCCATCCAATATAGCCTTTACAGGTCAGGAGAAAATCCCCTAAATTTTGTGACCATGGCAGAAAAGCTATTAATACTTCTTTTGTATTTAAGAAGCTGATGTACCCCCACGTGCTTGCTGTATTTTCAGAGGTTTGCAACCTTCAGTCTCAGATTTTAGCAGAAAAAAACTCACCCATTGAAACTAAAGATAGTTTTACTACCAATGATACTTGTTTTTCTAGAGTGCAGCAGGCTATGCTTTTTCTTAAGGAACTCTCATTGAATAAAAATATTTAATGCACTTTTCATTGTTATGCCTTTACTCATCCTGGTTCTTCTTCTTCATGCTATTACAAAAAATATTGCAACATACCTTTACTTTCCATTGAGTTACAGCCTTTTTCCATCTGTTCCACTCACCACAAAAATTGTTTTGATGTCAAAACACACTGTGCTATCCTGGTCCAATATGAACAGCATTTTCCTATATATCTACAATAGGCTATATTACACCCACGTTTGGGCATGGAATAGCACCTTCTCCAAAGGAGACACTTCTTAGCACAGTTCAGTGATGAATCTCAGACTTAATGAAAGATGGGTCTCTAAGGAATGTGTTTATGCAGGTTCCCAGGTGAGTTCTCGACATCAGTAAATCCCCATTGGGTCAGGGGGAAAATGACAAAATTCAGCAATTTTACATAGATTAGACATCTAAGTTAAATTTATCATAATACTGAGGAGCTGGACACGCAAATCGAGTGCATCGTGGCTAATTCCAGTCATATCCCTTATTTTTAGGCAAGCTGTAGGATCATCCTTTAACTTTTTGGAAATAGATCCAATAAGCTCACTCACCAGTGGGGATTTCACAGGAGTCTCCATAGTTCCAGCAAAGCCAGATGCAAAGGCTGTGCCTGTCAAATGTTTTACCTGACAGTCACAATGGTGATGCCATGGGTATCTGCACTGCCCTTCCTGAAAGAATGTGTCAAGGTCAGAACTATGGCAAAAAGTCTCTGCTGGATTTTATAGGTTTAATTCATATTTTCTGCAATATTTTGCCATCAGTATTTCCACTTAATTCCAGCATACTATCTCCATGGCATAAATGGAGAGCAATCACTCCACACTGCACTGTCAGTGCACTTATTAGAGAAACAGGGAGGTCTTTGGTTTCCACCTCTCTAAAGACTGCCACAGACTATCAAATGGTGAATGCTTCCTTCAGTATTTAAAGTATTAGCAACTATTTAAGATTTAGGCAATTTTACAGATTTTTGCCTTAAGTCTCTCAGCAAACCCAAAATAAACATTGTGAAAATTTCCTCCATGAGAAAAAGAAAATAAGATAGGAAAGAAAACAAGATTTGATAAGCATGAGTTTCCTGACACACATATGTTGTTCTCAGTCCTTAAGTGTTAGCTTTGAGTACAACTCAAAGCCTACTACCTCTCAAAAAAGGCAGTAGCTCATAAATGGCAACTTAAGTACAATGAAGCATCAAGGAAAATATCTGCAGAGTGTGAGTTTGACTTGAAAAGACAACATTGCTACTAATGTACAAAACAAAATGATACATGGGGTCACGACAGAAGTTGTCTTAGCTCTAAATATCCTGGCAGTGTAACAAGCTAAACTTGCTGTCTGCCAAGAAATACCTGGCCAATACAGTCTAATATCCTTTCTTGTTTTCTTTTGGGCATATTTTTGTAATTGCTTGTCCTCAGGTACAAAGATGCTTACAGGAAGTCATTAATCTTTCATGAGACTATTCTACCATTTCTTAATTCAGAACAATAAAAGCTTGGAAAGGAATGCATTCTCATGTCACTGTCTACTTCAAGGGAAAGGAAGTTTTAATGGAAGATAAATCTGATCAAATGATAGTGAGAGATAATGAAGTAACTGTGTTTAAAAGAGTAGTGTAATAGCGCAAAAGAAAAAGTTCTTGAACTTTGCTCTTTTTTCCTCTGGTACAAGACCAGATGGCTTCACAAAATATTACAACTGAAAAAAATGTGATTAGCCCAGGATTTCTCATTCTCCTCTTCCTCACAGCCCTCCTCCCCACTTTCCTCCAGATACAGGAGATAAAAACATTTTTTGTTTGCTATCTGAAGCAGGTGTGGTTGAGCTAAATGTAGAGAAGATGTCCAGCTGGAGGGACCCATCTGCCAGCTGCCCAGTGCAGGCTGCTTAGATAAATACCACCTGTTTCTAAAGAGCAGGGAGGGAGAGGGGAACAAAAGCAAAACAAACCTAATGGTCACAGAGCTGAAACCTGCTGATCCTCTGGTTATTGTGTAGGTGCTTTTGGTTAGTTCCCAAACTGAACATGGGACTCACAGAAATGAGCATATGCAACGTGCTTGATTTGAGTCTGGACTGTGATTAGATGGTTTCAGACAATCAGGGGAAATAATTTAACTGGTGCTCATAGCACATGTGCAGAATGACAAGCACCATCCAGGAGGAGCAGAAGAGGATCCACAAAATGCGGAGTTTCACAGGTGCTTTCTGAATCATGACCTGTTAAAGGAAAACTTAGCTAATAATATTAGAACCATGAGAGCACTGAGATTATTTATATTCCTCTTATGCTAAAAATATAGATTCTGCTTCACTGTGCATCAGTAATAAAGTACAAAATTTGCCATGCCTAAAAATAACAGCCTGCTTTTCTAAATCAGTCAGTACAAAATGTCCTGTTCTTTTATTTAGAGCATCTTACAGACGCAGTAATCTCTTGAACATTATTTGATCTGAAAGCAATTATTAAGCAGTGATTACAACACATCTGTACTGCTTATGGCCATATATGATTAATTTGACTAAGACAGACTGTTTCCTAACACTGTGAGACATTTCTCTTTCTGCTCAAATAGCCCCAAGGCAAACAACATTTTTTTTCTTAGCAGCAGTGAAGCCCCGTGAATGTTCACAATCACTAGATTGTGCTCACAAGGCTAGTTTGAATAGGACTGAAGAGGAATAATTATCCTTTTGAAATGTCTTTGTCCCCTTTGTTACCAATATTGTAGATGAAATTAGCCCTAACTTAGGAGAGCAGCATGGTCCTGTGCTCAGCATTAACCTGAGCCCGAAAACATGAACCCTCTTCCACGCCTGCTGCTCTGCATGGCCTGCGTGACCTTCAGTAATTCATTTGCTCTTTTTCTGCCTCAGTTCCCCACGTATGAAATAGATATCCTGCCATAGCAAAGGGAACTTCATTCATATAGTCTGCATCTCATCTTAGAAATCTGACAGAAAATAAATGAGAACAAATACAAAGTCCAAGGATTTGAAGGTTCAAAAGGAAAGTAGATGTTGCAGGACCATGGTTTCAACTGCACTTCCTCAACTATTTGTAATGCAGAGGTTTCATAGAAGTGATTGACTTTTTTTAATATATATTGTTTAGATAGTGAGCATAAATAAACAAAAGGTTTTGTGTGTAACAATTGCTACATATCTAGGGTGTAATTTATTTAAAGTAAATGCCTTTCAACTTTTTTTAGTAAATTTTGCAACAGCCAATTTTTGGAAAATTTCTCTTTTTACACTCTTTAAACTATTACCTCCTGTGGAGAGTTAAAATCCATCTTCAAGTTTGCCTGTGTACAATGCAAATGTTCTGCATCTGTGCAAGATGCTTTTGGGAAAAATCCTGGGATGTATCCCCAGTAGCTTTCTGTACTCAGTCAGCTTCAGAAAATCATGGTATGAGAGGTGCCAGAGAAGAGTGAGCAGTTTTTGTAAAGGGATATCATGCATCAAAAAAACTATTACAGCATTTCAAATGAGTCCTCTAACAATTGCATATGCAAGAGCGAGTAGTAGAAGCAGAAATTAGCACTAAAATGTCATTTTCACAGCAAGGAAGGTCGCTAGGGATGTTCCCTGGGCTCTGCTCAAAGACAAGTGTCACAGTGTCACCCCTAGACAGGAGAGGCAAAGCCTGCTTGCCATCATACAGCTGCACAAACAGTTTGCCACATCTTTCCCCTTCCCAGACAGGATATTATAGAATGGAAAAAGATTCAGAGAAAAGCAACAAATAGAGGAAGAGGCAAGTGCCCAGACAGGAATCAGTAAAGACTTTTCTGCCTAGAAAAGGCATCTGAGGCAGACAGTGATCAAGGTGTGCAAAACAAAGAGTGGCATGACAGAGATACAGATCAACTGCTCTTTGTCTCTTCCTAACCACAGTCTAAAAGGCATCAAATGAAATTAGTAGGTGGCAGGTTTAAAGCAGACAAAAGGTATATAGGCGTCTAAACTCTGGAAGTTCCTCCTACCATACCTAGTAAAAGGTAAGGGCTTGTTAGGATTTAAGTGAAGCTTCTGAACCCCAAGCTCTCTTGAACAAATCTCACAAAATATTTGCAACAGTTTCTTGGTTTTCTTTTCTCTTTTTGCTATGTTTTATGTAATTACATTAAATTATGCTTTAGCTATTAGCTGCTCTCTGAGCCCTGCCAGTTTGCCGTTTCTTCCACCTCAAAAATTGAGTTAATAGGGAAGATCTTGATTCTGCTAATTATTATTAATAATAATTATAATAATAGTGAATAGCATGTGATTTCTGGATATAAAAGACCTGTAAATTCTTTCCACATTGCAAATACCTTGACCTGCTAAACTGTCCATGTCAACTTTTTTTAAAAATGAGCTATTCCTTTCCCCCATCACTGTAAGAAAATATTCTGTGGGAAACATTTGTAAGGGACACTATTAATGTTTTCATTTTTCTGTGAGGAGAGTCATCCATTTCCCATTATTCATTATGTGTGTATGTGTGTGTGCAGTAAAAATACAGCTTTTACTCTCCTAACTCTCTTTAAAGTCATTGACTTAACTACTAATTTGGGCTGCATGAAAGCTAGTGACTAAAATTCTAATCTAATTCTTAACATCCAAATAAATAATGCACTTCCACTTGGATAGTGCATTTTCCTTTCTGTTTTACCTGTGGCATTGCATAAAGGGAATTCTTTATACACTAATAGTGGCTTCATCTTTCTGAATTGTAAAAAAAATATTTCCTAGAACTATGGCCCAAGAGTCTGAGGCCTTCTTGCATGTCACTTTATCTATGTAATCTGACCATGTAGTTCAGTTAATGTCTGTCCCATTTCTGCGACCCACTTACTTTACTAATGTTTGTAAAATAATGACTCGAGGTAAAAATCAGCAGTTGCATATAAATGACTTTAAAAAAAAAAAAAAGGAAAAAAAAAAAAGAAAGAGAAGAAAACCCTATAGAAGTTTACTATTGGCTTACTTTTTTTCTAAGGGCCAAGGGCTAGATGTTGTGATACCATATATGCTGAAGGAATTTGTTTTGTATTTGAAAGATCTTTAAATTACATCCTTTGTATGGCCCTTTAAAACACAGGTTTTGTTTTAATACACACAAAAATGAACCAATCAAAAATACACAAAAAAGGTTATTTTATTCTATTAGAAAACACAGAAATGTAAAATATCTACTGTACTACTATTCTGCTTTCTAATTACTGTAATTCTGAATTTTTATTGATTTTATTCACTTTTCCAGGTGGCATCCTTGGTTTCTCTTAACCATGTGTGCCCAGAACAAAAAGCCTCAAATTCTGAACACAATTCACTTTCTTGACCATCCCCACTGTAGTCCAGTTGTTGTCTGTCTATCAGTCAACTTTGGATTTGCCCAGTGTCATATAGGTTAAACAGAAATAAAAACACTGGCAAAATAATGTGATTTTTTTATTACTGGTGGTGGTGGTACTACTTTTAATATTGATATATTCAAATTCATTGTCATAAGTTAAGCTGGTCTGTTACATTATTTTTATACACACCATAGAATCTAATAAAGTACTTGCTCACTCAGACATAGTAGGTGGTTTCACTATGTGGCATGTGCCAACTTCTGCATTTAAAGTGTACATATGGCATCAGAAATAAACCTTTCCAGTTCAAAAACAGCTTACAACATAAGTAAAATGGATTGGGGGTTTTTTTTGTTCCTTAGGGTACGACTTCCCAGTACAAGAAAGATATGGACATAGTGGAGAAAGTCCAACACAAGGCCTCAAAAGTGATGAAGGGACTGGAGCATTTCTCCTGTAAGGAGACAGAGATCTGTGACTGCTCAGCCTGGAGAAGAGAAAGACTCAGGGAATCTCACTGATGTGTATAAATACCTAAAAGGAGGGTGCAAAGAGCACTCTTTCCAATCCAATGGAGGCAATGGGCACAAACCAAAACCACTCTGACCCCCAGGAAACACATTTTCAAAGTGAGGATGACCAAGCACTGGCACAGGTTGCCCAAGTGGATTCTAGAGTCTCCATCCTTAGAGATATTCCAAAGCCTTCTGGTCACAGTGCTGGGAAAGTAGTTCTAAGCGGCCCCAGGGGGTAGGCCCCTTTCCACATCAGTCATTCTGTGATTCTGTAAAAGCTGACAGAATTACACACCTTTGCAAGGATTTTCATCAATTTTTCAGGTATTATGTCATCAGTTAATAGTTTTCCCTCTAATTTATAGGTTGGAAAACAGTGATTTGTAATGACTAAATACCAGCCAGCTTGCAGCAAAGAGGGGAGTAGCATCCATCTCCTCTGAGTCCAAGGGCAGTGCCATCTGGTCAAACTGGTGTGAATACCAGCCAGAGCAATGGAGGACGGTGCATGGCAGCCATGCATATTTATAACATGGATGATGAAAAAAGCCTAACAAGATGAAGCTCAGTCTAGAGGAGCTGATCTGTTTTCAAAGAGGACATTGTGTTCCCTATGTGTTCAAAGAATGCCTGTGCTGGTATTTATGCACTCCAAAGCCACAAGAGCACGAGTGAAAAGTAGTTTGGTTTTCAATTTAAGGTCCTGTCATTTAAATGTCCCATTCCATTCTTGTGGGATCTACCAAATTAAGACAAAACACCACAAAGTGAAGAAATGGAACAGAAATGTGTGTTAATCACAGTGAGCTAAATGTGTTGATAAAGCAAAACTTGAAATACCCTGAGGTTGGAACTTTAAAAATTTTTTTCAGGTAAATCACTCCTTAAACTGAAGCAGTAGTTAACTATAAATATGTAGAAATCTCAGACAGGTAGCAACATCATGTAGCAGAAACATTGTAAATTATTAGAAATGCCATTAAACTATTTGCTTCGATGCTTCTCAAGAAAATAATGTGACAGTTATGATCCATTCGTTGTGAAGTTCTTTGTCCTTGGTTTATATCTTTTCATTGCTGACTTCCTGCAAAAGCTGTGTTACTAACAGGCATGTCAGCCTCTACATTTGGTACATGACACACAGCTGGACTATTTGTTCTGAATGTTCTTTGTAAATTTAGCCTGTTTTCATAGAAAACCACTTCTGAATTGACATTGGCTTTCTCTGAAGATATCTTCTTGTTTCTGAATGCTTACAGCTATAACTGAGACCCCTAAATGCAGTGTTCTCACCAGCCCCCCACCAGAACCAGATTTTGAATAAGAACTTCTGGACAAATGAGCCATAATTCCTGACTGATAATTCCACACTATAATCACTGAAAAAAAATCTGCGCATGCATGCAGCTGCCTGATCCTAGCAGCTTGCTCCCATATGATATGGAAATTGTGCCTATATTACAAGAGGGGGCAGATGGCAGCATGGCCAGACATACCTGGTACAGTTTAAATTTTACTAGTTTGGGTAACCTGGAAGCAAAGTCCAAGAAAATTGTGCTGCTTTGAGATGTATGGGCTCCCCTCAAGGATCTGAACTGCTGCATCTTTATTTCTGTTGGTGCTGGATTGGTTTCATCAAAATGGTTGATCAGAAAGTCCTCTGTGTTACGTCTCTGACCACAAAGTGTTCAGAGCTTCTTTGCAAATACTATGGCAAGCAGAAGAGGTAACTCTAATTCATGGGAGGTCTAGTTCAGGCCTGTTTCTGGGTTTAACTGGTCAGGTCTAATTGTATGGCTTCCAGTCAGTACCTGATTTCTGCAGAGAAAAAGCAATAAGTTCTTGTTTAAGCCAATATGTCCTTTTTAAATCACCGTAGCAATTGAAATCTTTCACCAGGGAGAAAACAGGCAACAAATTGTCCCATTCTTTTTCCCAGTCCTTATGGTAAAGTGAATTGCCTGATCTTTAGCAGAGATGTTGCTGGAGTATATCACGGTGTGGAAAGGTGAAATGTGTCTAGCACAAGGCAGGGTAATCCGTTCCAGACTCATGTGTAATGCAGGGGAAACAGGTGCAAACAATTGAGCTGGCTGTCAGTAAGACACGGTGATCGCTTTTGATATCTTAATCGTTGGTTGATCCATGTGCAACATTGGCAACATCACTGTCATAGCTGACTGCCTTCTGCACATCTGTAAACCTTTTCTGGGTGCTTCTTGAAGTGTGTGTGAGCCCATGAAGTCCTGACATCATGAGAAACTAAATTGGGCATGATTGCTGTCATTTCCGTTTTCCTGCTAGAAAACCAGAGAGTTGACAAATGTCAATAACTGCTAATAGCTCACTACTGTTTGTCAAATGCCACACAGGACAGGTGTGAAGAGAAAGCAGTGTGTTTCTCTGAGCACCACTCAGCAGCCAAGTCATTTGTGAGACCGTTATCTAATTGCTTTTGCAGATAAAGAAGTTGCTGTTTCTTCACTTCATGACCCCCTGGTAAACATTCAGCATTAAACATGTTCCCACTGTATCTACTGACCTGCAGCAAACCGTGCTGCAGGTTTCCTTACAGGTAATAACAATCATTTGAAAATAAGTTTAGCCCACAGAATAGCTTTAGGTGTAATGCTATCAGCCAACAAATTAGCCACTTCCTCTCTATTTTCCTGCAGAAAACATTACCACAATTATATATTCCTAATTTATGATCTTCCCACAAAACATGACACTGAAACTACTGACACAGGCTGCTGTGGTGGGTGCCTCTCTTTCTACCTCCACGGGGTTATGCTAACTTGAGGACAGATGGTTTTTACAGAGCAATAAGATCTGTGCATTCTGCCTGTTTTAAACTTCAATTTAATTTTGAAATAATAAAATGGGGTTTGTATCTCTACACAGGGATTTTTAATCTCTTGTTTGTGTTCACAGAAGGTTTTCACGTGAAAATTGTTTTGCCTCAGAAGGAAGGCTTGTTCATGCAAAAATATAGTCAGTGCTGTACATGTTTCATTAATTTCCTCAATAATTATTTTGATCCCTATTTTATGTTATGAGAGTGAATATTTTGCCTAGCTATAAGATGTATTTCAGTCACCATTCAGTCAATTAGTTCTTAAATTATTTTAAAGCATTTCTTGAGAATAATAACATTTCAGGCCTGACATGCAATCTTTTATTTCATACTTTTGTATGGCTGCAACATGTTTAGCCAAGTTTCTCCTACATTCACTGCATATTTCTTCTGACACACTTATTAACTCTTCCAAGAGACCAGACTAAAGAAGTCATTTGAAGCATTTGATTTTCCTTGCTGTTTGATCCTCTATGACTCACTGATTTATCTGAGGTAGGCAACTCCAGGCAGCTAACTTCCAAACAACACTGCAGTGAAAGCTTCCATGATTTTGTATTTTCATAAAATGTCAAGAGAGTTTCCGTATCCCAGACAGTATAATATAGTTATGGGGACTATGGTTGGAACATTAGATTTTAAAAAAATTCCTTCTCTCTCTATTCATCAACAAAAGAAGCAGATGGGCAGATAAAATCTACAATGATATTCTCCTGTCTTCCAAACTAATCAGAAAATACAGAGAAATGGCCCAGTCCAATTCCTTGTTAAAACTGTCAAAATCAAAAAAGGATTCATTTCATGTTGCCAGGCCTTTGTTCATCTCAGTACCCACTGCATCCTCATTTCACAGGTGTCACACAAGTTGGTTCTGTTTATCATTACACAGGGTATTTAATTTCAGTTGTTTCAGGACCAATGTACAGTGATGATAAGGAACATGTTTGCTTCACATAGAAATAACAGAACAAACTTAATTTTAATAATGTTGAAGATAAGAAAGAGCCTGTCTGTGTTGGTGCCTCATCTTCTCTATCCATGTAATACCGCAGGAAAGAATGACAAAAATTCCTATGGCCCTACATAACATATCTACTGCATTCTCCATACTGTTACATCAGTTCTGGGGAAGAGCAGCAAGACTTCATGGAAGAATATCCAACACAGTAGTGGTGTTCTTCTCATAGAGTTTGAAATCAGAGCTGAATATGACTATAAGCCATTAGTTTGTCTGCTCTCGTTCTCCTACTCTAAGGAAGATCTTGTAAACAAGGCTTGAACCATGTTTTCTAGATTGTCCTAAAACCTTCCCATAAGGAAAATGTTTCCCATTTCTTTTCCTGCCAGAGACTGATTAGAAAGAGATAGAATCAAGAGATTATATCTTTTCCCAACTTAATTATACCAGATGGGATGCCTTTGAGTTTTGTAATTTATAACCCTTAGGGTTTTAGGCTGCAAGAGGTGAATATTTAAGTTTCTGTATATATTATAAGACACTGATTTTTATACATATAAATAAAACATAATATATAGACTTAATATATACATTCATTTAATATATGGGTGTTTACAGGTATTTATAGTCAAATTAAGTTACTTGGGATCAAAAGTAGCATCCAACACCTTTCTGAAGTCACTCTCCCCGTAAATACCTACGGTTAGAGTTGTGCTTCTACTTCTTCCATCTTACCTTAAATAGGTAACTTTTTAGGACTGAGGATATATGTAATACGTGTGTTGATAAGTGACTAGCTCCTTTCATATGCCAAAACCAAGCAAGTTATATCCCTGGGATAAGGAATTACAGCATCTTCTTTCATCCAGCTTTCACCATCAACCAAACATGGGGACAGTATAGGAGAGCACACCCTCATTAATACCCACAGTGACCAGATAATCTCAATAATGAAATAAATTTTACTACTTTCCTTCAAAAGTATGCTCTTTCATTTCTAGTTTTTTCTACTTTCTATTCAGGAATTTTTCAGAGATCCTCTGTCTTGGCTAGGAATCTGCAAAGTGACCTCTGTGGTTGCAGGAAGCTCACAGCTTACAGCATGAATGAAAAGCTTTAACTCTGGTTTTGTTTGACAGGTTTTCAAAGGCACAAAGCTCAACACACTCTCTCTTTTTGCAAGTTACATGTTTTTATGTACTGCTATTTTTTCCCTTTGGAAAGATTTAACTCCTAGTGGAAACCCTTTGGAGCACCTGGCTCAGGAGAGTAAAAGAAAGGAAAGCTTGATTTATAGAGGATGCCAGTGATTTTCATCTCACTGTGAAACTTGGCTCTTCCATTTGATGCCTTTTAAAGCACAACCATGTGTGAAAAATAATGAATCTTTATAACTTCCTTTACCTTCTAAAACAAAAAGGTAATGTATTTCTTTCAAAAGCTGATTGCTTTTCACAGTCTTATATTTCCTTTCAAAATATATTGCTGTATACAGTATAGATCATTTAGGATGGATGTTGATAGGTAATCCAGTAGTAAATCCTTAGTGATTCCATAATATCATAATTAAATACTAAAGCATTAGAAAAACAAATCTGGACAGTATGATTGACCTTTGAAAGAAAAGCTTCATAAGACCAGAAAGAACTTATATAATTATATGCAAAATTATGACTATATAGTGAGGCCCAGCTGTTTGCAGTGACATAATGCCACATATGTATTCCACCTATCCGATCACATCCGTCCTCTCCAAACCGTGGTGCAGTTTGCACTTAATCACATCTGCACTTTAGATTACCCACAGCCCCCCAGCCTGCATCTGCCAGTAGCCCACTGGCTCTCACCATATTCAAGAGGAGCCCCAAGGCAGCAGAGCTGAAGGAGCCCCAGCACAAAAGGGGTTTTCTCCCCTAGACACCTAGATAATAGATATTAAGAGGTTTCTCCCAAGCATGGGGCCAGGGAAGTGTTCCTGGAGCCTGTGGTCTCTGCCAGCCCAGGGGCTGCTGGGGCAGGGCAGGAATTTGCATTCCACAGACAGGCAGGTGCAAAGTTATGTTTGCTCATATTTTGGCTGAAAATGTGTGGCAGAGCACATGAAGAGACAGCCAGCACAATGTATGTGACCATTAAGAGCCTGGTATAGAAGGAGCCAGCACGGGCTGCACTGCACTACTCTGCTGCTCTGGACAGGCTGGGAGCATTGCAGACTTGAGGATCCACAGTCTCATCTACAACTCTGACCAATATGTTTTTGGTTTGGCAGCCAGCTTTATCAGATAAACCCAATCATTCAAACTTAGAGAGTAACATTTTTTGGCACACTCAGCTATATGAGACATAATGTCTATATTAGAAGTTGATATGGAAAGATGTAAATGATAGATCAGATGTCTTCAACACAGATTTAAATGCTTAGTTTGAAAATGAGGCAATTAAGGCAGTAAAATGGCAATCTGCAAAATCTTGTGTGATATGATATTGAATGGAAAGCAAATGTTTGCTGTTACGCACAATAGTAAAAATCTGTGGCATGAATTAAAAATACCAGGAATTATACTCAAAATTAATAAAAGACGCTTAGCCCTATCCCAAGTAAATCCCTAGAACATAGTGGATGCTGAGAGGTTACATGGAATTAAGCATTGACTGTACAACTCCGGGGAAAAAGCTCCATTGTGGGGTATCTAGTTTGTCTAAGTGAGTAAGACCCTGAGCTGCAAACAGGCACTGAACTATCTATTTTCCCTTTTCTTTTACATCTCTGTAAGCATCTGACATTTGATGCTACTGAAAACAGAATAGTGGACTAAATTAGCCTTTGATTGCCTTAATACCTATATATTGATATATATTTTTAATTGCATTGCAGGAAAAATGGGGGAGACTAAGCAGTTCAGCAGTTAGGTGGCATTTCCACCATTCTACAGTGATATCTGTCATGTACTCAGAGCAAGAAGAGATTTTTCAACATAACCAAATGTGGAGAAATTAATTTCCAATTCTCTTTCAGTCAAATTCAATCCTTTGGCTAACTTCTTGATCACAGCCTCAGCATTTGGCCTATTTATATAAAGAACTTCCTCTTTATTTATCAGCTTGATGAACCAGGATCACCACAACTCTACAGAAACTGCTGTGTAGACAAAAAATGCCAAATGCTTCAAAATTAAGGAAGCTCTGACATTGAACCAATAGGAAGGGTACTCACAGGTTACCACAGCCAGCTAGGCTTTTGCAAGCACATGAGAAATAAGAAATTATCCAATACCTGCAAAAAGGTTGTCCTTGACTGCTATAGCCAGACTAGCCTTTACATCTGTAAGTCACATCGAGGAGACTCTGGAAAGAATTAATTGTTCTGGAAGAAGCTGGATAAATCATGTTTTAAATTATTTTTGTGGGAAGGGAGCCCTTTAGTCTATTAACAAATGGTTTGCAAACTGACCCTGTATTCTATTTATGTATTAACTGAATAGTTTAATGCATTTCAGCTTTTTGTGAGTTGTTCCAAAACAGTCTGTCAATGGTTACATGAGTCATAGGTCATTGTCTCTGAGAGCTGATTGGATGACTGTAGATTTTAATAAGAAGACAAAATGTGAAAAACAGCACCCAGAGAATAAAGCACTTTAAAAGGTCTGTGCCAAAAGATTAATCAATTATGTTGAACTGCTTTAGTTTGGAGACTTACAGACTTTTATGACATATGAGCACTCAAAACACATGGGTGACATGACCTGCAAATAACAGCTAACTGGATTCACCACTTCAGCTTGGACTGTTTCATACTCTACAGACGCATCTATTTTATGTGATTTGGGTCAACACATAAAGCGTGTTTCTTACAAAACAAAGTTTTCATTTGCTCTAAACTGTTAAAGGCAGACAGTAAATGCACGGCCTTGACCGCAGTTGATCCAAGCTGTTTCTTCTTGCTTCCCATTCAATGAAGAGCAGCTGCACAAGCAGGCTCAGTTTAAGAAACACAGAAGTCCTGCTGCAGAGCCGCACTCCTACATCTGCTGCCATGCCTCGGATTTCCCTCTGACGAGCCCCAGAGGTACTCACACACCACACAACAGGTGACTTGGCTCAGGAATCTCCCTCCTAGGGCCTGCTTTATGACATCAGTGCAAACCAAACTACTCCTTTTCATCCCAGCAGGGACAAAATAGCTCTTCAGGAACCTCATCTCCTTTGCATTACCACATTGAACTTCTTGTTGCTGTACTTCCCCATCCTTGCCAGATTTTGTGCTTCCTGCCCTTGATACAAGATACAGTTTTGCAATTTTAAGAGGGATTTTTCCTTGAAGCACTTGTGATGTCATTGCAGGCAGTGAATTCCCTAGCCCATCTGCAAGCCCTGCCAGGGGCTGCCTTCAGGACCACAGCCTCCCCAAACACACATTTGCCACAGTTTGACCCCAGGACTCCCATGAGCCATGTGCCTACCTTGAATGTTTGCAGGCCCATGGGATCCAAGCCATTCTTCCTGTCAGCCCCTTTGACCCTATTCCTTCAGCATCCTACCTTGACTGCTTTCTGTCCTTGTGCCAGGGCTTCAGCTTGCAGGTGGTTGTTATGAGCCTTTTCCTCTTGTACACAATGAGGACACTTTCTCACCCTGCAGAAGGCTGCAATCACTCAATAATGATTCAGGTTGACAGCTATAATGGGGACATCTATGTTACACATAGACATCTATCTGATCAGCAAAGTCAGATGAAATAAAACGCCTCTGAGTCTCTAAACTCTGGAGTAAAACTGTGTTTCCTGGAGGCCAAAGCAAGAACAGAGGATATAAAGCCTCAGGGCCTAGGGCTTTGTTCAGCATGACCAAAGCAATCCTCCATAAATCATTATCTTAAAAGCAGCAGCAATGGGTTTCAAATCATCATTCAAATGCTAAACATTCAGTTCCTTGGCTTAAATATTTGGTTCTTTGGCTTCTAAGCCATTAAAAAACCTCTCTTTTAATGTTTCCTTCACAATTTTTGAGGACCTATAAATTTGTTGGGGTTCAGTTTAAATCTAAAGTAACTGGATTCTCATGAAACTCTCCCTGGGACTTTTAAGGAAAACACCAAACATCTCAACAGCAATCAGTCTTGAGAAGCAGTTGCTGTACCTTTCAGAGGCATTTAACTCTCACATAAATCATGGCATTCGAACTGATTCCTTGAGTCACTATTAGTGATTCCAGAACAAAAACCAGAAATGTAGTTGAAATTTAGGCCAAATCAACCACAGACTGAAGGAAATGGTTGTGAGATCACTTGTACCACAGTGAGGATCCCTGGGGCAGGCGGTGGGAAGGATGCTTGTAAGTGCAGTTAGAAACCACGTCAGCTACACTGACTGTCAAATTTATCACTTTATTTATAACCACACCTAGACTAAATAGACTTCTTGTCTTTTAAGTTGATTTTTAGTACCTGTGTTGTCAGGAGTTGAATTTGAACACAGGGAAAGAAAATTGTCAGCACTTTCTGAAATTAGGTTATTTTTGTAAAAAGGCCTGAGTAAACAGCATTATTGACTGTTCAGACCATTCATCTTGCACAAAAATCATAGAATCATAGAACGATTTGGGTAGGACGGGATCTTAAAGATCATCTAGTTCCAAACCCTCTGCCATGGGCAGTAATACCTTTCAGTAGACCAGGCTGTCCAGAGTCCATACCACCTGGCCTTGAAGGGATGTGGCATCAATAAATTCTCTGGGTGACTTGTTCCAGTGTCTCACCACCATTCCTGTAGAGAGTTTTTTCCTAATTTCTAATCTAAACCTACTCTCTTTTATTCTGAATTCATTCCCCCTTGTCCTGTCACTATGTGCTCTTGTAAAATGTCTCTCTCCATATTTTCTTGCACGCTATCCTTAGTTACTAGAAGGCCACAATTAGGTCACACACAAGCTATCTTTCCCAGGCTTAAAAATCCAGTTCTCTCAGCCTTTCCTCATGGGAGAGGTGATCCATCCCTGTAATAGTTTTGGTGGCCTTCCTTTGGACTCCAACAGGTTGGTGTTCTTCCTGTGCTGAGAACCCCAGAATTGAACACTGAAAGATTCTGGGCTCTTGTCTGACTCTTGCCAGTTGTACATAAAACCCTTGGGACTAACCTTGCCTTTAGATGTGGAAAAGAAAACAAACACTGAGGAGGACTCTCCTCCAGTTTCTTCCCATTCCATTTCACACTGAAAGACTTTATTTTGTTTGCATTATCTGGGATGTATGAGAGACAGATAAAGCTGTGTGAGTTTTTGTGTGTGTTCATTGCTTTCAGAATATCAAGTCTATTAAACACTGCAGCAAAGTGATTTTAACTTTTAAAGAGCCTTTTATTTACAGCCATTAAGTCACCCAGCGTCTGAATGAAAGAGCAGGTCACCTAGCCCTTCAAACAGTTGATATTTAATTAGACTGCAGTTGTCCAAGTTGTCCAAGATTGAGGGACAATTTGTATCTCTATTTGCCCTGAAGGCATCTGATGGGTGCAAGCACTGAAAATGGGGGCTGACCTGACTTCTGGCTCTTCAGATCAAGAGTTACCAACAGGCCAAAAAAACAAAACTTCAGAACAAGTTATTTGAAGGAAGCTGTAGCTGCTCCTGCCAGTGGTTTTGCATTGACACATAAAGATAAGGAAGCTACAGCTAAAACCAGCGCAGATGCAGTACTCAGGTGAGTAGGCATAGTAGGCATGCTTAAGGATAATATCACAGGGAAATTACACTACTCAGGAGATTCCTAAATCCAATATATCACAGATCAGTGCTCCTTGGGATGGATTGGACACAGACCAAAAGAGCTGAGGGCTATGCTTAAAGCCACTTTGGACAACCAGAATGGCTCTACAAGGACTTGCAATCACCCCACTGTCTATTTCACCTTTGCTCTATATTTAAGTAGAAGAAATGTGTGGCTAAGTTTAGTGATCTTTGTAAGAATGCTTGGAAATGTCCACATTTTCTCCTTAAATCTATCTTCCTATTGTCCCTTTCTACTCACTTTTATTTAGATTTTTGTTTTATTTTTTGAGTCAACAGATCATATCCCTGGAGGTAGATTGCATAATTGTGAAATCATAGAGACCAGAGAAACAATCCCATAAGTACTCCCTAGGGCATAACCAACATGGAAATGGAAAAAAGTGTTCTCCCAAGGCTGGTGCCTCCCAGACAGTTATAGTCTTTAATGTTCTCTCAGCTTCTGTCTTGTACATAAACCATGAGACACATGGCCTCTTTGCATCATTATTTTGCAGCTGCTTTTATTGCTCCATCATTGACACTAGAATTTGAAAAGCAGGTTGGAAGTAAAAACATTCACAGTTGCTGGAAATATGATGGTTGACCTGCCTTTCTCAGGTTCATAATTTTTCTTTATTCTGTAACTAGTCTTCAACCTGTTTGTAATTGTAAAGAAGTAAAAAACTTCTCTGCCATGACGCAGGGAGAGCAGCAATGACTTGAATCACGTGCCAAGGAGTTAGGTAATCGCTTGTTTTCATAGGGATTTCACCATTTTTGTAGTGTGGTCCAAATATAGGCACGGAAAAAAGGAGGGGGTACCTGCCTAAAAAGATGACTATACCTCACCTAGGTCTCTTTCTCCCCCTCAAGACATTCTATTTACTATAAAATTTTCCACATACCTAGCAGAAACCAGCAGAATGACTCTGTTGAGACCTCTTTGTGCTAAGCCTGTTGGTGGTGAACACGCAGGGGGCAGTGAGAAAGCTGAGGTGATGCAGATCAAGTCAGGTCAGGTGAGCCATTAGAAATAAGTCTAGGGGTAAGGAGAGTCTCTCCAGGCCCAAACACTGCTGAGACCTTGCTGACCTTCTTCACTGCAGCATCTTTCTGCCATGCTTTGGGCTGGGGAGGGACATAGGGCTGGTCAGTGCAGTGGGTGGCAGCCGCCTCAGCAGGAGGTGCATTGTGAGAATTACCCTGGCTGCTGTGTAAAAATCCCTGAGACATAAACTCCTTTCTCACAGCAGCAAAGCACCTTTCCAAAAGAAAAAAAAAAAAAAAAACCAAAAAAAACCTGTTTGCATAATTTTTGACAAGCTAATTTTTTTAATAGTTCTACAAAGCGTGATTTATTTCTTTTACTCCAGCTTTGGACTGAAATTGCACTTCTAGTTCATGTTTCTCTATGCTTCTAATGGCTTTTGGCCACGTACTCCACAGCTGAAGTTGTAATGGTGACTATAAATAATTTTACTAACAGAGAATAATTTGGCTTCTCATGCCAGAAGCCAGAGTCTGCCCCTGAGGTACCTTTGCTAAGGTAAAAACTCTGCTCCCTTCCCACCCTGGGCTGATGGATTTCAAAACCTTCCCAAACACAAGGAGGGGGAGTTCTTTGATACATCACATCTATTTGCCACAGTGATCTGTCTTGCAACAAAGTAAACACAAGAGGATGTCAAAATGTCCTGCTTTCTCTGGTTAACATTATTCACAGTAGATATAGTGTTTATGTGAGGGGGTGACGAGACTTTAAAGCAAAAGGTAAAGTATAATCAAGGAAGGTTGGAAGGTTATTTAGATATATATCAGTTTAAGGCTTTTGATATAACATCATGATGTCAGCTTGGGTTAAACCTCTAAGATTGAGACTGAATATAAGAGGGATAGTCCATCATGGAGAATGGGGTTTCCAGAGACCTGTAAGGTTAATCTAAATTATCCTGGAGATTAGCCCAGAGACAGCGAATGGTTCCACAAACATCACCACTGCTGTCCCAGGAAGCCATGTGATACCTTCAAACCTCAGTTAGCATTTTCAAGGAGACTAATCCTGAGCTCACTAGTGAGGAGAGGACATAATTTTATAGGTGAGGCTGTCACTCTCTCCCAGGGTGAGTTATGGGGCTGGGCTGGCTGTGGAACAGGAGCATACAAGTTACAGGTCAAGCTCTTCAAAGGCTGTCAGCTCAAGCAAATCCACTCTGCAAATTTAAAGCTCTTCATCCTGAAGCATCAAGCAATTTATTCTATTTTAGAAGAGAAATAAGCTGTGACCCTGTTTCTTGTATTTCTAGCTACTATCTTTGACTTATTATAGTCATCATTCAATTACTTTGTGAGAGGTGTGTAGCATCAGTAACATGGAAAAGTTCCCAGAAAGCTTTTGAGTTCTTACTCTGCATGTTGAAGAGAAAGATGCTAAACTTTTGACACCAGAAAGTGCAGATTGCTATCTGCAGAGATTTGCTACACAGATTCAATTCCAGGACGCTTTCTTAAAATTAATTTCACATGCAGCTGCTGAGCACAGGTACCCAAAAAATGACAGTGTCATGACGATAAGTGACATTTGTGTATGTCATTGCCTCCCCAGCATGTGCCTACAGTCCATCTGATACATATACGGTTTTCTTAGTACAATATAAACATTGAGTTTTCACTTTTCATCCTTAACTTACTTCATAAATTACATAAGGGAAACTTGCATAGACTTCAGATTCCAGTTGTGCAAATATTTACTTCGGTGCAATTTTAAATGAACACAGTGGATTCCCATTGTTAATACTAGATTTAAATAGAGCTGTGAACACAAATGGGATTGTAATAAATTAGGAAAACTTGGAGTACGTAGGAAGTGAGATGACATGGGCAACATGAAATCACACAATGACTACAGCTACATTTTAATTAAACATTCAAATAATATCAGGCTACCAGGTACTTTCAAAATCATGTTTCATTGATTACAAGCACTATCATGGTAAGAAAAATAACATAGTAAGAATTCAAACAAAAATAATGTGTAGTTATGAAAGGATTATGAAAATACAGACCAGTGCTGATGCTCTGATTATTTTGACTTAATTTTAGTTTTATGTACAATTAGTTACAATTAATTACTAGTAATTATGATTAATTACAATTAATTACAATATAGGTAAATGTACTTATATGTGGTGGAAGAGGAATAAACAATGCATTAAAACTCTGGTCACTTTAAATAAGAAAAACATTTAAAACTGCCCTGAAGCCAGTGGGAGTTTGTTTCAAATGCCTAGAACTGCAGAAAACTATAGGCACATGTAATAGTTTTCTGTTTCATTTAACTTTCTTATTCAAAATGGAAATTGTGTGGTAATCAAGAAGTAGGGAATTCTGTTCCTGACTGAAGCATCTATTGGGATATGCTGTCTTAACACTGTCTGCTCTAAAATATTATTTCCTATAAGAACATTTCACACTATTGGTATTCTGAAGGGAGGTGACAGCCATGACCATTCAGGCACCTCTTTGTTCTTGTCACCAACCAACTCTAATTGTCAGCTGAAGTGCCTGAAGTTTTGAAACATGCAGACTTCATTTCTTGTTTCTGTTTCACTTGAGAACTGAAATTGTCAAATACCACAAAAGAGACAGTTGGTCAAATTTTCAGCTCAGTTTTCCAGATTCAAAAAATGTGGACAAGTCGGACAATCTTCAAGTAAACACACAAACAGTCCAAAGCACAGAGATAGATCCAAACCAAACCAAGAGCCTGGATCTCAAAGTTCCCGCATTTCATTGATGCTTGGGTCCAGATCCAAAAATCTCACTGAGCCCCATTGTGTACAAAGGGATGAACCAAACCCATGCCCAAATCACCTTTCTTTTTTAATTCCTCCTCAAGCTGTGAAGGTGTCTGCCTCTGAAACCAAGCACTGAGCATCATTTCTCATGTTGCTCTCCAGCTGGGCGGTTGTTAACAGTTGAAGGTGAACACTGTCAACATCCTTTGAGGCTCGGCCAGTGAAAAACCAAAGGTTTGAATAAATACTGTTGACTTAGCCATGATCTCATGAGACAGCAGATCTGTGTTTGCTCAAAAGGCCAAAATATTTAGATAACAATAAGAGCTATTTTATTTTTACCAGTGAATAAAGTGATAGTAAGAGGTTCAGCACTTATAGGCTTAGTTTTTTAAAAGTAACCAGTAATTTGGGGTTCTCAGTATGAAACACCATATGCTTGATTTTTCAGAAAATGCTGAATATTTTAATTCTGAAAATTAGAATGTGTTAGAATTACCAGTCTTTTTGTTTGTTTGCTTTGCTTTGCTTAAAAGTGTCAAGTAACAACTTCTAGAAATATGAAAATATTGCTGCAGTAGATATGATTTCTGTGGAAAAAATAGACACAGTCTTCTGCTTTCTCACATCTGTGCAATGAAAATTTTTGAAAGAGACATCTATGCATTTCCTGAAAAACTCTTTGTTGATCAGTATTGTTAGATTCAGTCTGAGAGGTGAGCATTTGCATCATCTCGTAATGTATAAAATATGTTAATAAAAAATAATCTGCTTAATGGGATCACAGACTTGTTTGGGTCAGAAGGGACTTTAAAGATCGCCTCGTTCAAACCCTCTGCCGTGGGCAAGATTGCCTTCCAGTAGACCAGGGTGCCCAGAGTCCATCCGAGCTGTCCTTGAACACGGCAAGGGATGGGGCATCCACACTTTCCCTGGACAACTCGTTCCACGCTCGGAGCGCGGAATTTCCTCCCAGTGTCCCGTTTTATCCCGGCCGGGTTCCCCGGGACGGGCGCGGGAATGCGGCGGTTCCGCGGGGAGACAGCGCCATCTGCCGGCCGCGCTGAGGGGCCTGAGGGGAGCTCTCGGAGCCCGCGGGCTGCCCGTCCTTCCCTGGGGAATGTGCCCGTCCTTCCCTGGGGAATATCCTCGTCCTTCCCTGGGGAATATCCCCGTCCTTCCCTTAGGGAGTGTGCCCGTCCTTCCTTGGGGAAGTGTGCCCCTCCTTCTCAGGGGAAGTGTCCCCGTCGTTCGGGACATGGCGGCACTAGGATGGAGGGCACTGCGGGACTCTGTCCGTTCCCGGCGCTGCTGCAAGGAATGCCAGCAGATCCTCGTCGCTGGATCGTGAAAACAAAGCCAGGACAGCCTCTGGCCTCCGAAAGCACACCGGGACCGGGAGAGAAGTTAGGATAGTGCTGCTTTATGAACCGAGGGTCCCACTGACCAACAGGGCTTAATTTACAGAGTGTAGCTACAAAACGAGGTCAATACCTGGGTTTATAGGCTTTTGTCAATTATATGCTCTGCGTAAAGTACTGAGGAGATGTCTTTAACTTCAATATTGGTCAATTTACAGTTTTAAGCTTTGTTATTTTATGCTTCCCTTGTTTCAGTGCTGCAAGCAGTTAGACTGTCTTTTCTTATCAGTACTCGAAGAGGCCAGACACTACCTTCAGAAATAGAGAATAACCAAAAAACAAGTGAGTATTACCCAAAGACAATATGAAAAATTCCCCTATTTCTTCTGACATTTTTCTCCAGCAAAAAGAATGCTGTGAGAAAGGCTTTCCAGTGCTCAACTAACTTGAATTTCAGCATATAAGAATCACAAATATTTTGTGTTAAAAGGGACCATAGAGATCACCTAGTTCCAAACCCCATGCCATGGGAAGGAATACCCTTCCACTAATGAGATGCCCAGGGCCCCATCCAGACTGGCCATGAACACTTCCAGGGTTCTAAGATCTAATCTAAATCTGCTCAGTTCCAGTTTGAAGCCATTCACCATACTCTTGTAAATAGTCTCTCTCAGAAATAAGAAGACACTTAGTGTAGACAACAGTTGGTGATATTTAGAGCTAATGATCATTGTATATTCATCAGAAAGCAATGCTGGGCCTCAACCACGTATTTATCTGCAGTTGTTGTCTGCATCCATGTCACTCACTACTTTGGCAGCAATAAACTACACCTTTCTTCAGAAGGTGTTCATTTCAAGTGTGGGAACAAACTGAATGCAAGACTGACTCAGTCCTTGACATTACATGTGATGATGTTATAGATCTCAGTTAAACAGTTAACAAAGAATCAGATTTTTTTTTTTTTTTTTTACAGTTAACTGTTGCACCCTTCTCCTGGAATGCCTGCCTGAAATAAAGTCCTTTAGAAGAAAAAGGTAAGTGAAGCTAGATAAGATTTTTAAATTATTTTTAATTTTTTTTCCCTACGCCATATTCTTAGCCATAATTATCTGTGCTGGTTATAAACACATATGATCACCTATCCATGGACTAACCCAATCAGGAAATATTTTTGTGGCTTTCTTTCAGCACCAGAAATGTACAGTATCATTCACACCTGAAATAAACTCTGTGCAAAAAGCTTGGTTTAAAAGTTATTTAGGGCTTTAAATATAATCTAGATTTGCTGTAAAATCTAAAATTGTTTAGTGTTTACTCTGGTCTTTCCAGTTACAGCTGGTCTCATGGATTCACCAGAGGAAGACCAGTCACTGGGATCTGCTCTGCTAACAGTCACAGAGACATGAGAAAAATGGTGTTTGTGTTTTCACTTGAGAGGATGGAATATAGCATTAATCTTTTTTGGTACTTCATATGCTGCCAATATTGCACTGTCAGTCTATATCAAATAAGACAGGTACAGTTTAAAGAGGGATGAATATTTTCATTGTTTTACTGGTTGATAGAATTGTGAAGTGCATTAGGGCACTGGCAGGTGACCAGACTTTCCTTTTGTTCCTTTGCTGAAGAATAGCCTTTGGGCACTGATCATAGAGAATTTCAGCAATAAAATTACATTTGTTGTATTTTTCAGGTGGGAAAGGTTTTCCAGAAGTCCTTCTCCTTTCTTCCTTGCAGCATTTCATCTCTTCCCTAGTGAATTTCCCTCTCGCTTGGACTCTTTTCAGCCAATTTAAGCCACCACCACCATAACAGCTTTTTTGTGTGTGGTAGCAGAAGCCATGACAGTTGATGCAGTGTCTAGGATATGCTTACAGTAATTTCATGATTATAAGCCACACCTGATTATA
>VRYO01001463.1:32211728-32266467 GCA_009812075.1 Sialia sialis
TGGATCGAGGTCCTAATGCTGTGGCTCATGCCTACCCCTACTTCTTTGCAAGGAACCCATTCATCAGGTGTGGACATTTCCCTGGACTTTGTTTTAGCTGCCAGAGATTTTTTGGCATTTTGCAGTAAGACTAATTGCAGTGCATGTGAGCCCCAAGGAATGAAGACACTTCTCTGCTTTAAAATTAGTAGCTGTGTCTGCCAAAGTGACACACAGAAATATTCTGGAGGGCAGATAGAAAGCTCAATGAGAGTTTCCAAGGCCACACAACAGAGTGCTGACTTTCTCAACTTAGCAAATACTGTTTTTCAAAAGGCTTGTCTTCTTTTTATTCCTGTGGGGTGCTGCAGTAAAAAGAATTAGAGTGAGCAATTCTTGGACTTAACCACTTGATTTCCTAGGACTCTGATGAGCTTTCATCTCTCTCTTACTGAACAGCACGTCTTTTCTTCATCGTTTTGAATATTGGCTCCTTGGATAATAAAATTTTACAAGTGATTTTTGAAAACAAATAATACTATATTATCCCTTTTTTTCCAACTCATGAAATAAATATTCCATCAAAGAGACTTTTATGTTTCACAGTGGCAGTTCTCAAATGATCAGCATGGTATCATGTTCAAAACAGGGCACGGTCCATTTTTACAGTAGATTTACTCAATCACAGTTACTAATCGGATTAGTACTGCTTTTATGTCTGACAAATTTTTGAAAGTTGGGGGTCATTAAAGCCTTTGCACATATAGAGAGCCTGTGGTGCTGGGCTGTGTTTTTCCTGTTAACCATTTCTGCTTTGAAAAAATCAAATGCTTATAAAATGCTTTTTAAATGCTTCTAAAAGCTGAGTTGCTCTTTTAGACTGCAGTGTCACTGAGCATTTAAATCCATTGTTTGACTTAGCAAAGAACATGCTTATGTATGGAGTTAAGAAAGAACATCAGTTTGAAAGGTAGAAGAGGCTGAGTTCTAGGGAGGGACTCACCCATGCTACTACCCAAAAGAAAAAGTTTTCCTTGTGCTTTGCTCTTCCAACTCAACCATACACAAGAACAAGCCCTTACCATCTAAATCACAGCTTTTGACATTACTTCTTCACAGTTCCTGTCAAAAACTCTAATAAAAAACGTTAGGGTTAGAATTTGTTGTCATGAGCTTGAACGTGAACTCTCTAACAACTTAAGAAGAAACTACATGTACCACCAAAGGGCTAACTTGGCCACCAAAAGACTAGGTTTTGCTCAAGAGGCTGAACTCCAGTGACATCAGAGGGCTATTCCAGTCTATGCATGAGGAATAATACAAACTTTATTTGGATGCTAAGTGCGCATCTCCCACTCACTCCAGCTGGTCCTACAAACTGCATAGGAAAACAACTACTAAACTTTTACTCATAAAACGATAGGAAAGTCTAATATCCTCTATCAGATGGTTGGCATAAATCTCAAGTAGGATTAGACTTGTGTCAAAATGAAAAGCAGAGAAAGCAGACAAAAACAGGTAGAAAATTAAGCCTGAACTTTCATTTCTTCTGGAAATTCCTCCCTGGAGCTCAAGAAGGAGGCAGAGAGCATGCAATACCCTTTCCAATAGTTAGTGCAGCATTAAAATGGATGGAGTAGTTCTGACTGGCTCACTGCTGTACAGGCAGAAATGGAATGCAAAAAAGGTTAAAAACATACTAAATATTCCAGGTGATATACAGTACCAATGCAAATGAACAGTGACTGTCTTTACTTGGAAGTCAAATCTATTTCAGTTTTAAAAGACTACCAAAAGGCTACCACAGGAGCTGATATCTGCAAATATTGCCACTTCTGCCTCCCCCAAATGGATGCAAACAAGCACCTTACATACAGATATTGGAATAGCTTAGCAAGCCTTCAGGGTATAAGCAAAGATTCTATTTCTTAATTAAATTTTTTTCTTAAATAAAATAAGGTATTTAATTTTTTTTAACATTAATTAATTATGACAGAATGATTCCAGTAGAAACAGATGCACTAGAATAGAAAATAACCAAAACAAAAATTGAATGAACTATAGTCTACATTTACACGTGTTCTCTATAAATATTAACATTATGAGAAAGTGAATTGGTTACCATCAGCCAACTTAAGTTAGGAAATTATCAAATTAAGTTTACACACCATAGCTTAAACTCTGTCCCCTGGATAGATGCATTGCTGTGAGATCTTTGATATGATATCATATGCCATTTTCTATACCGTGAAGAGCAGTAGCATGCATTTTTTAAAAATATATAATTCTTATATCAAATACATATACAATGGAGCCTTGCTGCCTGTATGTCAACTCTTCGTTGTAAGGGAAGAACAAAGTAAAGATAAAAAAATAAAAGCTGAGGTCTCTTTTGCAAGATTGCAAAGTTTTGTTGATCTGTAGTGTAACAATAGCATATAAATATAAATCTATTATAATATATTATAAAGCTATTCATTAACTGTGATATTAGGTAGTCTGTGGAAGAGATTATTAACGTAATTATGTGTCTCTTTTATGATCATGATTCATGTCTTCTCAGTGGAAAGCAGGAGAGGAATTTTTCATTTGTTCTATCCCAAATCGTTAATTCCCCAAGAATTCAGAGCTGAACACCATATGATACCTACAGAGATTGTACAACTATTATTCATTCCTCAGCACTTCACCAATTAGCACAAATAAACTATATAGAGCAACACACTGACAGTTATACCTTCAAAGGAGTAATAATAGCTATTAACATGAGGCTGCTACTGTGAACACACTGCAAAATATTTCATAAATTTTTAATAATATATATCATCAGGTCATATCATAAGACTTTTCAGCAAAATTAAGGCTCAATGATGTTTTGCCATTTATAAGCAAAGGTAATGATTGAATTGACAGATAATCCCAACCAGAAAAAAAAAACTAACTTCTGGCAGTGGCACAAAAGGTCTTCCAAAGGCTATTATTAAGCAAGTTGTCAAACACAGGAACCTCCTGGATAAGTAAGTTTGTTTTAAAGGAAAACTTACAAAATATTAAATTAATCTCTGTTGTGTTTTGTTGGTACAAGTTCTTCCACATCTTAAATCCCCTTTAAGGCCTCATGTGAGAACACCAGCACCACTGCATGCTGTGATTAAAGGGCAAGGTGACCCAAATAAATAAAAATTCCTTAAACCAGGGTATGTTGAAAAATACTGATTGTAATCCTGAAGACTTGGGAGCTTTTATTTAGGGGCACAAGGAGTAGGTTTCAGACAGAAAGTCACCAGAATTCTGAGCCAAGGTCATCTTAAACTTTCAAAGTAATCAATGGAGACCTAGTCAATACAGTCAATGAAGCTAGGAGACAATTTCACCTCATCCCAAGATAAATAAACAAAAGAGGCATTCACTCTCCTAAAGACAGATGTTGAAAGCTGTTTGAGATGCTCTAGGGCACTTGGGACCGAACCAAGGGAGGCTGGGCCCAAGACCTACAGAAAATCTTTGCCCTTCAAGAGCAGCAAATGGTAGCCAGGTGAAATATTCTGGAGCATCAAAAATGTCAGTAAACTCACATGATTAGGCAAGGGAATCCCATCTGTACTGGACAGTAAGTTGAAGAGCTCCCTATGGAGTTATGAATTTGTGGACTAGACACCTAGTGTACATATGCATTCACTGATAAGTTTAGGTAGACACTTAAATCCGATGCATCGTGTCATTTCCACAGTTCCTAGCTAAAAGATGGGTACCCAATATTTCGACTGCTTTAGTAAACTCACTGAGAGCAGACAAGAATATAATCTCAGGAAAAGTTATTTGCCAAACACGGAACAATGAGGATCCTCAGAGAAGAAAATCACTGAAAGCATTAACTTAAGCATTTCACATGTTTAAACTCTTGGAATGTTACTAGTCACACTGACCCAGTTTATTTATTCTTCTCAAGGAAAAATAAACAAACAGAAATCCCTGGGTCTATGACAAGAAGACACTAACAGTATTCATCCATTTCCACTATTTGCCATAAAAATTTACTATGAAAATGGTCAAACAATTTGGGCATAAAGAATTATTGTGGGAAGGACTTCACTTCTGATTCATCTTTAAGGTAGTCTTTAACTCAGAACAGCAAGCCCTACAGTAGCATAACACTTTTCCATCAGCAGGTCAGGAGGAAAGACATATTTCTGCACATCACTGACCCTGACCTCTGGCCACTCTGGACCAGGTTATCTGCCTCTTAATCAGAAAGGCATTAGCCTGACACAAGGGTCAAAGTAGAGAGTATAAAAATGCACTCATATAGGAGGGATGTCCGTGATTTCCAGAAAAGGCTTGGAAAAAGAGAGTCTGTGGCATTTCCTCTAATTATTTTTATTACCATGTTGGACTTCAAAACAGCAGCTCAGGAAAAAAAAAACAGTGAGGTAAAGTCTTGACCCAACTGAAATCAATTGGAATTTCATTACTGACCTCAGCAGGACAAAACTTGACCCTTTTTTAAGTTTAAAAGAGTGCTTGCTTGTTTTGAGCATATAAATACTATAAGATGGGCAGGGATTAGTCAGTGAGACTAAGAAAGCTCCCTCTGACTTCCTGTACAAAGCAGAGGTTGTCAAACCAAACACACTGGCTTAGCTCGCCCCTGCTGGGTATTTCCCCAGACTCTATCAGGGCCCTGGCTGCACAAACCAGCTTCCATTGCCCTGAGCCACCTCACCCCTTCTGACCAGGGCCTCAGGAGCCCATTTAAGTTTGGCTGTGGGGTTTTCTGAATAGATGCTAGCTCTTTGTGGTATGAATGTTTCTACAGCCCTAAGTGTTGATCCTTCATGGGCAATAGCCCAGGTTTTGCTCTGGGCTGGTGGCACTGGCTGGATTTTGGCCCTAAATCATCATTTAAGCTTGTCAGAGACCATCAGTTGAAGCCCAGAAGCAGCACCCTTTTCATGGCCTATTTTCTAAGGAAAGCAAGAGTATTCATCATTTTTCATCTGCTGCTCTATTTAATTTCAGTCTCCCTAGTAAGATCCCAAGAAAGTTAGATTCAGTGATTGGAGCAGAAACATTAAATCACTGTATTTCCTGTTTGATTTTTGTTTTGTCATTTTTACACTGGTAGGTGGTTAGTCATCTATCTGTCTTTAAGGTAGTTAATGGATGTACCCATCATGGATGCTTACTAAAATGTGGATCTCTGAATATGTCACACTCCTGTCACACTGCAATACTGATAACATTCCAAAGATTCTGAAGAACTGCCTGAATGGCAGATTCCAGAGGTTCATAATCAGTGTCACAGTATCTAGTTGAAGGCCTGTTACTAGTGGTGTGCTGCAAAGTTCAATACTGGGCCCAGTATTGTTTCACTTATTCATCAATGACTTGGATGAAGGGGCAGATGCCTCCTCAGCAAGTTACCTGTCCACACAAAGCCAGCAGGAGTGGCCAACAACCCAGAGTGCTGTGCAGCCCTTCAGAAGTACCTCAACCATGAGGAGAGATGGGCAGGAAAGAACCCTCAGAAATTCAACACAGGCAAGTACAGCATCCTTGCACCCAGGGAATAACAACCCCCTGTGCCAGCACAGGCTGATCTGCTGGGAAGCAGCTTTGCAAGTGGAACCAGGAGGTCCTGGTGGGGTCCTGCTGAAAAACAAGCTGGTGTGCTGGTAGACAACAAGCTGTCTAAGAGCCAGCAGTGAGTGTGGCTTTGTGGCCAAAAAAGGCCGACAGAATCCTGCAGTATGTTAGGAAGAGTATTCCCAACAGATCAAAGAAGGTGATCCTGCTCCTCTACTCAGCCCTGGTGAGGCTGCATGTGGAGTGCTGTGTTCAGTTCTGGGCTTCCCAGTACTAGAGGGACATGGAGCTCCAGTGAAGGGCTACAAAGAAGATTAAGGGACTGGAGCTTCTCTTTTATGAGGAAAGACTGCAAGGGATGGGCCTGTTCAGTCTCTAGAAGAGAAGACTGAGAAGGAACTTCATCAATACACACCAGTGTCTGAAGGGAGGGTGTCAACAGGCTGGATTCACACTTTTCTTGGTTGTGCCAAGCAACAGGGCAAGAGGTAATGGGAAGAAATTGATGCACAGGAAGTTCACTGGAACAGATTGCCCAGAGAGATTGTGGAGACTCCCTCACTGGAGATATTCAAGAATATCACTGGACATGATCCCATACCTTGTGTTCTAGGATGATCCTGCTTGAGCAGAGAAGGAGGCTGGACCAGACAGCTGACTATGGTCCCTTCCAATGCCATGCATTCTGTGATTCTGTAATGATGAATTTCGGTAGTTTCATTATGTGGAAAACTCAGTACCAGTGTAGTTTCACCTCCAGTTCCTGTTCCTGCATGCCCAGTACTTCCAAGGACTGGAGATAAGCACCTTTTAGACATGTGGTGAAGAATTGGGACAAGCTTGTGATAAAAATGTGCTTACATTTAGTAGCCTCAAATAATTTACATTCCCTGGATTTTTGTTTTTTTGTTCCACATCCCCACAGCGGCTGAGTAAACTCACATAATCTCTTAACATCTGCTGTATCTTTAGCAAGAGCTTTCGTATGTGTGTTTCCTTTTGTTTTAGAAGTGGCACATCTCTTTTATTTGATTCTCCCTTCTTATATTGCTACAGGTAAGTAAATAGGGAATTATTATTTCCTTTTCTTTTCTAATTTTGTAGACCTATAATATATCACCTTTCAGTTCCCCCGAGTTCGAAGAATTTTGATACAACTTTTCTTTTTTGTGAAAGTTGTGAAATAGCTTTGATTATCCTTGTCTGTCTATAGAATCTTTTGTAATCATTCTTTTTCTGAGATGGGGAAATAAGAACTGCATTCAGTATCTGAGGTCAGCACATTGTGAAATTGTAGAATGGCGTGGTACTGCTGCAAAAACAAGGCCTTCATGAAAGCATTGAGAAACAAAATTTTATCTCAGTTTGGAGTTCAGCTGCAGTTTTTCTAGCTCAAAGAGGGGTCAGGCCTACTTAAATTATTATCCCATTCAATCAAACATCTGTTCAACCCTTGATCTGTTAGACCAAGTCTTGGGTAATAGGGGATTGAAAGATTTCTCTAATAATCCGGAGACTGCCGAATAATCCTAGGATAATTATAATTCTTCAGGTAAATCCAAACCCTCAACCCATGTTTATGTAGCTTACCTTCACTGCTTAGCTGCAGATGTGCTTAAGCCCAAAAGTTAAATACCTCACTAGAACTTCTCTGGTAGTTTGCAAGGTCCACTGAATTTCTTGTCTAGGGGAACTGAAACAATTAAACTACAGAATCAAAACAAGAAAGGTAATAATTCCTTATCCCACACACTAACTGACTTAAGTGACACCGATGCCACTTTTTCCACATGGCAACTTTTCTTTAAAAACATAATGTTCAAGTTTCTGCTACCTGACCTTTTTTGGTCAGGCGTCACTAAAATGAACAGCCTTGCTTGATAGGACAGGGTGGGTTGAAAACATGTCATTACCTATGTTGTAAATTCCTGTGGATAAAAAGAGAAATTCTACTGCTGGCACTGTTAACCTCTCATCTTTGTAAGCCAAGAGAAAAAGAAAACCCTGACAGTTAGAGGGGGAGTAGAGAGAGAATGGAGTCATACAAAAAGTTGCTAAAAAATTTAGTATCTGAAATTATTTTTGTCCCTCTGTTACATTCCTTTCTTTATTAAACACTTAGAGAATTAAATATAAGAAATAGAGAATGCTTTCTTCACAAATCTAACTTCTGACATTATTACCATGCAAGGAAATCACCATGCCAATACCCTGATACCTATTTGAAAAACTACAAAGTCTTTTTTACCACTTCTGCTAAAAATATGTTTCTAATGTAAATGGTTTTCAGATGAAAATAGTGCCTAGATAAAGGCAATCAACTGCACTATTAATGCTAGAACTGCTGGTTAATAGTTTATGCATGAGGGAGATTAGTTGGCAGGCAACAGACCAAGGATGTCAAGGAAGGATTAGGAGAATGAAAAGCAACCCCCACTCTTAATGTTGCGTATACAATACTGCCCCTCCCAGCACAGCAACAACCATCTGTTTTCATTGTATGTGTGCATATTTATATTTATATTTTGTGTTGCTTTGTGCTATTTTTGTTGGTGTCGTGTTTGCTCTGTTTGTTGCACCAGAAGATACCATTGGCAGAGTTGCTCTTTTTGCACTCAACTACATTGCCTAGAGTATATAAAGTAAAACACTTAGGACAAAATAAACGCAGATTGTACAGACAAATAAACCAGGCTATAGAAACATAGAGTTAAGTTTAAAAAAAGAGACGTCAGTGGCTCTGGAGTCCTGGCCATACTGACCAAAACCAGACTATGCATATGGAGCAGTGAAACATTGTGGGAATACTTTGGCTGAAGCCCAGAGGCCTTTATTCACTCTTAGACAGCACCACATCCAAAGTAAAAAAACTCTCTGGGCGCAAGGTGCCCACTAAGCAGCTCACTGGAATACAATAATGCCTCCTTTCTGAGGGATTTAGAGGTGGTCCCCAGGTCCCTGCATTACAGGATGGTCAGTCTGCAGCCCCTGTGGACACCTGGAAGCTGTGACTATTCAATCTCACTCTGTGGGAAGTTAGGGGAATAGCAATATCAGGAAAGGTTTTGTGATAGAGCAACAACATGCAGGCATAGATTTCTCACAAACCATTTAAATGAGGATGGCTACATCAGGCTTTTTTCTATGGATACTTAGGTGTTGATAGCCTTGTAAAAGCTCTTTGGCGACTGAGTTTCTTTCATGTTTCCCAATTTTACTTGTAAATGCTAAGTAATGTGGCCTGTTCATGTGTCACAATGCTACTTCAGGATCTGGGAGATTTTCTTGGTATGTTTGTTTTTTCAAGTTCTCGCAGCCCAAAAATTCCAAGCTAGGAACATTGCTGAATGCTGTAACTGTAACATGACTGCATTTAGGGAATTTTCACAACCACATAGGTGCCTTCATGCCTTCAGTAGGAGGGTTGGACTATATGATTTTCAGAGGTCCCTTCAAACCTCAGCTGTTCCATGTTTGTGATAGAGTTGGATAGAAAGAGAAGAAGTAAGTGAGTAACAAAATTATGTCAGGGGCAGAAGTACAGCAGTGGCTTTGGCGTAGGCATTGGAGGATGTAGAAATCACATAAAAGCATGAAGGGGCAGGAAAAGACCTGGAAAAATGAAGATGAGTGCACAGAAGCAGTAAAGTGGATGAAATGGGAGATCAACAGACTGACATAGTTAGGAAGGATGAGTGGAAAAGACACTGAAAGAAGATAATGAAAAAGTATTACAGAACTGAAGGGGTGAGCTATCTAGCATTTCTCAGCTGAAAGAAGGGGGGAGACTGCATGGCATCCTAATGTGTGGATGGGACACTGACACAGAAACAAAAAAAGATGGGAAAAGTAGGCCATGTATGTGCAATAATCAGGCCTGCAGAAGCAATGGTACTATGCAACACTCAAATTATCTCTAGATAGCAGCAGGGGTGAGGGGCAGTAGAAGAGCTGCACTTTGGGGCATTTCCCTGGTTGCACAGCCAGGCTGGGACCCTCTCCTCCTGTGCCTGCTCCATAGTAATAAGTGGGGAATTAGTAGAGAGCTGAAACAGAGACTTTATGCTAGAAGGGAGAGGACTAACCTGCCTTGTCTTCCTTTCTCTCTATACACCTCATTTCCACTCAGGTGGTAGAAAAAATCCCATTGCCTTATTGCCCTACCTATGCATAGACTGCCTGTCTCCCAATGAACAGCAGCAAGAGACCTATATCCTGAAAAAGCACCAGGTGAGCCTTCACAGAAAATGAAGGAGTGAGAGGGACAAGGTATAGGCAAGTCTTCTTGAAAACTATTTCTTAATGGCTTAGGATATTCTGTGTTTTGACTTTTCAGGCTGTGCTCTGACTACCAGAGGTTTAAGCAATTGTGAATTGCACTTGCTGAAAACTTGCTTCTGGAGCTCAGTAGGGAGTAGGAGAATCCAGTCTTCTAAAATTTATAAACCAGGCTTTTTTTTTTTTTTTTTTTTTTTTTTTTTTTTTTTTTTTTTTTTTTTTTTTTTAGCATGGTGCTATATTGGATGGATCAATTCATCAGTGGGCAACACTCATCAGTTTTCTGAGATTATCTACAGCAAACCATATCAGGTTCTCTCCAATATATTGCTGAGAAAGCCCTTTTTTAAAACAAAAATTCAGGTGGAGGTCTTAAATCATGTAGAATTCTTGGCTTGGTGTCTGACACGTGTAAGATACCACCAACACAATATTGTTAGAACTTCTCCAAACAGCAGATTTATCATTGCTTTGACAGTCACCCATTTAAAAATGTTATTGATAAACAGAAGCTGGAAGACCTAGTGTTTTAGTGGGATTCAGTTGTTTTCTTCTCAAGTGGTTGAGCTGAGTACCTTTCTCAAAGCACACAAGGGTAATAGCCTTTAACCAGCAAACAAGGGGCCACCCACCTCGCATGTGTAGTTTGGTGACTGCTGAGCCTCAGAGGTCCAGCCCACTTTGGTGGGGGAAAAACAATTATTGCCCACGACAAGGCCTGCAAGTTATTAGTTTCTGTGCTCCCATGAACAATCACTCATTATGGAGAAAAACCCAAACAAAAAAAATAAACCTTGTGGGTTGGTGTTTTGTTTTTCTTTCTAATTGAGAAAGGCCACACCCAGATGCTTTAATTATACTTCTAAATACATACATGTAAACATTATTTTTTTGGCTGGATGAACATAACTGAGAAAAAGCTCTTTAGAGTTTCATTTCTCTCTTCAAAGAAAGGAATAAATTAGATACTGATAGTTGCAATTGTTGCCCACGTCTGATTATAATTATAGATGTCAAATCACTAATTATAATTTAATATTTATTTTTTCTACACAATAGTCATTCTTGTTTGAAACCATCATGCTTATTTCTTTTATAAAAATCATCAGAGTAGAAATGGTTGACTGAAATATAACTTTGCTTATACTATGCTTTTTTTAAAATGCTGTTGACAACAATAACTGATTGCCAAAGCACGCAGTCATTAACTTATGCAAGATCTGGTAGTATCATTTAAGAAGTTGTTTGTAAGGAATTGGGCCATGTTATGTGTCCCAGCCTGTTTTCCTTGAGTGTTCGTAACTGTTCGGCTCTGCAGACTATGAGTTAAGACCATGTAGTCAAAGTCATGGTAGAGAAGCCAGAGAGAGCTTACCAGGAATAAATTGCTTTCTCTTTTCTTGTCAAGTGAGAAATAGGTTCATATCAGCAATTTGTACTGAAGCAATACCTAACACATAAAGGTCATAACTTGGGAACCAGGTTAACAAAGTTTTACCTAACTAAACCTCATCCTGTCGACATTCTTGCTACAATCAATGGGAAAGGGCACCTGTAAAGGAACACTTACCACATCCTAAATAGGTGGCAGGGCAGACAGGATGGCAGCACCTTGGGTGTGACATTTTTCTCTGTTGGTTGTAGGAACCCTATAAACCTAACAGATGGACTGAATTAATTGTCAGAAGTTTGAGGTAAATACCAACCTGCAAGTAAGATAACACTGCCACACACTAGTGAATGTGGCAAAGAAGCACAGAACTATATGAGGTTCTGTTTTCTGTTTGGAGGGGTGACAAAAGCAACTGTCAGGTGACTAAGACTTATTCTTTAAAATCAACGTTTAGGAATGTCTAAAATCCAGCAAAATACAGCCCAAAACAGATTGAAGAGACCTGTATTATGTATTCTTTCTGTGTCATTGTACATTTTCCATTTTTCAGAGTCCAGATTACAAAAACGGTCTCTTCTCACTCTGCTTTTTCATGCAATTAAAACAGTATGACAAAGACCTGGTGGCTTACAAAACTGTCAATAGTACACAGTCAGCATCATGCCAGTGCTGTGTATCTCCACACAGCATAACTTCAACCAGACAAATGCATTTCTTCTCTCAGTTAAATAATTCATTGTTCACTAATGATGCACATCTTCATGTAAGATGTAGTTTTTGGAAAACTACAAATATAAGCACAGAAGAATTTTGAAAAGGTAATGGTATTCTTCTGAAGTGCCTCAAACTTTTGTGTGAACACCCAGACAAACTTGGTTGAATAAATACTTGCCATTGAAGAGGAGAAGACTGTTAGAAGGCAGGAGCTGAACTTGGATCTTACAGTGGATATCAAATGCCCAAAGAACAGATAAGACAATGCTTCTGCACAGAAATATTTGTACTACAGTGCACTGAACATGAGTCATTTAAAGTCATGAAATCATAAAAAAAAAAAAAAACTTTATTTATGATACAAAAAACATTATTATAGCCTGTGGCCACAAGAAATAACCCATTGGATACATTCAGCAGTAACTGGAGTACTGCATAACAATTTTGACCCTGAACTTCAAGGAGGACATGGTGAAATGGAAGAGAAAGCAGCAGGAAGGACTGTCAGTTAGAAGAAAAGGCAAACATGAGTTAGTGGATTCCTGTGTCTGGCATTTACAAAAGTCTAAGAACATGATCATGATCTTCAAATATGTAAAATTCTGCTTCACAGCAGAGGGAATCTGTCTGCTCTGCAAGGCAGGGAGGACAACAAGAGGCCGAGACTGCAGGGGAGGATCTGAACATAAGGGGCTTCTGACTAACAAGACTGTGTAGATTTTGACAGGATCTTGAATAAGATTGACTGGAACATTCTATTTTTCAGAACCTGACAGAAAATTTCTGCCAAGAATGGCACAAGCACAATGATCCTGCTGTAGGACAAACTACAAAATTATGTCTGAGGTCTCTTTCTGCTCTACTGCATAAAACACTTCAAGTTAGATTGAATGTGTGGAGTACATTATGTGGGAAAAATACCAGCTCCCTCCTTCTCTATTATCCACTGTGTCTCTTCCTCTCTGTACCTTTCTGCAGGTGACCTGCAAACGTGTAGCTTTGTCATTTACTCTCTCATAGCAGCCAGCAAGTATACAGTAAAATTTAGTTCTTTATTTTCAGCAGTTTACCGTTTACCTACTGCCTACAGACCAGACACTGTGTCTATTCTAGGCTCCCATTAAAAACTACCTGTGCTAAATCAGGGAGACTTAAGATCACATGCCAGGGCTAAGCAGACAAAGCATTACAGAACTTTACCACTAATTTTTAGTTGCATTCCAGTTGCAACAGAGATATTCTGTCATCCTCTTCACCTTGACAAAGTGCCACAAGTAGTAATGATAATGGCAATGATATTGACATATTTGTATTGAGATTAGCAAAATCACACCAGAGTTTCTGAGGCAGGAATGTGCACTTGGAAATCTTCCCATTCTTTTTCACCCTACTCTGTAGTGAACACAGAGTGTTCACTGCCAGAAATAAGAAGTATGCTAAAAATATGGAAACTGGAATACAGTCATAGGAAGGCTAGTACAGTTTGTATTTTCAACAGGTGCTAGCATGCTATATTAATTTTGAAGCAAAACTCCCTATTACACCAAGGTCTACATTTTACTAAGCTAATAAACATTAAGATTTTCATAGTGGGAACCTTCAGTGACATGTATTTGTCATATGTTAGCCAACTGGAGGTAAAAGATTAACATTTTTTGTTGAAGGTGGACTCCAAGGGGCTAGCTGCACTCCATTAAAATATCAGTAGTACAGCCCATCTATTTTGCTATTCTTCTTCTTCTAATATTGTGTAAAATTAAACTAAAGTGCTAAGGAAATAGAGTGCAAAGGGGTAGAACATTCATCAGTTTGAATTAATGACAGGTACATGTATTACCTCAGGTTAAGGCAGGATATGTTGTTTAATCTCTCATCTTTTTGGAAGGATGTAGACATGGTGAAACCTGTGGACAGAATGTAGGTAAGCCTAAAGAACTTTGAGCTGTATGCATGCTTCTAGACTGTACAATAAAAATAAGAGGTGTTAGTTTGGAAACAGTCTTTGAGATATAAGACTCAATGGTAGAAACAAGAGATGGTACTTTCATGTGTAAATATATAAAGCTTAATGTTTGGGCTTGAGGCTTTTAGTAAGAAATATGTACAGTACCAGTACCAAGCAAGAGGTGGAACTCAGCTCTTTGAAGGGTTAATGTCAACTTTAGTCTTCCACCATCACCCTCTGGTACTGTATCTTCATAAATTCCCCCGTTTATGGAGTGTTTTTGATGGCAGGCAATTCTTTGTTGAAAGTTAAGTGCTCTTTTATATGAATAAATAAAGAAGGCTTTGGTTTGAATGAATACATTATTTTGACAAATGTTTATTGGAAACCCAATTATGGCTTCATAAATCAGTGCTATCTGTGGTACATCAGGTGAGCTCACCCATGCCATCAAATGGCACATTTAATATTAGTAGAATAATTAAAACAATTCTGTTGGATGTTGTTCTTCTTACCCAGGTCTGACAGTAGTCAAAACAGGAAGAAATTGTTTATTAATTTTATTTAACTTATTAAAATACTTTTTGTAAGATGTAATGGACATACTTAACACAAGGAAAAAAAAGAAAAAAAACCCATTTGTTTTCAATTTGCTGTTAGATTAAAATGACAAGGTCAAGCGCAATGCATGAACTGAGTGGCAGATGAATTTTAAGGGTAGTTGGGAAGCAGAAAGTATATATATGAAGTCTATTGTTTGAACTTTACACCCAGGTGAAGTGGAGCTTTGTTTATTTTGTCTGAAGTGGTCACTGGTGATGAAATGTGTCTGGAGTCAATTCATGTGCTTCCTTATCCTCCCTTCTACAGTAATTCTGAGTTAGAAGGACCAGATGAATGAGAAGCCACTTTCATAACTGTGAAAATGAAAGGAATCAAGTGAAAATCTTGAACTCAAGGTTAAAGTTAATTTTTTTTTATTCTCATAATATTCCCCTGTGGATAAAAATTTACTGGGAGCAAGCCACCAGGAATTCCCATCTCTTGAGGCTCCCTGACTGATGACAGAAAAATGAAGACATATTGGTGGAAGGACACTGAAGATCTTTAAGATTTATGAAAAGAACCTAAATTATTTCCCAAATGACCATTTCCAGGTTTAGGATAAGGCTAAATTTATATCCACTAGGACTTAAAAACATAAAAAAAGGATTGGAACTGAAGCAATTTGATTTGGTGTGCATTTGAGTTAGAGTGATATAAATAGCTACCTAGATGTCTTTCTCACAAACTCAACTTCAGGGTAATATTCTTCTTAGAGGCACAGAAGAGGGAGTGAGGACACATAAGGAGAACACCAGAAGGCAGCACAATGTTCAGCTTTTCTCCCCTGAGAAAAAAATGAGTGTTAGGAATTGGCCAGAGAGATGACAACAAAAGACTTCTCTTTGGAATTTGTCAGTTCATTGGAAAGAAAAAAAAAATCACCAAGACAAATTATTTTGTTATACCAGAAACTAATTTTCCTTAGGAGCAACTGAGGCTCCAGATTTCTGGCAGTAGACAGAGAATTTGGCGGCCCCAGGGCTGAATTGCCCACATTAGGGCTTCATATTTCCCCAGAGATCTGCTTCTCAGATAATGTATAAAGTTTGAGGTCATCTGAAAAAACAGCTAGCCAACATTTTGTCATTTTCTGCAAGATAGAGATAACATTTCCCACCATCCCTTACCCTAGTTTTTTCTCAAGATTTCAGATTGACAAACAGTAAAAGTGTGGGAAGCCATATAGGGATTGTCTTCACTATTTAGGCTTCTTTTCTTTCCATAGCAAAATAAGAGCACGTTCAGCCTAAAAGCAGGCTTGCAGTTTGCTGCCAAGGACACCTCACCAGTAATAAATATTCTGCAATAAAGAAGACAGAAATTAGGACAGTCATGGTGCATGAAAGCATCGGGCTTTTTCTTCTTACCTAAGAAGATGTCCCAGGGCTAACAAATCTGGATATCTCTCTTCCAAAGTAAAATAAGTGAAGGTACCGTTTTTAATACCAATTTTAGTAAAATTATTGCCTTGTCTCATGGATTGTGCTTTTCTGTCTTAACTTGTTGACCATATTTTGTTATCCCTAAGCAAGAATGAGGGATTTTAGAAGTAAACTCTTCCACACTACACCAATTTATCACGTATTGCCTCAGAAAGGCAGATCATTCAGTCCAAGATATGCATATAGACATTGATTTCCTTCTATAGAGTCAAGGAGATGTATGTGGTTGGCCTGGTAAAGAGAAGTGTGGACATGGAACAGGAAAGAAACATGTTTGGAAATTTCCCCTGAGCTCTGGTAAGGCTGGAAAAATAACAAGAAAAAAGCAGTTTGCAGTCCATGAACTTGACACAAAAGGCACAAGACACAGCTCTTAAGTACCCAATTATCAACTCAAACATCAGATCTTCCAGAGTTTCACAGAAGTTTGTTGTCAATAAATAACATTAACAGATTTGGTTCCTGGCAAAGTTTATCAGCTTTTCTTATCTTTAGGCTCCTTTCTCAAACCTAATTCTCTACCTTTGGCTGTGCCCAATCTAACTACAAATGTGACTTAATGGAAGGAGAAAGGGGAGAGAAAGAGCCCCAGGTTTTCATAATACAGATGTAAAGCACAGCAGCTCTGAAATACTCCTCTTGAGATTTTATTTCTGAAGAAATTTTGGCTATCAGCCTTATTTCACTATTGTTGATTTAGCATCTGAACACAGAACTGAAATGTTGACTAGTTTCAAGCTGCCTTCTGCCAAAAATTCTTGATGGAAAAGCTGGTTTTATCTTTTGCCAGCCCCTGCGAGTGCAAGTTATCAGAACAGTTGCTCCTCTTTTCTCCGTAATAAAGACAGAAGATGCTGCACCACTGCCCGCCCTACATAGCCTTATATTTCAGTGGAAATCAGCATTTAAAGTGTTACATCTTAGAGGCCAAAGGAGAAGAAAGCTTCATGGAAGATAGTTCTTATTTGTGTACATGACTCCTGTTGCCATCCATAAATCACTCAGGCTGCTATTATAACCCAGAACAAGCTGGCATCACCCCGAAACACAGAAGATTGTGAGAAAGATTAACAGAACAAAACCAGCAAAGAAGTCATTAAAACACCTAGATGATAAAATGCTTGAAAATATCTCCCCAAATTTCCTTGTGGCAAGACATTGATTGAGCCATAAATCGAAGCAGGAGGGGATGTTCAGGGAGAAAGCAGTGTGTTAACATGAAGGACTGCAGCTCTTACAGTAATGGGGAGAAGCAGAAAACTGATCACTGCCCTCAGTTATTTTAAAAGCACTCTTCTTCCCTTCCAGCAAGAAAAAAAAAAAAAAAACAAAACAATAAAAACCCCAAAAAACTCAAACAAGCCTTGTTTTTAATATAATCAATATAAGTTCACAGAATGTGGGTTTAATGCTAAATTTCATTTAATTAACTCTCAGCTTTTCCTATTTTACATTTGCATTGCTGGGAAACGAAAACTGCAAATTGTATTAGATTAATAGATTAAATCATTTCTTTGCCTAAAGTAACTTTCATGTTACAAAGTCTTTGTATCATGGAAAACAAATAGTTATTCAAAGCAAAAAACTCTGGCCCACTATGTACTCCTTAGTGATGATAACATAAGTAACAATGGCAAAAACTGTCAGCAAGAATTTGCTTTTAAGGCCACAAAAATAACCAAACTAAAACAAAACAAAACAAAAACAAAAACAAACAAAAAAAAAAAAACAAAAAAAACCCAAAAAAACCCAAAAAACCAAAAAAAAACAACAACAAAAAAAACCCACAACAACAACAACAAAACCTGTAATGTTCATTGCATTAAGAAATTCTGAAATCTGCCGGTTTTCATTCTATCTTTTTGCCCTGCCACTTCATCAACTTCATCTGAACATGCCTGAGGTGTGCAATAAGTAGTGGGATGAAAATGGCTGTAATAAACAACAAGAAAAATAATACCTAACACCAGACTCAAAACAGTTAAAATACTTACAATTGTAAAACTTACTTCCTTGATAATGGAAGATTTCCAGAACATATATACAAACAAAATACCTAGAGTTACTACAGTGTGAGTAGCATAATAAATAGAAATGCAAACTTTTGCTCTTCTTCCCTTTATGTTAAAAAATGAAAAAATTAGAATGATTCCAACTACAGTTCTGTACAGATATTCCATCTTCTTAGACTTGCAAAATGTTGTATGCTGTTTCAAAGTCCAAGTGAAGCCACAGATCCAAAGAAATATCAGTAGAATTACAGAAATTCTGACACTTAGTAAAGTGATCAATGAAATACTGAGTATCCAAGAAGCGATGGTAAGCACTTTATAGAAGAGATACGTGAACTTGGAAAGCACACGAAATTCATCTTTGTCAGGCAGAGATTTTCGTAGTGATATCTGATAATCAACCATTGATAAGGAGATACCACAAAAAGACATAATAATGGCAGCATCTAAACAAAACACAAGGAAAAAATGTTAAATCAGAGAAACAGATACATATTTTACCATCATTTCTGAATGAAGTTTTAGAAAATTTCCTAACATTTTCTTTATCCCAGTTTTAACAGTAACTCTGTTCCGAAGCAAGTCATGCTGATTTTGAGGCATATTTTGATTATTTAAATCTAGGTATCTGATGCTGTTTGGTACACTTATGTTATCCTGCCCAACTCCTGGTCCTTAATGGTCTTGTCTAAGCTGCATGTCATATTTGCCATTTCCATACACAGGTGACTTAGAAATTCACAAAGTATTGCAAATAGACTATAAACATTAAGTTTCAGCAACCAATGTATATGCACTGTCTAAAATGTAGAAATCTATAACTAAGACTTGATCCTTCACATGGTCATGTCCAAGATGAGACTTGCCTGATCCTTGTCTGTGAAACTTTGAAGGAATGCGAGCATCAATGCAAGTATCCCCATTTGGTTAGATAAATTCCAGCCCTAAATAAGTCAATGTCCTGCCAATAATTCTGCTACTTTTAGAGCTGAAAATGTACTGCTGCTGTATTGCTTCTGAGAGTTGAACCAGTATCACTTCACCATGTTGCATTCTACAATACTGACATATCTTTAGATTTAGTTTTGACTCTGTCCCTCACCTGTAACATGGGTGATAGTGACAGCTCACAGAGCTACTTTAATTGTGTTACTGATTTCCAAATTCATAGACAGCAGCTTGAAAAGAATCTGTAAGCAAACCCCATAGAAGAAACTACCCTGCAAATTACATGCTAATTGCATTTAAGAGCTTATTTTCAATGGATGCATCATTATGTTTCTATTAGATATTATGACTTTTTACATTTGTGATGTACATTTTCATTTTTATAGTGAAATCTTCCTTCTCATCAATTTAGAGAGAAATTCTAATTGATAGTAATAATACAGTGGAACATATGTTTTCCAAGGTATGTTCAAAATGTTATCCAGTCATGAATTATATTTTTAGGTAAGAGACTCAATTTGCAACAGAAGGAAAAAGACAGACTTACATTGATAGAAATTAGTTTTGCCATGTCCCATGAGGATGTAAATCTGAAGAAAAAGTTGTGGTGTGGTCTCAAGAAAAGTCTTGAACACCCTGAGCATGTTAATATCAGTCACTGCATCAATAGCTTGTTTTCGAATGAAGTTGGAGGGGTCTGCTTCTGATGCACCTCTGCTACTTGTTTGTTTAAATGCAACTTGACAGCCATATTTCAAAGCAAACCAATACCTATTTTAAAAAGGACACGATTAGACAGCCATTAGACAGCATTTGGAAGACCAACTCAATAAAATTATACAGCTTTACAACAACTTTTTCCATCTTCTACTCAGGTAAAATTTTATTTTATATCTGTCTAGTATCAGGGTTATCAGAAAATCATTTAAGCCCAGCAATACCATGCAATAAGAAAACGATTAAAACGGAATGAGACTTGTCTGAATAAAGACTACAAGTTTTATTTTCTTAGGTTCTTATTTCTTTAAATTACTGCATTTCTGAAAATTCACTTAGCACCTTTCCTTAGTCTCTCTTTGAGATACTCATTTGCTTTCTTTGTATCCTTTTCAGGGTATTAATGAACATTCAGCTGTGAACATCCACATCTATATAAGTAGAATATATATCCATAAGACCCAAGAATAATACGTAATGAATTGCAAACATAAAACAGACTGTAAAAAAATTACTACATTGTTATTTTCTAAATAATTAGCAATACTTATATTCAGAAAATAGTTTTCAAGACACGTGGATTCCTAGTTTGAAAGATTCTGTTTAACAATCTGAGTGGTTTTACATGAAGAAGCCATTTGCCTTGGTAAATGAGTGCGCCTGGATGACTTTTAGAACAGTTCTGGTTTATTTTTAGTTAAGCTTAAATTATCACTTTCTATTAAAGAGTGGTAACTGCAAAGATACATGGACTTAATCAATTATGAGTGGTGTAGATTCTGTGTTGTAAAAAACTTATTCTCTTCAGGATGTCCCTAATGCTTTGCTTGGAGACAAACCCAGGTCTTATTCTCATTTTCAGGAGCTTTGCTGCAGGCTTGTAAATATGAGAGGGGAAAGAAGACTTAAGTTTTAACCAAAAACTCTTTTAATAATTAATGGATGAACTAGCTGTTGTAGGTGGTAACCTTTACATCAGAGGTTGGGAAAACAAGATGGTGGCTATAACTCAATGTAGGACCAGAACTCCAGATGCTGGAAATTCGAGCATTTCCGCTGCCTCTAACAGGCTCACATGCAGAGCCACAGAGCCACAGGTGATTGACCTGAATCATTGCAAAACTGCTTTGGAAGTTAAGAAAGGTAGGAATTTGTTTTTTTCTGAAATTAATTTAAATTATTTTGGAACAAAAAAACAAATGAAAGTAAGGACAAGTATCCTTGTTAGTGTGCATGTAAATGCTGCCTTGAAGCCAATCAATGCTTGTTCTCTTCTGCTGGTTACTTGAAGAAGTGGTCACTAACTCTGACTGGGCAGATTTTGGACTGTCTTTAACTCTGCAGCCCTGCAATAGATACTGCCATTGCTGGTAACCTGGCATGAGCCTTGCAAGGCATCAGAACTGAGGCTTGCCAGGCCTGCTCTGTTCAAAATTTTCTTTGCCTGTAACTTTGTATTACTTGGTTTAGCTTGGGTTTTCTGCAGAAAAATTGGTGATTTCTTCCAACTGACCATGTGGCTGATTTGTTTTACTTTTTTTTTTTCCATTTTTGTGCCATAGTCATAGTTTTATATAGGTAACAGGAACACGCAGATATGCATCAAATGAGATGTTTATTACATACATGATGATATAGTATAGAGAAACCTAGTTTTGCTGTGATAGCAGAGGTCTTGAGATGTGGAGAAATAGGACACAGTGTAAAAAAGCACATGCATAAGCTTGAAAAAAGGGATAGGAATGAAAAAATATGTGTGCAACAATTTAAAAATTATTATTATTATTACTTAAGATTCTTATGTATATAAGTATTGTTTCTTTTTTGTAATAAATAGATCTAGACTAATAATGATTCTTGGAAATTTCGCTTATACTGAGTTCTTGGCTTAATAGGTATATAAATCCATCTGTTTATCCATAAATAGGATTTTGATCATAGTAGCCTTCAGCCATCACTTGCAAGCCAATTTCTGTCTATTTAGTTCCCAGATACTTTGAGCTTCTAACATTCTTCTCTAATGAGCCCATTTTGACTATAACCAGCAGGCAAGGACAGCATAAACAGTCCCTTTTAAAGAAAACTCACTGTTATTCAGCCTATTTTTCTAGCCTTGCAAAGACTACTAGAGCCTTTCCTTACCAAAAGAAAAACTCATTTAGCAAATAAATTATGACAGTTGCATCATTCACTTGGATCTATTTTCTTGAGAAATTAAACAGAACACTACAGGCCAACACTTGTTTATCTTAGACAGTTGTACAAGACTGCTAATACACAAGCTGAGAAGGGCAAGGTGCTGTGCCTTAACTTACATTCCCTAAGACAGCACCTGAGATAACTTCAAGATTCATGCCAAAGTACAGCCTTCTAATTCCCTGACCATCCACAGGATCACGCACACCACGGACCTGGTGAACCCGTGATGTTGCATTTGCCAAATGTTGAGAACAGAGGGCAGCAGATCATTAGACAGTCAGATTTCACAGATCATCTGTTCCCAGTGTAACACGGGAGCACAGAACTCTTCTCCTTAATAAGGGAGCGAGGAAGAACCCCTGGCTCCTTCAGAGGTTAAAAATTTAACACCTTTACCACCTTTAAAGACCTAATCCTGTGACCACAGGGAAGGCAGTGTAGGGGTCTCTTCCACAGCTGCAAGCAAGACAGCCAGGACTGTCAGTTCCTGGGTTAAGGGCATGCTAGAGGATTGATGACTTACTCCCTGGTGTGTTAAGGCATGTTGGCCGTACAAGTGAGAATTGCAACATGGAAACAACAACAGGAGTAGGTGTGGAGCAGCTTTGTTACTACTCAAGAGCCTCAGGGGATGAGCCTCTGCTTTTCTCCTTGCAGAGATTCAAAGGAGGCATCCCTGCCATTCAGTCCATGAGCTGACTCTAGAGCCATTATTTCCTCCCAAAGGAAACTCATTTTTATTTTTATGGTTTTGTGTATTTATCTTATTTTTCCTCTGAATAATCACTCATAAGCAAAGAACTGAACTGTTTGGCAAGGCATCTAAAGGTTTTTTTCTGTTTCTAAAACAATTAGTATTCAAAAACATCTGGTTCTTGCATCTGAGATGTAAAAATCTGGAAAGTTTGCAATGTTTTCAAGAAAAAACAATTGGGTAGACTGATCCACTCATTGTCCATGGACTCACTCACCAGAGTGTTTGTCCAAGCAGCAAAAAAGTGGAAACCTGCTGCACAAATTTCAAGCTGCAGATCTCACAGCCAAGACAGCAGGTGATATGCAAGACAAGAAATGTCCTAAAAGGAATATTTTATATATATATATATATATATATGTGTGTGTGTGTATATATATATATGTATATATGCAGCTGGATGCGTACCTGAAATCATTTGTCGGTTTTCAAAGCTCATTCTTTCTGAGCATTAGGTTTTAATGTTATAAGATGGTATGCTATATGTTTGTCACCAGTTATAATGGTTTTGGATAGTCCACTTCCAACTTTGAACACGTTATAGAATACTTTTTTTTTTCCAGTAAAGTCCAAATACTTCTACTGCTCTTTAATTATGTATTAATTTACAGAATTCATAGAATGACTAGGTTGGAAGAGACCTTCAAGATCTTTAAGTCCAATCCATGCCCTAACACCTCAACTAGACCATGGCACCAAGTGCCATATCCAGTCTTTTCTTTCATATCCAGGGATGGTGACTCCACAGAATTAAGCAGGGTGGTGTTTTCTGAGCTCCACATGCTTATGTCACTTACTGTAAGTTCACTGTGACAAATTTTCAAATGTTAGGAGTATTTTGTATTTTCATTCTGTCCCTTTGGCATGCAACATGATTTTTAAGGAAGGGCCAACTTTCAGACCTAGTATTGAACTATGTTCCTAGCCTCGGGCAAAGCTCAGTCCATACTAAAGGATAGGTCAGGTTTAAATTTTCTCCTTTATCATTCCCACAGCTCAGTTAAACCCTGTGCCTGCTCTGAAATTATTATAGCTGTAATCCTCTAGCCTATATTCATATATCTATTGCTATAGAAGTTCTGTGCTTCAATATTCATAAACTGTAAAAATTCTTTTAAAAAGGTACTACAACTGTAAAAAAATACATTAATGAAAAGAGATTAGTTATGTATTTTAGGTAGAGGCACATCCTAAATGGAATGTGAAATGGCTATGCCAATGATACAGACAAATGCAGGTTTACCATCTGCTTTTTCTCCCTATAAATTCATTACAGAGGATATGTTTTTCATTATTTCAAGGCATATAAGCTACTTGGAAGACAGAGCAAAAAAACCTACAATTTCTTTACAACTGGAATTGTCATATGTGAATGGTAAAAAATTGCCAGTGTTTCTAAATATCATTCACTTTGACAGGAGGGAAAAAAAGGGAGCTTTGCCTTTGCAGTGTTGCTTTGTGGAGAACACAGATGACAGGGCTCCTTGTTATAAACACTCATGGAAACACAGCTCCACTGTCTCTCTCTTCTTGAGATGTTCCTAGATATTCATCATCACTGTGATGAAGTTTGATCCTGTAAATTTAGGAAGGCTTTGTCTCTGGCTTGGTATTCACAGGGGTGAGAGCTATTTTGTTTTGTTGGTTCCCAGCCTTCACATGCATCAAGCAAGCTGCCTTGCCAATGTTTCCATATCACATGCTTTCCCTCAGATGTCCACTAAATTTGCAACACAATCCCAGTATTATACTACACATCCCATCTCATCAAACTACACTGATGAATATTTGGGTGCCATTTTTATTGTCAGTGGCCTGGCAATAATGATTGTCCTGTCAAAATTCCAGTCATGCAGTCAACAGCTTTCAGCATTGTATAAATTCTTATCAAAGGAAAGTTACTCTCTGCCGCATGCTAAATTTCACCTTCTAAATATCAAAATACTTGGACTAAACCCATGAAATGGATGCAATTAAGTCAATCCTTAGGTCAGTAAATTTATATTAAGAAAATGTGATCAAACACACAGAATCACAGTATTGTTTGATTTGGAAAATATCTTTAATATCATTGAAAACAACCACTGCTCTAGCATTATCAAGTCCAACATTAAACCATGTCCCTAAGTGCCACATCTACAAATCTTTTAAATATCTCCAGAGATGGACACTCACATACTTTGTTGGGCATCTGTACCAATGCTTGTCAACCCTTTCAGTGAAGAAATTTTTCCTAATATCCAATCCAAACTTTCCCAGTGCAAGCTGGGGCCATTTCCTCTCATCCTATCACTTGTTACTTGAGAGAAGAGACTCACCCCCACCTGACAACAACCTGCGTTCATTTGTAGAGAGCAGTAAGAGTTTGACACAAGGTGTAGGGTAACTTAAGCTCAGCGACATCTCCAAGCCAGATGACCCAACATCCTCATCATTGTTGAGTTCCACTTGCAGAGCCTTATACCTGTTATGCCAGGGCACCTGTGAAGGTGGAGTAGTCACAGGGGAGACACACCTGCTGCACTGGGCAGGAACTTGTTGCCATTGTCCCCCAGCCCTAAGTCACTGTGCTCAGCGAGGTGAAGAGTGGATAGGGAACCATCCATCTCATGCATCCTGCCTGCCTGTGGGGCACTCTCAGGAAAGGCTGAGTGTGATTCCACCAGTCTGTGTGTGGGTGTGTCGTTCTCTCTATCCCTGATACTCAACCTACTCAGCTCCTCCCAGAGTTCTGTCACTAAGCAGAGGACTTCTTTTTCCAGAGTGCATATCTCACGGGTGTGCTGACTGCTGCAAGCTGGTACTGCTTCAGAGCAGAGCCCACCCCACAGCCCATCACCTATATTGGCTCTGAATTTTTCTCACTGCCTTTCAGAAATACATAATGAAATTACCCCAGGTTCAGCAAAGCACTAACAGTTACTCTGATGCCTCATAGATCTAGAATTAATTTTTACAAATATGCAAAAAAGTCTTTTTCATCTGCTTCTATTCAAAGTTGCAGGGCAACCTCTAAGCATCAAGAGGCAAAACAGCAGCTGCCAGTATCACAGTGGCTGCTGCCTATGCAACCTTCTATTCTGTCAGCAGAGGTTATGAATTGCTAATATTCAGTCTCCCACAGATGTGTCCTTGGCTGATGAAGCACACTGCTACACATCAGACAGCTCCAGAATCCATATGGTGCCCTAAGGTAATGTCCCATTTCCCCACATTCCCTGGCTGTGTTATTGTCTGCTATGTCAAGACTGTTGTCAATTCTACAAACATCTGTGTGAGCCATTTGGATGGGTCAGGCTGAATATAATTTTAGTCACCATAGTTAACACGCACGTTTTAAACTTAATTTTGTCTGTTTGCAGAGCATACCATTTCATAAGAAGTACAATTGCAGGTATGCACTATTTCCAATTAAAGAAACTAAAGTAAGAAATGTTTCAAATTTTGTTTTCCTCTGATTTTATATATATTGTATAAATGTATACACATATATAGCAATATTATTTTCATATTAATTACTTAGCATTGTCAGTGTCTTAGCAAAACCAAGCTGATTCCCATTGTTCTGTGCACTGCACAAACCTCCAGTACCCAAAGGGTACTAATTTGTAAGTCACCAGTTCCAGTACCGAAAGAGAGCCTAGAAGAAAACTGAAGAGGGACTTTGTACAAGAGCATGGAGTGATACAACAAGGGGGAATGGCTTCAAACTGAAAGACAGTAGGCTAAGACAAGATATCAGGATGAAACTCTTTCCTGTTAGGGTGCTGATGCACAAGCTGCCCAAAAAGCTGTGGATGCCCCATCCCTGGAAGTGTTCAAGGTCATACTGGATGGAGCTTTGATCAGCCTGGTCAAGTGGAAGGTATCTCTGCCCATAGCAGAGAGTTTGGAATCAGTTCATTTCTAAGGTCCTTTCCAAACCAAAGGAAGGAAAGTATCAAAAAAGACAATTTGATAAGGTTTATTCACATCTTATAATTTCAAACATCCAGAGTTTCCTGACCAAATTTTATTTACTAGTTAGCCCCTCATTTTCCTCTTTGAATGAAGAATACAGGTTTCTGCCCCAAATGACCTTCTTGAGAACCTCAAGAAGAGTGACTTGGCTTGACAGAATCTATTTTTATGCATTTACTGCACAGATAAACCCGTGAGACTCATTGTCTAAATTAACTGCATAAATCAGATGACTAAGAAGGAGGTCAGGAGGAAATTGTACCTTGATATACCTCAGGAAAATACATATAATAAAAGTATATACTAGTTAATCAGGAAGGTACAAGCACAGACACCAGCTTATATTTTAAAGTATGCATTACCACACTGCTGAATTTCGAGGAGTGGCTAAAAGAACTTTGTAACTTACAGAAAACATCTTGGAAATTTTCCAAGCTTACGTAGCAGCACTGGAGAAAATATCATCTATGCAATAAAGAACAAGTGACCAAGCTGACAACACCGTCAAAGTAAAGGACAAAATAATGTTTACTAGATAATAAGCCAGTCAGAGAATATGGAGCTAATTCTGAGAAAGAAGATTCAAAATTATAGAAATTCACGGTAAGAGGTATTAATTGGAAAGGGTATGAGTTCAGTAAATCCAAGAGTTTTGTGGATTGCTTTAGAGTAAATGTAATCCACTAAGCAAACCAAGTTTCCTATAACCATTAATCAGATCCTGTGGGAAGACTGCTGCAAGTATCCTTACTAACTATCCAGCTGTTCATTTCTCTTCTGAATCTTGGTGGGTTTTCTACATATGGTTAGACACTCAGGTTCAAACAGTACTTCTTCAGCTGTCTCAGATGCTTAGTGTGCATAACATCCTTGAGAAGTCATATTTATCAGTTACAACAGTAGCACATTTCAAAGCAATCATTTTTGTTAGGCGTGGCTCATCAAATTGCTGATTAATCAGAGTAGGGTTGTGAATGATAAAAATCATTACCTACAGGTATATGGAAGATGAACTACATGTCCATCAAAACCTGAAAAATTTACCACTGGCATAACTAGACAAAATCCATTTGCTTTCATGGAGCAGTAACTGTTAAGGCCAGAATTAGTCTTGTCCCTGAAGCCATACTAAGCACTTCTTAATGACTGTCCTAAAACACAACAATTTCTCATTTTAAAATAAATGTTTAAATGTGCTTACCTTATAAAAATTCCACAATGAAAGAGATGAACTACAAAAACCAGTTTCAGCTTCCCAGTATCAGTACCTTCCCAGTCGTTTTTAAACCACTCATAACTGAATATCTGAGTTATTATTGATGAAAGACCTCTAAAACACATTATCAATATACTCCAAGAATATTGTCCTTGACAGAAATATCTACTAGCTAGCCAGAAGTCCACTCCAATATCAACTACATAAATTATCATTCCACCAAGTAAAAAAAAGAAATTCTGCTTAGTAAATTTCATCATGTGTGAAACTCCCACTGTTGTCATTCTCTCCTCACTTAATGTAAAGGAATCTAAATACTTTCCTTACAGCTGAGCCTATTTCCTGCTTATATTGCTTCATACAAAGGAAAGTTGGGTTATCCATTTTTATTATGGGAAAGAGACTTGCTTTTTTCCATGCTCTTGATTTAAATATTAAATTAAACTCCTCAAATACACATCTATTCTGGAAAAGATAAATGTAAATTGTCTTTTTAATTGATGGGGTTGTTCTTCATTACTGATTTCCTAGAAAGAAGAAAAAAAAAGGAAGATTAGCAGTAACAACACCTTCATCATTTAAAATATCCTATAGCAATTCTCACAACCATTTGAACAGACAAGTACAAAATGCAGAATGTGCTGAGATACCGGTGAACAGTCAGCCCAAGAGAGATGCATTTCTGAACCACTCTCCCAAACAGTGACTCAAGCAGCTCTTGAGATCATTCCAAAGAGTGGCAAAACACTAAGAAACAAGCAAGTTTATAAAAACAGCTTATGGAAAAAAGATTGATTCCTTCCCAGAACTTCCTTCATTTCTGAACTCTTCTCCTTTACTGTGCACAGTGCAAAATGTTGAGAAAACTTTTGCCTTGAGCACACACCATGGTATCAGAATAAACATCATTTGGCATTTTTCAACTGCATTTGTATGCATACATCCAGTGTTTTTGTCATTCCTGCTTGGATTTCCACATGCAGTAGGAAAGTGCTAAATAGGATTGCATGTCTCCTGTTAGAAAGGTTGGTAAGGAGCAAGACCAATCTATAAATCTCTGAGAAATGTCTTCTAAGCTGTGTGTAGCTAACAGAGATGATTTAACTACTCACTGCAAATATAATTATAATTTGTAGTCAGAACTACATTTTACAAAGCCCAACACCGCAAGGATTCTTGTGATCTCTTGGATAGTCTTTTCTCTGTATATCTGTGGTATTTGGCAGGTGAAACAGAAAAGCTTTAAGGTGGTACATTCTTTTTCTCATTCACCTCTGCAATGCTATAAAGTTAAAATTATAAAGTCCCTTTACTTCATTTACATATCTTAGCAAAAAGCTGCTGGCAGCGAATGCAGAGGATGGGATGCAGGACATGCCAAGGCTGGGCTGGTGCCAGTGCCAAACAGCTGCAGACAATACATGGGGAACAGCTGCACCAGGGAACTTGGAGCAGGGAAAGGGCATGTGGAGGCAGATCCCTTTCAATTTTGTGAATTCAGGCACATTGCCACAGAGGAATGAAATGAGAGAATTGGTTAATAACCCATAAACAAAGGTAATGACTGTTCTTTGCTTGGGTTGACTGGGCTCATCTTCACCGTCATCTAGGTATAAACCCAAAAAGGAGAACCTAACTTCATAATTTCCTAATGAAGACAAGTGGGAACATAACAGTCTGAAAAGGTGCTGAGTGTATGGATTATTTTTTTGGATCTAGGCCTTAGCTATTTCTAGCCTCTCATTCTATCTCCTACTTAGGTTTCATGTCCTGGCCCAGAAGAGGTCAGAAAGATCAGGCAATCTTGCAGCTGGGATAGTTGGAATCCTTTCGCTGTTCTTTCCTATTCTCTCCAATAAAATACCACTAATCTCTTGCAAATCACTAATGCAATTTATATCCAATTCACAGTTAGATTCTGGGAAGTGGACTTCAGTACAAAGTCCAGCATAAATTGAACTCTGTGTTTACAAACACAAAAAGACAAGTTAACCATGAGTCAGCAATATCTCTGTGTGGCCAAGAAGGCAAATGGCATTGTGGGGTGCAGTATGAACAGTGTGGCCAGCAGGTCTGTGATCTTCAGTTCAATAAAGACAAGGAACTACTGGAGAGGGTCCAGCAGAGGGCTACAAAGATGTTTGGGAGACTGGAACATCTCTCTCATGAGGACAAGCTGAGGGAGCTGGTTCTGCTCAAACTGAAGAAGAGACTACTGAGAGGGGATCTTATCAATGAACCCAAATATCTTAAGCCCAGGTGTCAAGAAGACAGGGCCAGACACTTTTCAGTGATTCCCAGCAACGGGACAATGGGCAATGGGCACAAACTTAAACACAGGGAGTTCCATCCAAATATGAAAAAAAACTTTACTTAGAGGGTGACAGAGAACTGGAACAAGCTGACCAGTCATTGTGGAGTCTCCTTCTCTGGAGATACTCAAAACCTGCTTGGAATGCAATCCTGTGCAACCTGTTACAGATGAACCTGCTTTAGCAGGGGGTTTGGATTAGATGATATTCAGAGGTCCCTTCCAACCCCAATTGTTTTGTGACTCTGAATTTTTTATGTCTGAAAATTTGTATATGAACCAACTTAAGAGTTTATTACTAGGGTTCATTCAGGAAAATTTCAAAGGGAACAGTATTTCTCTACACAACATGTCATTCTGCAACTTGAGTACCACCTTTGTCAAGCTGTACTTACGGTTTTTAGAACAGATTAAAAACAAAAACAAACATTAAACAAAACAAAACAAGCAAGTTCATTACAGGTAGCACAACAGCAACAGGTTAATCAATAACTGGATTCAAGCAGCAAGTAAGTTCTTTGGAAGACAATTTATGGCCAAATTAGGCAAGATACCAAGGTTCACATTTAATGACTAATACTCTACCAGACATTCAAGTGGCAAGGAGTAACCTCTAACCTTTCACCTGAAATAAGTAAAAAAGGTCACAGGATTCCTTCCTCTTTACAACCTCCCTATCCTTTCTGTATGCGAGCACTTCACAAAGAGGAATATGAGAAAGGAAGTTTTACAGGCAGACTCCTCTAAACTAACAGCATGAAGGGTAGCTGTGAGCCAGGGGATTTCTACTCCTGACAGGCCTACTGTCCAAACTACTGTCATGTCAGCAGTCTGAGACCTGTCTGGACATCTTGGTGCTATTTGAAGCCATCAGGTTAGCTGAGATAAATGAAGAGCCACACATTGTCAAGCATGTCAGCCTGCTCACTGTCTCACAATTATTTTGAGTAAGGATTCTAGTCCTGAAAGAGCCTTGGAACAGCTGAGAAGACACAAGGTTCATATTTTGCTCATGGCAACCTGAAAAAATTCTACCCGAGACTCACAAATCTGTAATCACAAATGTCCATTGTCTTAATTCCAAATCCAAGCACCAAGACCTGCTCACAAGTGCACACGAAATCATTGATGAAGATCCCAGCCTCTAATGCCCTACATTTTATGCATGATAGCACTCCAAAGAGCAGCACAGTCTCAGTACCAGGTGAGGTTCAATTAAGTGCTTCACGACAGAGTCATGTATCAATCAGAATTAAATTGTCCCAAATCTTATTTAACATACGAGATCCAACGTGACAGGAGAGCAGAAAGAGTAAACTGTCAGTCAACATAAATACAAGCCCCTTCTAAAAACTAACATACTGAATCACTTTGTGATACAGAATCATTTTATAATAAAGCAGAAACAATAAAATTGGATTAGCAAGGCTAGAGTTCTCACTATATAGTCAAAATTCTATTTTGAAATGCAGTTACCTTAATACTGGCCATGGATAGAGGCTTTTTTCACTTCCAAAACTGTAGGTTTCCATATTCATACCTTTCCCATCCATACCTTACAAGACTTGCAATCCAAGGAAATTAAAGGACTTACTGATACAACACAAAGTGAAACTCAAATCATATGGAAACCATGTGACACAGTTAATGATTTGCTATCTGTAAAGAACTGTCCTTCTTATGATTGTATTATAAAAATTGTATTCTAAAAATCTGGTATAGAAGTCTCTGTTAATAATAAATACTAAGTATAACAGATTATAAATTTATCTGCAATAAAATGATTTAACAATTTACTTCATCAAGGTAAAAAAAAAAAAAAATAATCACTTTGCCTCTATGTTTCTGTGTCCGTGTATTCGTTTTAAAATTTAGACTTTAGTTCATTAGACTTGTTGAGCAAAAGTCAATAAATATTTCTGGGAACACAAGTGTATGTGTGTGTGATTATAAGCATATGTTTGCTTATATATATGCATTCATTCATTTGTACCCATGTATATATCGCAAAGATTTATGCAAAAAGAACAATGTTTTTGGCTATAATTAAAAATGGTAGTATAATGCACTTTAAAAAGATCCTTTCTGTGTAACGATGCATGAAGAGACTGCATGGGGCCAAAGACAGGTGATTAAAATAGTTTTCCTCTGGTAAAACTACAGTTGTTTGGAAGAGTCTGCTCCAGCTGAGCTGTTGGTACTTAACATTAAATTTTAATGCACATTTAAAACAGCTGCAGGGTACAAGGCAGAGGTGTGATTCTGCCTCTGTGACTGCACTGCACAGGATGATGCTCACCCTCAGCCTGGAGCTTTTCTAGCTCTTAAGATAGGAGATACAATCCTCAGTGTCTTCATAATGAACATGACATCAAACCCTTGTCTTTTTTTTGTGTGCCTTCCTGCTTATCCCTTACACTTTAAAAACATTCTACACCTAAGCAGTCCTTGCAGTGCTTGAAAGACCATTAAGTCAGCCAAGTCACAAACTCACTGCTATGACCTTTGTTATAATTTTTAAAAAATTACAAAAGCTCTACGGCACAGAGAGAGGGGAAAGGTTTGTGTATCTGATTCTTGGAGTGTAAATCAAGCAACCCACCAGATAAATTACTGGCTGAATGATTTATTTGCTTTCTTGTTAGACTTGGCATCAAAGCAAGCACAATTCTCAATTGTGACCAATCTCCTATGGTATTCAGTACATATCCTTTTATTTGCTTACAAAAGTGGTAAGAAGCATGCTTCAAGTATTTATAGGCATCGATGAGCCTTCTCTTCTCCAGATTGGACAGTACCAGATCTTTCAGCCTTTCCTCATTAGAGAAAGATCCTAGGCCCTTCATCATCCCCTCTAATCATCTCCCACAAACCTTCTGATCTGACTACTTTTCATTTTCTCTACACAATGTTGCCCCTCCAGCAGGAATCTTGAAGGCCATGGCCTTTCTGAAAAATCTGCTTCACTTCTTTTTGGTTTAAGGCCTTTTTACTTATCTCTGTACCAGATAGGAAGAATAAAAATATAATGAAACAGGAAGAAAAACTCTGCAAGTAAAAAATCCTCTCAACGAGATATTCATGTGCCAATGGCTATGAAGATAAGACTCTCAAGACATTTTCTATCACTTGATTTTAACTAATTATTGCAGAATTACATGTTTGTGTTTAGTTCTATTAGGCTAATACACAGCCACAGTAGAGAGGCATTTATCCTCAACATTTATGCTAAAAATGTGAAAAAAAGGCCAGGTGCCAGTACTCAAAGATTTCTTGAGTGCTAGAAATTCAAACCTTGTGGGATTTTCAAAAACAACAGTCTATGTCATGTGTATCTCATAGCTGTTACAAAATTAGTCACTGCACATCACCAACAATCCAATTTTAGGTTTATTTATTTATTATTTAGGAAACTCAGCTGGTTTTGGTTTTTTTTTACAGGTAGCCTACCTGCTTCAGAACATTTTTCTCCTCAAAAATTTAACAATGCAAAACAGTCAGAGAACCAAAAGAACTTGAGGGTATACAATCGTCTTTTCTTGTACCACATCAGAGCATTTTCAGCAGGATTTTCACTACATGCCAATTAACCTCTGTATTATAAGACAAACAACAGATTTTTTTAACAGATGGACTTGCACAGGAAATAATGATCAGAGAACCTGTATTTCGCTCTCCAAAGGCACCATTGCTGCCACCTACAGATGAAACAAATTCACAGCTCTTGCCTAAGATCAGAAAATACTTTACTACAGGACAGCAAGAGTAATAACAAGTATTCCCCAGAGAATAAATCTACAGCTTTCCAAACAATTCTTAATTGTGGGGAGAATAAAAGCCTTGCAATGTCAAGAATAATGGCACCTTGCTGAGTTATGACATATAAAATTCAGATACATAATTTTGGAAACTCTCTCTAAACATGCATAATTTTCTTAAAAACAGAAAACCACTTAAATACACAACTTGCCTTGGCTTAGGTGACAGCTTCTTCTAACGACTAAACTGAACTTTACCTGAAGATTGAAAATGGGTTGAATGAACCAATAGCTATACAAATATGCTACAAAATAAGCATAAGAAGGTACCTCAGGATTAGGTAAATTCAGGTCTAGTCACAGTTTCTTACAAAAGGAGATACAGACAAATGATATGGGGAGAGACTAAAATGTTGTGTATGAGGTTTTCTTGATTATTCCAGCAGCATACCTGCACACATAAAAGCTTTTTTCCTTTGACCTGGAACATCCCTTCTGTTTTCTGTAGTTCATGCTTTAATGAGCATGAAAATCAAAAATACATGTAATAGTTTTATATCATCTCAAATAAGTAAAGATTTATCAGATAAATCAAGGAAATTGGCTTAAAGGCCTAAATAGGGATTATCAGCATCAGTGGTACAGTTTCTGGCTGTGTATTGCTGTGATCACCTTATCACAGGTACCATACGAGATATATAAGATATATATATATAAGTATAAAAGAATCAGATAATATCTGAAATTCTAATGTTAGTAAAGTTACCCACAATAATATTACCTGCTTTTATTTCAGGTTAAATTATGTTTGTTCTTTATTTACATGTAATTTAAGGAGAGAACAAGTCTGCCCTATTTTCTTTAGCAATGTCACAAGGCAATTAACCAGGGTTTTCAGAGGAGATGCTGTGAAGCCAAAGAGGCAAAATTCAGCACCTTGCAGGATCTACAATGAATGCTGCTTGCAAACACATTATTTCTATTTGGATGACATAATTCCACAAAATCTCAGAATGGCTCAGCTGGGGAGGGACCAGTTCATGTTTGAAGTCCCCAGCTCAAGCAGGGCCACCTGTAGTCAGTTGCCCAGGACCATGTCCAGATGAGTTTTGAGCATCACCAAGGATGCATACTCCACAACCTCCCTGGGTCTACTGTACCGGGTGATAAAAATTGTTTTCTTGGTTACCCACACAGTGAAAAAGTGTTTCCTGATGTTCAGAGTGGACATCCTGTGCTCCAGTTTGCGTCCATTGCCTCTGGTCCCGGCACGGGCACCATGAGAGGACCTGAGGCAATTGCCCTGTGACAGAGCCTGGCTCACTACACACCCTCTCTTCAGGTTTTTACACCCGCTGATGAGATTTTCCTGAGCCTGTTCTTCTTCAGATGCTCCAGTCTCTTCATCACCCTCCAGCAATTCTCCAATTCTACTAAAACGCTGAATCCTAGATAGCTCCTATGTGCCGTGCGGGAGCATACGCAGCTCCTACACACGCTATAGTGGGCGTGCTCCCGGGATCCAGAGACGGTGCATCTGTCACAACAAATTGCTCTGGAAAACGCCGGCAGAGCACGGGCATGCCTCTCACTGGGTAGCAGCCAGGCACCCACCCAGCACGGAGAACTGAATTCCGCCGAGAACTGGCTTTCTCCACGAAGCAGAACTTCATCCGACGGGATCGCCACAGTGTCTATGTGCGAGAGCCGCGTTCTATCCGCACAGCCGCCCCGTGGAGCGGAAGGAGCCGCCTCACGGGTGGGCGGGAGCCTGGGCTGCCCGTGCTCCGCCTCCCGGTGGCGGCCGCGGCGCCTTCCGCTCCCCGGTGCCGGGCCGTCGTGAGGGCAGCGGAGCCTGGAGCTCGGCGGCATTCGCTGCAGACATGGTGTCGCTGCTGCCGCGCATCGAGCGGCTGTCGTCGCGAGTGGTGCGGGTGCTGGGCTGCAACCCGGGGCCCATGACCCTGCAGGGCACCAACACCTACCTGGTGGGCACCGGGCACAGGTACCGACCCTGCTGGCAGAGCGGGGCAGGGCACGGCCGGCGAGGCTCCGCTGCCCTGGCCCGGCTTGGGGACCGTGCGCTGCCTCCATATCGAGAGGCCGCTACCGGCCTGTTCCCAAATCCCTTAGTCAGGGTTTGAAAGAGGAAAGAAACCGTACAGGCTTAAATGTTACTTGCTATGCCCGGAGGCGGCTTGGGCGGGTGGGATTCAGTGCGGGAAGCGGGCGTGTGCCTCAGGCCGCGCAGCTGCCCCGCTGTGCTTCTGCCACTTGTCGCGGCCTACATTTATTACTTTTGTGTGGCCTACATTTATTACTTAACCTGCTTTTGAAATTGTTGTGCCACGGGAGTGGAGTATCAGGAAGCAAAAGGTGGCGTCTGGATACGGAAACATCCATTACTGCTAAATTTCCATCTTGGCTTATTTTATTAATATTACTTGGCTGCCATATTATTTTTATTCTCTGATGTGTGTCTCTCCCTCCCTTTTTTGTGGTCCGTGTGTAGACGAGTCCTTATTGACACCGGGGAGCCAGGTATTCCTGAGTATATCAGCTGTTTAAAGCAGGCACTGTCAGAGTTCAACATCGCGATTCAGGAAATTTTAGTGACACACTGGCATCGTGATCATACTGGTGGAATACCTGCTATCTGCAAAAACATCCCAAATGGTAGGCCAGAGATTTCAGATGTTGTTGATAATGTTAGATACATGGCAAGAAAAGACATTAATTGAATGCTTCTGTGTAAATCAACTGGATTATTCTTCTGGAATTGCTGTATACACTACATACAATTTCATGATTCTGCTGCAGTGTGTAGGTTGGGAGCAATGAATAATCTGAATGTAGTAGTTGTAGTACTACATGTTTTCTTCAGTACCTGTGCATACCTTATAATGTTTTTTTCTAATGAAAACCTAGATTTCTACCAGCATGGTATTAAGAGATGTGAGAAAAACTTGATACTACTTCTGTTTTACTTGGACAGCAATGATAAATTGTTATTTTCACTTTTTTAAAAACAAATTGTTTGAATTTTGAAAAAGTGCATAGCTTTGGGATTCCATACAGGAGCCCATTAGTACTTGCTGACAAATTCATAGGCCTCAGAGCACGAGGGGAAAGCAGTAGGGCAGTGTGCAAGTCAAGTCTGATCTAAAAATGTATATTCCATGTTGATAAACAGTAAGAGAAGTTCCTGTGATGGCATCTGAGGAGAGGAAAAGCAGTATGGGTAGTGTAATTCTTAACAATGTTGGACTTTGTCATGAGCTTTGTCACAAGCTTAATTTTGTAAAGTTGCCAGGTGCTTATCTGCAACGAGGCCTGGGCACTACTGAAAACAATTGATGTCTTGGAGACATGGGTATATTGGTGTCTTGGTGAGGATTTTGGGCTTGCCAGCTGTGGTTCTGAAGACTTGCAAGGGATATAAATGCCTTTCTGGATTGCTATCTATAGGTGTTCCAGCCAATGTGTTTGCATTGTATGCACTGTTTGGAATGATAAAAGCTGAGAGAAATTGCAGGTCAAAAAGTCTTCATCCAATTTTAGGCAAATGTTGAGTGATGCTTCTGTGAATCATAAAGCAAAATGTGAGAGCAGAAATCTTAGTAAAAATCATTGTAAAAACTTGGGGGAATTGGCTCATGAATCAAGAAGAAACATTTGTAAAATACAATAATTACTGACCTGTATTAACTTAATTTGTGCTTTTTTTCTCAGCTTTGAATTTGTTGCTTGTACAGAATGCTGTATTCAGAATCAGTTGGCTTTTGCTATTTAGTATTTTTGGCTCTGGAATAAGGTTGCTCCACAAATATAAAGTTACTTTACAGAATTTGTTATATCTAGTTTTGTACTGTGTGATAATTACAGTACTTATTCAAAAAGTAACTTGTCTGTAGAATTACCTATTGTTAGTGACAAATTCAAAATATAATTTTCTTTGCTTTCCTTAAATTTTAGACTCAGAATATCGCATATGTAAGCTCCCTCGTGTACCTCACTGTGAAGAAACAATAGAAGGAGGACATAAATATTTTTATCTTAAAGATGGAGATGTGGTACAGACAGAGGGAGCCACACTCAGGTAACCATGAATTTGTACAAGTTATTTTTTATTCAGAATTCTGATGTGTACATGTATCCTAATTTCTGATGATTGACAATCCATACATTTAATCTTTTCAGCACTTATATGTGTAAACTTTCTATCATGATCCAGCAGGATATGTTAATACAAGGACATTGTTTTTATGAATGAGAATTATCAGAAGTTAGCCTTTGGATTTAGTCTTTGGACTCAGCACAGAAATTAACGTTTCCCTGGAAAAACACCTTCTCCAGGAAAATTAAATAGGATTTTACATGCTTTCTCATCACTCTTACCTAGTAAGTTACTATTAAAATTGTGGAAGTCTGTGGTAGTCTGGCTGGATTATTTAGCATGCCTTTCTTTTTACCTTAAAAATATTTCCACAGGGGACTCTAAAACATCTAATACTTAAAATGTTACATTTTAGACCTTGAACCTATGAGGTTCTTGTAGCGTGCCAGTTTTGGAGGACTTCTTTCTGTGGCACGTACTGCCTATAATGTTAGTCTGAATGAGTGTGAAACAGAAAGCTACTGTGCCTTATGGAAGCACACACAGTAAAAAGGTCTGACCATTCTGTTTTCAGACTCCTTTCATTAACAAGGCATTATTCCTACAAGGACAAAGTTTGCTTGTTTTCCTCAGTTTAAATGAACTATATCCCACTTGTAGAATATGTCACTTTGTTAACTGGAAGAAAAAAAAACATTTAAAAAGAAAAGATATGTATTTTGTCCAAAAGCATTTTATTTTATTAGTGTAAAAATGTAAGTAAAAAGAGTATTATATTGCATACTGAAGACCTATCATGACTCTACATGGCCTATGTTTGGACAAAAATTTGGAGATGGAAAATAATTTTTTTTCTCGATCCAAGTCAGTCAAAGATTGGCACATTTTGAAATAGTGGAGGACCAGGCATAGGCATATTTTATCTCAGGCATTCTGACTTGTGTCAGGGAAGTCATTGGCAGGGAGAGTCCCCTGGAGGTGGGACAGCAGGGTCCTGAGCCAGCTTCCTTTTCTGCCTTTAGATTCATGCCTTCATGCCCCCCATCAGGATGGGGATCCCAGCTCAATGCCTGGAGGATTCAAACAGACTGCGTGGGCTGGTGTAAAAATACAGGGCTTGTAGACAGCACCTGTGAGAAGTTTGTGACAATTGGAAGCTTGTTGAAGTGTGTCCTAGAAGTGAAGGGCTTCTTAGCCAGCACTTGTGAGAACAGGTAGTGAGCTAGTTTATACCAGAAAGCATATGAGTTCCCAGACACATAGTCTGGTATCCTTGTTGATCCTGAAGAGAATTTATAACAAATGTTGCAGCCCCTACTGGTGGGCTGTGACAGGGGTAATGCAGCCAAACTTTACGGTTCATTAAAAGCAGGTATTCTCATTTGGGTTAATTTGGTGACCCTTTTAAGGGTACTCTTAGACCCACCACTGGTTCCTAAACAGCACTATCTGCATGTTAAATTTTTGTTAGCAACCTTTAGGTTTTCAAGGTATGCAACGGCAAGGGGGCAAGACATGCTGGCAGCACGTCTTCACACACAGTCTGGCATTCTCTTTCTACTGTTTTTTCATGTTGTTGGTTTGGCTGCCTAGGAGAATTTCATCAAGAACTGAAGGATACCATTTCCCAAAGGTGAGCTACAGCCCACCAGCTTGATTTTGATGTTGCCTCCACAGAGCAATGGCTCACCTGCTTTCTGCTGAGTTCAGTATTCAGTAGGAGCTGGAAGTCATTGCATCAGATGATGCTGCATTCTTGGTCTCCCAGTCCTTCATCAACATGGCTGGGAGCTGTTTTAGCCTTGCCTTTCACCACACTTGGCATCAGCTCTGTCAGTTTCTGGTCAGTGCTTTGATGCATCTGCCATTACCAAGAAGATTCTAATGAATATCAGCAGTGATGCTGGTTGGAGTTTAGTTACTTTCAGTCTGCATCAGCCTCAGCATCAGGCCCTTCTGCTTTTCAGAAATCACCACAAAAGGACACCCCAGTGTAGCTCATGTTACCATATCCTGTATACACATCCACTGTCCCTGATGTGTGTGAATACAGCACTCATCCAAGCTGTGGGTCCTTAATCCTTACCATGCAGGTATTTAATGGCCTGCACATAGAACAGCTGAAAGACCACGTTCTTTTGTATTTGACAGCTGTGCTCCACTGTGCTAAGGGGCTGTCAGGGAATTTTTGGAGACTGAGCTTTATCTGGGTCAGGTTCAGAAGTTTGTAGTTAATTTCTAAAAGAATAAATATCATCTTTACCCTCCTTCCAAAGTACAATGCGTATGTCAAGAACTCCAAGAGTTTCAATCTGGAAATAACATGTCAGTTTTATTTTTTAAAGCTTCAGAATAAATCCCTCTATAATAGAAATTCTACATAGCTTGTCAGCTCCTTTAATGCACTTGCGTTATGATGTGTCATGTAAGTAAAAGCATGTTACAGATGATTGGTGTTCTCTATATGGTATAAGAAAATGGATTGAGATTAGGCAAAATGATACATGTTTACATCAGCTTTTCAGCCTTTTTTAGTCAGTTTTTTTCTGTTATGGGCTGTGCAAGTGTATTATTTTACCATCATTTGTTCTGGCTTCAAAAATGAAATATATATGCTATATGAAAAACATTCACTTTTTTTTTTCTTTAAACAGAGTTTTATATACACCAGGACACACTGATGATCATATGGTTTTACATCTAGATGAAGAAAATGCTATATTTTCTGGTGACTGTATTTTAGGGGAAGGAACAACAGTAATAGAAGACCTGTCTGATTACATGAAAACTTTGAAAAAGTTGTTAGAAATGAAACCAGATTTGATTTATCCAGGTAAGTGCTTTTGGTTTTAAAGTGCTCTCTTTTACTGTGTAATTTTTAAATATCTCCTCTAAGAATTTGAGAACTATTATTTCAATCAAACATCATTCCTGATGTAACAATTCATTTTAATAAGCAGTAATCTAAGCTGACTTTGTCGTGGTCGTTTGCAAAACTTGAAATTTTTCAGTGATAGGTATCTTTCCTTTCTGAAATTTCTCCATTTCAGGGTGGGTCTTGTCTTTCTGTGCCCAGAGACTCCAGGGGCCAAAACCTTTGACTGTTGGAATCATACAGCAAATTTAATTTTCTTACGTTACTCTATCCCTGTGCTTGCATGTTTTTCCTGGAAGAAAAAAAAATAGTTGTTTCTTTGTTTCTTTTCATCCCCGCACACACTATCAATGTGAGTAACCTATTAAGTTTTTTGGGAGAGTTGTGTGTCCTTTGCAGTAGATTAATAACAAATTCATCTTGGAAAGCTGCAGAAATGTAAAGAGCTTGTCTTAGTTAAAGACTTAGGTTAAATTTGAACAAGAGCCAAGAGGCCAAAAATGTTCTAAAACTAAGTTGCCTATTCATTCAGTCTATGGCTTTCCTTTAATTCTTTTCCTCTCTGTCCTCTAAACCTTAGGAATGCATTTACTTTTCATATATACCACATGTCTGTTTGACAAGACTACGTTTTAAAAATTCATTATGTAGCTAAAGTTTAGGCTCTTCATTTGCTTTTTCACAGCTACATCTCAGGATTTCTTCTGACTTTTTCTGTTTCATCTTCAACTTGTCATTCTAAGCTACTGTATGTTCTCAGTTGTGCCTTGTTCCTAGTTGTCTATGTTTAGCCTACTCTCTTGTGTTCCCTCTTAAAATAGTCTTCTTTTGAAGTACGTGTCCTTTAAGATCTAGGCAAAAAAATGCTGTTTAGGAAAAACATTCTTACATATTCCACAGATGTGGAGGTTGACATAGACAGAATAGTGACTTGGTCATATTTATTGACTTAACTAGCAGTTAATTGTTGTTAAAACTAACAATTTTTTAGCTTCCAGAATCTCAATCAAATGTTTTACTTTCTTTCTTTCTTTCTTAATACCTGCAAAATGCAGCCTGTTTCTCTAACCAAATTTCTGCCTTCCGAAACCCCATATATGCCAAATTCTCTTTGGTTTATCAGTTTAATCAGTTGTATTTCACTGTTCTTATTGGTTATGTATCTAGATTACACATTCACCAAGGCTGAACATCTGTGCTCTTTCTTTGTGTTTGCTACTGTTTTAGCTGTGTTCATACCAGACTTGCAATTGAGAAGCCAGTTTGACATTGTGCATTTTCAGTGGTGATAGCCGAGTATTGAGATGGTTTGGAACTAATGTTCTTTTTTCATCCATGCACCACAAAATGCCTGTGCAGACGTACAGGAGGTGCTGTTGCCCAATCAGAACAATTGTTACTTTTGGGTATAACTGCAGCACAAATTTGCTTTACCAATATGTCCTGTATAAGTCAAGCACACTGTGCTTGACTGTTCTTCATAATTCTTAAACTATTTCCCTTTCCCCCACCCATGCTTTAGCACTCATGTGATAGCCTCAGAATTGCATGAATTTTTGTAACAGACTGATTGGTGGCTATGTGAAAGTAGGTGAATTTTGTCAATCCTTCCCTTCCTGTGTTTCTTTTTTAATTTAATGTAAGAATGACCCAGGCACAACACTTGTGATACCTAATTACAGATAATATTTGATGAGAATCTTTGGGAAAAGAAAAAGGCATTTTGGTCAGCAGAGGGCTCCCCATCCTGTAAGAATAAACAATATTTCTTGGCAATACAGAAAAAATGGCACTTGAATTAGGAATCTTTGTAAGATTTCATGAGCTGATTGTTTTCTTCCCTTCTGTCCTTTGTGCTTAATTTAAAGTAATAGAATCTCACACTTCACAATGTGTTATGAGGAAATAATATTAATCTATCTGATACTAAAGCTGAATTCATGGAAAGACAGTCATATTTTTGACAGTGCTTTTCAGATGCTCAGAAACTTTTAACATGTGTTCAGATATTAATAAGTAAATAAATAACTGTATTGCTGTCCCTGAAAAATGATGGATGGGAAAATTCCACATCTGGATTTAGTTCCAAGCTTTCTGAGATCATTTTTATGTACATATATGCATACACAAAAGTTACAGATCAGATGATGTAATGGATATGAAATCACTTCTGCCAAATGTGGATTCCATTTCAGGTTCTGACACTGGTCTTGTAGTCTAAGTCAATTAAATCACTTGCAAGAGTTGGGCCAGGTTTTAAGAATGCCTTGTGATTACATGTGAAGCCCTTAATTTTGATTACTTTTAGTGAGACTTCTGTCATTAAAGAATGCAAGAGAATGGACAATTAACATTACAGTCTCTGCTTTGTATATCTTACTAGGTTTGTTCTAAATTTTAAGTTTTGGTTTTATAAATGGTAACAGTAGAGATACTGTTATATTTGTAATTTATTTTGTAAGGAAAAATAGCTTCCTATTAAATATGTTTGAAATCATTAAATATAAATGCATATGCCAGTATCATTTTATATTTATACATTACATATGTTGTAGTTATAATACTTATTTAAACAAGGTAGGTTTCAGCGTATACTTAGTAATTTCAAGCGTGCTGAAGTTCGAGTGTGGAAGCCAAGATATGTATAAATATTTTGACTTACAGAAGGATAGATTCCTTTGACACTTTAGTTCAAAAAATGAAAAATCAGTTGCTCTTTTTCTATAAGCTGCCTGTCCTCAGGCAAAATAAGCTTTAATTTTAAAAGCTTGAAAATTAAACCCCATTTAATCAGTAAACCCAAAAATACAAGTAAAGAATATGGTGATTTTTTTAAATAGTAGAGAACCTCAAAAGAAACTGATTCTGATGATACCAAATAACTTCTATAAGCGATGCTATTTTCCAGTAGTTTATTTTTTACTAATTTTATAAATTACTTAGAGTTTAACTCAGAGGGCAGAGCTGGAAGTTGCTGCTGCTACTTTAGGTGAGTTGTACAGCCAAAGAAATAGGAAACCTTGGTATAAAAAGCATATGATGAATATTTGTGCAAGTCAATTCCTCTGTAGGTAACACAATAAGTTTAATTTCTATATAGCTCTCATGGCTAAACAATATTTGCTCTATCATTTAATGTACCATGAGACAGTATTTGATTTTTCATAAAGGTTAATGCTTTATCAATTGAGCCTTTTCATAATGTGATTTGAAGACCTGTCAGTAAGTTGAACATTTCTGATCTGCCACAGTCAGTCCAGGAAAAAATGTGTTTTGGTTATTAACCAGCCAGACATAAAATGATTCACCTATAACTTTCCCCGTTTCTTCCATTTTTTCTGCCCTGACACATTCCAACTGCTTCACTCACTTGTCTTCTATTAATTTTTTTTATCATACTTATGACAGTGTTTTGAAAGGTGTAAAGTACAGTGTATAAATCAGTTTTGAAGATTTGTTTGGGAAAATTACTTGTCACAATTAAAGATGTCACCTTGGTGTTTGCCCCAACAGGACAGTAGTACCTGAGACCTTTGCATCAGCCATTGTTGTTCAAAGGCCAGTATCAGTTTAAATCATTAGTATCAATATCCTTTGGGGAGAGGAAGACTGGCAAACAGAGATAATACAATAATCTGAATCTCATATTTTGAATCTGTTCAGTAGTGAACTCCTTTTCTTTTTTCTAATGGCCTAAAGTACAGTAATTTCACGATTGTAAGCCACACCTTTTTCATTGAAGAATCCAGCCTACCCCAGTAGTGCAGCTAATCATCAGGTGCTGTTTATCTATGGACAAATCCCAGTGAAATGCCGACCCAGAAGTGAGAGCCGGCCAGGGAGGGTGCCTGGGGCTGCCTTTAAAGGCTTCGTTAGTCTATGAAAACTGTTTGCAACTTGGGCACCTGACACCAAACCTGGCACTGGCCCGATTCTGTTACTAATTCTTTACTTTGTTGCACATGGATCCTCGCTTAAAAAAAAAAAAAATGTGGCTTATATTCGGGTGCAGCTTATATATGGACAAATCCTGTGGTCTGCCCGGCTACCTGGATGTGCGGCTTATAATTGTGAAATTACTGTTGTCTTCCCTTGCTTTCCTTATTCCATCTGAAGTATTCCCTTTTCCCCATTCAGACTTTTAACATCCTAATTCTTCCTTTCCATCTTAATGCTTTGCAGATGCAGACTGTAGTACAGACATTCAAACCTTTTTCTCTTGACTTTTAAATCTGCTGGAGTTTACGTAAGAATGTTTCAATTATTCAATAGGGTACTTAATTACAAATGTAAGTAATGGTGCTCTGGTACATGTGTTTTGATTTTTAGGTCATGGCCCAGTAGTACGTGATGCAAATACTAGAATTCAAAACTACATTTCTCACCGACTTGCACGTGAACAGCAAATTCTGAGTGTTTTCCAGAAGAATGCTGGGAAATCATATACATCCTCGGAACTTGTAAAGATAGTGTACAAGGTAATTGTTGATTAAAAGGTTTGAGATCAAACTGAAGAAAATTGAGGTTAGGTTCATAAAACTTGTATGTAACAGTGTTGGTCTTTGAGTGAATCATGGTGGATTTTTAAAAGGGATCAAAAATATTTCTCCCTGTTCAGGGTTCACTTATGACTGTGCCTTCAAATTGTCTTGCTTAAGTACTTAATTGGAGTGAGGCCCACATGATTGTTACAAGCCTATTTAACTATCCAGGTCTTAGGCACAGTTTCATAAGACTAAGCATAAATAAAATTGTAGTGCTTGGTTCAAGGTGAAAAGTATGACCTGATAGTTGTTAGTTGCGGATTTCCCAAAGTGTATTTGGAGTCTCCTGAAGAGTGGTTGAAAACGGAGTTCTTGATTTATCAGTGTTCAGGAGGTTACAGGTGAGCTGCAGTTCCAAAGAGGATATTGCAGCTCAGATGTTGAATAGTGTGTGTCATCAGACTTGTGTAACAGTACCTGGTTGCTGCTTCGTCATCCTTCTTGTAACCTGCAGTTTTTCCCTGTGCTGTGGGGTTGCCCCAACAAGCAGAGATAAGGAGGAAGATGTCAAACTTGCCAATGACCGTGGCTGATGAACAGGTCTGTAGCAGCTTCACAACTCGTTTTTCATGGTTCTGCTGATCCCCAGTTTCCAAAACAATGACTGCATCACAGTGAATGTTTTGGAGTGCTGATTCACCAGTACCTATGGCTATTCAGCTTCTGCAGTTCTCCTACCTGATCAAATAAGTTTTAAGTATAGAGCCATTCTCATGTTTATGTAATTCATAAATCACTTGTCCTGTCTATGTAAGAATTTTTTCAGTTCTATTACTGTTATATTACAAAAAAAGTATATGCTTTCAAAGTATTCTCAAGGTTCACAATTTATTTAACTAATTTTCTAGTGAATTTTCTTGCCCCACATATTATTTGAAGAACTGTTTAATTTTCAAAAAGGAAAAAAAGAGCTTTAGGGTGATGGAGATGGAGAAAGGGGATTTGAGCAGTCATCATACAATCATAGAATGGTTTGGGTTGGAAGGGACTTTAAAGGTCAGCAATTTCCATCCCCCCTGCCATGGCAGAGACACCTTTCACAAGACCAGGTTGTTCAAAGCCCCATCCACCTTGTCCTTGAACCCTTCTAGGGATGGGGCATCCGCAGCTTTTCTGGGCAGCAGGTGTCACTGGTTTTTACATAATGAGCACTGGAGAACTGTAAGAGGTATTTTGTCCTCCTGAAGCTGTTACATTTTTTAATTGTTTACTCATTTACAGATACTAATTGCTACAGGATCTTTAAACCTATGCAAATGTTGTCATGGAATAGAAGTGATAGATATCTCTGGAGAAATGCATCATAAATTTGTCTTTAAAAATACTCAGCTACACTGACAACCCAGGGCAGACCAAGCTCAGAAGAGGAGTCATCTTAGTGCTGGCCAAAGTTTTCATCATACAAATGGATAATGAAAAAAACAAGCAAAGTAAACAAAAATGTGTTGTTAGACTATTCATTTAACTGGTATAAAATTGATATACTCATCTTAGTTTCCCGTTGTTACATAACTAACTGAATGTTCCCATACCAATTCAGAAGAGGAAAATCTGTGGTAATATATATGGGTTCCATATATTGAAAAAATAATTGATGGATATTTAAACAAATATAAAATGCATATTTTTTGTTCCCATTAGGAAATCCCTGAAAATTTACTTCCAGCAGCAGAACATAACCTCCTAGTCCACTTGAAGAAGTTAGAAAAAGACGGAAAAGTGTGTAAGTTGTGGATGGAGGGTGGAAGGAGGGTCATGTTTCTTTTGATGTTGTATGCACTATTTCTCATGTTATTTTAGTGCATTATTTTCTGGGGGAAAAAATTGCAATTTTTTGCAGTAGCTGTCCATCCAACAAATTGAAGTAGCGTAATATACAGAACGGTTGTACAGTATTTCCAAACTTTTAGGAAATATTTTACTAACTATTTGGGTGCTTAGAGCTCAGACTAATGCAATGCATATACCTTTAAATTTTTATTTAAAACATACCATAGAATACATTCCTAATGCTGGCATTTATATCTTCCTGTATTTTCTGAAATTCATACCTAAATATGCATGCACACAGCATTTTATGGGTTTACATTTAAGTTTCTGCCCATGCTGAATATTTTGCAGATTTTTGTATGTATGTGTTATAAAGACAGTTAAAATCAAGCAGTGTAAATTTTTGCCATTTCTGATTAGTACAGTCCTAAGTAGAACTGCTATGTTTAGTTTACTGTTTTTACATTTTGCCTTTACTTTTAGTGAACGAGGTATTCTATTTCTGTAATGGCATGTGCACATGGAAATGTTACTCAGCCAAAGCCAAGGAAAATATTTCTTCCTGTACAATACATAACAGCACTCAGGACTGTCTATTTATAAGTAAATAATCACAGGAATTTACATCCATTGCAGATTTTCAGCATTTACCAACCTGAACAACAACATGAAATTAGTGTATTTTTTGCAACTTGGACCTTCTGTTTATCTTACTGATAGATTGACTACTTGGTACTAACTGAACAATTAAGACTGAATTTTTATAATAATAACAATAACCTGCTTTTTATTCAAAGAAAGTAGACTAGAGTCACATGAACACAGTCATTTTTGAAATTCAGAAAATGTTTTCTTTGGGCTTATTTTGTGCCCAAACTTTACCAGCATGGTACTTATTGTGACAGCTTTTAAATATTGTTTCAGTTTTTGGTTATTAACGTACATCATTGACCTATACATTTCTCCAGTTTCACGTCACTAGATTCATCAAGGGCATGAGGAGCTGTTTTCTGTTTATGCCTTCTTTTCACTCTCAAAACAGTTCAAGCAACAGCATTTTCTGTTGAGATCAAGTGGATAAATTAACTTTCTCTTTAAAGGTAGACTTCCCTACATGACAGTCTGCATATTGAATGTTCAGGAAATAATTTGTTTGAGTGAGCTACTGACTTAAGAGTTTGCTTTCTCAAAACCACCCTTTTCACGTTTACTGTTTACAACTTGAAATTATTAGAAAGATTAAGTAATTAGAGGAAATGCTAGTCAAAATAACTGTTGGGACTCTTCTACTCCAGTTGGAGGCCCTTGATTCAGATGTGTGTCTTGCTTTCCTGGAAGCAGGAGATGTGCCCTTTGAAGTTTGTTTAGTTTTTTGAACTTGAGTTTGTGCTCACAGAGAAGGTGAGAAGCAATCTCATCAGAGTGCTTGAGATTGCTGAATTTTTAAACACAAGCTTAGGCCCAGACCTATGGTAAATGCTAAACATCACATGACCTTTGCCCATTTTTCAGTTCAAATTAGGGGCTTCTGTTACAAGGACTGATTCTGTTGATTCTGAGCATGTAGCATACAAATGCTTGTGTACTCTTGGTACTTGTTCATTTGATTTTAATGTCCTTTGATGCCTTTTCCACATACTCTGAGACCTTGGAGCATCTCAAGTTTTGTTCTCATTATGGAAGACTTGAGCTGTAGACATAACACTGTCTGCTCAATTTTCTCAAAACGTTTTTCCAAAGGAACATCTTGTCAGTATCAATAATGAATGTGACAGGCATATTACAACCTTACAAGTGAGTAACTCACTGCAAATGATGGCCATATGCTGCCTGCTGCAGTCATTAATTAACCACTTCATTCTAGGGATTGCAGATTTTGTTGGTACAAAACTTTTATAACTGCACACGGGAGCAATGCTGCCTCATACAGATGTGCTCTTTTTACTTCAAACAGAAATAATGCCTTGTAAGTAGGAGTGTGGCACAATGCACACATGTAAGCTTTATCCCATGGCTGGATATAAATAATTTGGTCATAGCTTCACATCTTAGTTGATGGAGTGATAAAAATAATTTGGCTGTTCTTAATTTAGCAGCACAGACTTTTTTCCGTCTAAAGGTTATGAATTTCAGAAAAAGCAACAAGCACTCTGCTGCCTCAGATTTCTTAGTACCTCAAAAGTTTAATATACCAAAATTTAAGTAAGTAGAGGATTATTAAAACCTTTTCATTAATCACTCTTTATACTGCTAGGTTAAATTGTGAAACAATTAATGTTTATCACTTTCAATTAAAACTGAAGGAAAATATTTCATTAGTTTTAATAAAAAATGTCATGTGTAGACATACAGGTAAAGTTTGGGATAATCTAATGTTTATACATTAAATCTAAGTATTGTTTTTTGGCTAATTTGGTTTCTTTTTCTTAACAGTACGTGATGAAACCCCCAGCTTCAGATTGAAAAACAATTTATGAGTTCGACAAGATTGCTCAGCGATGTATTTAATCTGCATGGTCACTATATGAAAAAATCGTAACAATGAACTAGGACTACATGTAAAATAAAAACTAGTTTTTACCTACCTTTTGAAAAGCGGTAACAATTTTAAAGCGATGTTGCAGTAAGTTAACTAATGTTTTTCACATTCTACTTCATTGAAATTTTAAAAACAACCTGGTGGGTACTGAGTTAATAAAATGGAACGAGTGTGAAGAATTGAATCTTACCTTTGCTATAAAATGCTGAGTTTTATCATTGGTGGCAAAAGACAAATAGCAAGGTCTTATAAACTTAATATTATATTATCTTAAAGCAATCTTATAAACTTAATAAATCACATATATAAAAGAAATCTAGTAAAAAAACTAGAAAACTTGTTACTCTAAACCTGGTTTCACCTGCTTGTGCTTCTCAAAAAGTGATTTTCTAATAAGTTATCTGTACATTCTAGAAAAACAAAGTTATTTTTGCTAACAGGTGTAAATATTGGGGTTTATGTTCCTTTTGTAATTCAGCTGACTCTGCTCATCTTTGCTGATTGCTCAGTGCAATAGGTTTTAAGAAACACTGAAAGTAATTTCAGGCTTTTGGGTTTTTTTTGGTGGAAACACCATTTCTATGGAATTCATTCAAAGGGTTCATTAATTTTAACTAATGAGTGTCCAAAAATGCACAGACTTGGATCAGATTCTTAAATTCTTTGTAAGATTCTGCAGGAATGTATTAAAAAGCTGTGTAAATTAAGATATGCATTACACACCATATGAAGTTGACTTTGCCTGTGACATCTTGACTACCAATCAAGTTCTCCTGTTAATCCATTTAAAGTAGAAATATTTTAACTAAAAGGTTGTATTTGGTTGTAAGATACTGTACAGTGTATTAAAATATGTTTGGAGTTTAATTTAAAGTGCAAGTTGGTTTCTTTGTGAACCTTACACTTGCAGAATAGTACTTAAATAGTTGCCTTATTTGTGTATTCGAAGTGTGTGATGTTTGATGTTATATACATTTTTATACTGTTACTCAGCCTTAAAGAACAAAAGCAGATCTGAGATGTTTGAAAAGATCAAGGACAAACATATGTCCTTGAATGCCTTTCACCATTCAATCCTCTACCCTCATTTGTGAAACTTGTATGTTTAGGTACTTAGGGTGTGTCTTAATAATTGACATTATTTTATGAACCTGATGGCATTTGTTCTGATCAGCTGAGACAAATCCAAAACAAAAACACTCACAGGAATAACAGCCCAAAACTGAAATCATATTCTGAAGTAGTAGGCAGACCCCTGAAGAAGGGAAATAATTACTTTCTGCTAAAATGATGCTTGCAAACTTCATTGATCTGAAATTTGGCCACAGTATGGCACATGCTCATTTTTAACTCTTCCTGCAGTGGCATTTTGGGATCTTTTTCAGGTCACCTAGGTTTCCTTTCTATTGTATTTTCTATTTACTTATCTTTTTCCAGACACTTTTTATCCCTTCCTCTAACAATTTATATTTTTTCTTTAATTTCTTTTGGAGTAAGTACTCAGTTTTCAAATGGACTTCTTTTTATTAATAACTAGTTTTCTTGTAGCTATTCCATGAATTTATAGTTACCTTTTCCATTGTTAGGCATAAAAATGTAATTATCACTGCCTTTTTGAAATAATTCACATGCTTTGAATGGTGTCATTTGTCATTTTGCTTCAAGAGAACAAAACTATCAGGGAAACTACAGTTTTCTGTCATGAGGTCTGAGAAGCGATGACAGCAGGAAACTGGTATGAAGAGGTGATGTCTCGTTACCTTTCTGAGCTAAAGAAAAAATCTAATGTCATTTAACAATTTTCTTCTGTTTTACTATAAATTTTGAAATACATGGAAATGGCTTTAGAATGCACTTAAAGAATTGTTGGAACTTGCAGGCAGTGAAGAAAGCAAGAGGATACAAATAGCAGAACAAACTCCAAGTTCTGTGCTGTGCTGCAGCAAATGCCTGACATAAAATAAAAATAACCAAGGAAAAGGGCAATTCATTAATGCATTAATGATCATATATGGTGTCTTTGGAATACTAAGAGCAGAAATTGCACTGTTACTAAGATGTATATATAATAAAGGATACTTTGCTATGGCATCTGGAAAGGCTTCTCAAGGCTCCTTGTTGATTGTCAGATACAATGTTTATTTTGAAAAGATGACAATGTAAGATATGCCATGTATGTATAAAAAGGGGGATCAGCCCATTCATATACCTCATGTGAATATGTTCATCTGTGCAGAATACATTAAAAGTTACCAGTTAAAAGAGGAGAGGGAGCTATTTCTATCTTAAGAGGTTAGAAGGGCTAAGACCAGTTGCTGGGATAACTTCCTAAGCAGCTGCGTACAGAGGGAAGCACAAATCATGTTTCCAGCCTTCCTGCCAGCTAATTTCAAGATCCTGTCCTGAGAGGCAACATCGTTTATTACGTTTTAGACCCAGACATTTGGTGGTAGGTGTCACCTTTTTGAAGTTTTCCATTCTGTTCCTTGCTAATTTGCTTATTTGTATTTGTTTTAAAATATTGTTCTTGGTTTTATCTCTAAGCATGTTTGATGACACATAAATTCAGGAAAGGTTCCCAAATAGAAAGCTGTTTGTGTCTTGTTACTGCAGCTGTCATAATATGCTTCCTGCCGAAGTCTCCATGATTTTGTCACCTGAAACACTGTATTGGGTTTTGGGACACACATGCATATGATGGTGGCTTCTGTGATGAGATGCCAGAAACTCCAACTCAAATTTTAGGGAACTCTTTTCCTAAATAATGTGATAATTTTAGTGTTGTAAAATATGGATGTCTGGAAAGAAGCCTGGTAAAAACCCATGGCAAGCAGCTGACTGAGGATTGAGCATCCCACTTTGCCTAAAGTGCCCATATGAAACTTAATGTGGCAGTAGAGGAAACTCCTGATAAAAGGAAATTGTGGGAACTTGAGGTGAGACAACAGGTTGCCTTGTTTTCCATTTCAGTGTCGCAGTTTGCAGCGTATCATCAGGACGAGCACACAGCCAAGCTGAAACCAAGGGCCTGTAAGACAGATAACTAGCCAGGCAATTGAGGCAGCTGCTGATTAAAGCTTGAGGAAAGCACGCCTTGTCCCAGTTAAGACCTGTTAGTTTGTTCCATGGAGATGAGGTGACCTGATTTCTTATAAGACTGAAATGTGAAACAGATGCAAACTTCTATTGCAGAAAGGTGTCCAGTTTTTATTCCAACCCAGTGTATTTCACAGGTACAGTATGTTCCATCCATGACTGTACTGTATGCAATCTGGGAAATGCTTTCAGATTGTTATTGTTGAAATAATGTCCTACTTAGTTTACATTTGCACAATACTGGTACAGTCAGGGGATTAAGACAGTTCTAGATTACAAAACATCTTGGAACTAAAATATGAATGCTCCTGTTTAAACTTTAAAAAGTATCCAGCTGTGAAGGGAAATTTTTCTGTAGCTTATTCTGTATTTTTAGGTGTCCTAGATAATCTCCAGACCCCAAATATAGCTGTCTCGTTATAAATTCATAGAAAACCTGTGAGCATCTACACAGCTGATGAAGATGTTTCATAGTTGAAAAACCTGGTCTTACACCGATCAATCGGTTCCATAAGTCACTACTCCATACAGTTGGAAGAAATCAACCTATTTACAACAGCTCACACAATTTGGTGCACAGTCTCAATTCTGGCAAAGCAAACAATACCAAATAGCTACACCTTAATTTCTTGCCCTGTATTCATTCATGAGCTGCCGGCAGCAATAGCCATTCTGCCAACACTAAATTTCAGCTGTAAGTTATCGGTTCCTTTCTATTTCTTTTCCACATATCCACTGAGAGTATCTGCCTGACAAAAGCTTTAATAATGAAGATGGCATGAATTTTGCGAGGGTTGAAGGACCGCTGAATTCAGCCTGGATCAGCGCCGCATCGGCGCTCATTTCTCAGACCTCCTCGTTCATCGTTTTAACCTCACAAGAGCCTTCTGTTACTGGGTTGTTTTTTTTAATCCACATCTAGCTTTTCTGTATCTTCGCTCTGTGCTTCCCGGTTAGTCTGCTTTCTTGGCATGGGATATGTTGCTATTGTTACCGTTCTCTCTGGCTACACAGCGCTGTGTGAGCAGTGTCGCTGCCGGCGCGGGGACCCCTGCCGCTCGGTGGCACCCAGAACGAGCCCAGCCAGCGCGGCCTCCTCCCGCTTTCCGGGAGCCCAGCTGGCACAGATCTGGCGGCAACCAAACTTAGCCAGAACCCTGGTGGAGGAGACCGACATCAGCGGTGAATCTGGATGGCGGGGGTGCCGAGGGGGAGTGGAGTCCGGGCCGGCTCCGCGGCACGACCCGAACCGGGGGCAGCGATCCCGAAGGAGACCCACGGTCATTTCCTGTCGCCGCTGCCTCGGCCGAAGAGTGAAGCTGGGCCGGTGCCCAGCGCGGGTGTCGGGCTGCCGGGGACTCAGCGCTGCTGCCCCACGACAGGGCTCGGCTCGGCACGGCTCGGCTGCGCCGGCCAGCCCCGGGTTGGCGCGTTTGAACGGGCGGGCGGAGCGCGGGCGGAGGCGCCGCCGGCCGGCAGGGGCGCTGCTGGCGGCGCCGCCATTCCCCGGCTGCGCGGCCGCCTCCTCCCCTCCGCCTCTTCCTGGCCGCGGCCGGAGGAGCTGTGCTGGCAGCGGGGAGGCGGCGGCGGCGGCCAGCTCCCGGCCCGCCATGGCGATCCGCAAGAAGAGCAACAAGAACCCGCCGGTGCTGAGCCACGAGTTCATCGTGCAGAACCATGCGGACATCGTGTCCTGCATGGCCATGATCTTCCTGCTGGGGCTCATGTTCGAGGTGAGGCGGCACGGCCGCCCCCGCCGGGGGTCCTCTTCCCGCTTCCTCCCGCTCCACCGCGGCTCTCGGTGCTGGAGGGGAGGGAGGGCGCGGCAGTGCCGTGGCACAGGGGAGGCTGTGCGGGCTGCGGCGGAGCCCTGCGGCTGCCCCCAGCCAGCGCCGCCGCCCCCCGGCGCACCTGCCCGCCGGCCCACGCCCGACCCGCGGTACGCGGGGACTGCAGCCGACCCCCGCCCGAGAGCTCCTG
>VRYO01001463.1:32277679-32295424 GCA_009812075.1 Sialia sialis
AAAGATTTCACTATCACTCTGTATCTAGTTTTGATCATCTGTGATAAGCCCAGTGTTGCCCTATGCAAGCAAACTCTTGGCTTAGAAAATGGATATTACCAGGAGGACAGGGTGGAAGTTGCCAAAAAAAACTGAGGTGTTCTACCTTCCTTTTCTGTTTGAATAATGAGGCAAACTTACTGATAAAATTTTACCTATTGTTTGTTTCTAGAATCAGTGTGCTGGCCTCTATTTGCATGACTCAAGCATTTATGATGTGGAAGTTCATTAATTTCCAGCTTCGGAGGTGGAGAGAGCATTCTTCTTCTCAGCCTCAGTCCGTGAAAAAGAAGTTTGTATCAGCTAAAGGAAAGACCTCCAGAAAAGAAAGAGGTTTGTAGTTTCAGTTTTTCTGTTGCCTTGACTTCTCAAAACCAACTTTAGGTTGCAAAAGAAGGATTTTGTGTTTAACTTGTAAGATGACTCAGCTACAGAAGCTGTACTGGTAACTATTACCATGGGAAGAATAGATTTTTAAGAAAAACCACTATATATTGCTGGGTTTTCTAACTGCCCAAATTAAGGAATTCCTGGTTTGTTTGGGGTTTTTTTTTGTTAATGCAGTATGATATTTTTATTCTATTTAATTTCATTACTTGAACAAAAAGTGTCATGCTTATGGTTTTGTTCTCTTTTATAAAGGGAACAAATGCAATTTTAGATGTGTTCTCTTAGACATTTCTTTGTAAAATTTTCTTACATTGGATTTCAAGCTTGTTTTTCATTACCACAAAATTCTGAGAGTTTAGAGCAAAGAAATTATTTGATTATCCACACTGTAAGAAGTTTTGTGTTAGACTCTTTTTATAAAAAACAGAAACTGATAGCTCTTTAAGGAAAGATAACACCTTATTGCTCTAAACCTGTGTTGAAGCATTTAGAAATGAGCTAGAGTCCAGATTTGACTTTTTAATTATGTCATACCCTAAGCTTTTTATGTCAAATAATTTTAAAGTATGTGCCTTGATGGTGATTTAATTAGGGAGTCAGAAATGTAATAGCTTTTTTAAATCTCTTAATCTATTTCATTCATGTAGTTTAGCGAATCTGCTGGGTTTCGCCCAACTGCAATGGAGACTTGCAAGTGGTAAACAAATAGTGAAAAAGTCAGTTAATTGGAGTTGTGGTTTAATTCATAAAATAATTCAACTATGCCTGTCTTGAACACCGAAGAATTTTATTCCTTATTTTAAATGGAAATAAAAGAACTCAGTTCATTCAAATTCTTCTCCTTTGAATACTCCTGTTATGTTGTCTGCTGAGAACACTTGCATACGGTGCAGCAAAGCAATGTTTTTGAAAGAGTAATATATGCAATTGAACTGTTTAAAACACTCTTTTTTTTTTCTTTTTAATTTTTTTTTCTTTTTTGTGGTTGAATGTTTTTTTTTGTGAGCCAGGGCACAATAAGATGTTTGACTTTTAGTCTATGCCAAAAGCAAGAAATGACAGAAAAATCCTGCTGGCCATGTAGGTGGGGTATCTAGTCACATGCTGATTCAAGTTCTTTGTTTTACCTGAACTGTTTAAGAAAATATAATTTCAGTTAGCTGGCTTGGGTTTAATTAACAGTTTGTAAGTTTCTTTATTTAAAAATAGTCTTTATTTAAAATAATCTTTATTTGAAAATAATCATTTTCAGAAATATCCGAAAACCATCCTATGTAGGCTTAAAATGGAGGTGTCATTTACAGCCAGATATGTGGTCAAACACACTTGACTCTTTGGGCCTGTGTCTGGTCTCATGCCTGGGTGTGGCTCTCATTACTGCCTTTTTTTTTTGTTGCTTGTTTGCATAAATGAGGGCATTTGGGTGTCATGGGAGAAAGAGGGAGGCCAACAGTTGTTTTTGTAGACTGGCCACACTCTCACCGTGACCTTCAGCACATCTACTGATGGAAAAAATAAGTTTAACCAGTCCATTGTAAAAATGTATGTGTGTGCATATATATATAAAAAAAAGACCTTTTTTTAAAAGCACTCAAAAAACCAGCAACTGTTGCTTGAAGTCAGAATGATATGAGTCAGAGCAGAGATGTTTGACTGCAAGAATTGTAGCTGGCTATGCGGTGTGCTCTTTAGATCTGTTTTATAAATATGTTTACTGTCAGGCAGCATCTGTTTCCTTGGTTGTGGTGAAACTGAATAAAGGGGGTGCTATTAATTCCCAACAGTATCACGTTGCTCTACTTTACTAGTTGTATGCACTATAAATCCACAGATTGTTCATCTTTGGTGTAAAGGGAGCTTTTCCTAGCAAATCATCACTGTGCTACTTGAATAGATTAAACCTCTTGAGATTTTCTGGCCCTGAAGTGGGATAGAAGTCAAGAACTGCAGCTGGTAACATGTCCTCAGTGTTCTCAGATAGGTGCCTGATCTTGAACTCTTTCCACCTACACATACTCATTGCAAACCTAGTGTTTTACTTCTGTCTGTCTTGCCTATGTAAATATCTTCATCATAATGTAAATGAATTCTGTATGTTAAAGTACGTGCTTTCAAAATTGTGAGTACATCTGTGTATAAAGGATTTCTTCCGTGTATGAAATACTTGTAAAGGTAAGCAACGGAGTGTAATTTTGGCAAGAATTATGAGGTAGGTGGGATAAATAATTAAGACCTGTAGCAGAGAAATGTGTATACACTGTGTCTCCAAAATTTCACAGAACTGTGTCATCTCATCTTCAAGTTATGCTTTACTTCTTCACAGAATATCTTCTAAAATGTCACAAGTGGTCTTGATTTTCAGTCTAGATTTATGTAATGCACATATTTCAGTGTCAGTCCACGTCAGGAAACTGGAATTTATTGCAGTAAACTTTCAATATTGCATGTTATAAAAACTTCATTATACTGTTGCTCCCTGAATGATAATTAAGAGGTTTAACAAAGAAGATACAGCAGAAAAGAAGTTTAAAAGCTGTCTGTGTAGGACCCATAAAAATATAATAAAATACAAAGTGTCCTTCTGTATTTGAAAAGTGTTTTCTTCTTTTTTTTCTAGAAAATGGAATAAATGGAACAGTGACCTCAAACGGAGCAGACTCGCCTCGCAGCAGGAAGGATAAATCCTCGTAAAACTGGGTTTTATTAAGTTAATTGACTAATGTCCCCAAAGAATCTGCTTTTTACATGGATGGCCCTTCAGCACTAGAGATATTATGGATTAAAGAAAATACAATTCATGTTTTTGATTATTGCTGTTGTTTTGAGAAACTTTTTTTAAAAAAACATTTTGACTAAGGGAAAAGGTTTATCTCTCTTCAAATACTTGGGGGGAGGATTCAACAATTTTTAAAAAACACTGACGCTTTTTTAAATATTTACTGTGATGAAATAACCTACTTAATGAGGATCACTGTTGCAGTGTATTATTTCCTTCCAGTTTTTGTAATCTTGATGATACTGTTCTACCAACTTCACTTTTTCCAAGTTCCTCAAGAAATATTGCAAAATTGAAGTAAAAACATAGTATGCATTTTCAGATACACTGGGTTTTCAGTTAATTACCTTGACTCAAATTTACATTTCAATTTGCAATTCCAAGACCACACGAATAGACCTCTTTATTTGGTAGTTACTAGCTGCACAATGTCTGCTCTAAGAATTGCCCCATATCATTAAAACAAAACTGAACTGATTAGAAATGTTGCAGAGTCTTATTGTTTGTTGGTTAGAAATTTCTTGCAAGGAACACAACACCTTATTGAGATATCGCTTTTAGCACCTGAAAATTAGGAGGGAGCATGTATGGCCATAGAAAAAGTTGATTTGAGTAGCACTGTCCACTCCTGTCTGTGCTTTTGAAGTGTACTTATCTTGGAGAATTAGTGTGCATTGAACCTTCTCTGAAAGCTTGTCTGCCTGATTTTACGGGTGGAGGTTATTACAATGTGTTGTGTTTGTTTTGGGAGGCAATTAATGCCCCATGAAGAGGGAATTAGATAAATGGATCAAGTGATGAGAAACATTCCTTTATTCTAACTGCTTCGCTTTGTTTCACCTCTCTTAGGAAATAGTTTGATTTCTCCTATATATATATATATATATATTTTTATGAAAAAATATTTAAAAGCTACAGCTTCTTAAAACTGATTTATTGTGACCTCTGCTACAACTGGAAGAATTGAAATTTAAGAATTTTTTCATTATCTTTCATAATTGTATTTAGTATGAAACTTTGTCCAGTTAGTTTTCCAGTTTAATATGCAGATCATGTTTCCTCTGTACACTTTTGTAATGGGTATAATTAACCTGTTTCGCTTGAGAATGAGTGAGACAGTTATTGCAGTCTTAAGAAGAAGTTGTTGAATTAGTCTATCAAGTGAACCCAAGTATTGAACTGCCTATTGATTAAGGAGTAATGATGAGCAATCAAGCTGATAAATAAAAGAATTTTAATTAAAAACTGTTACTATAATTGAGTTTATACCCAGCAAAGTGATAAATCTGCATTCTGTATTTTCTACAGTTCAATTGCTTACTATTCAGAATAAACGTTTCTAGTACAAAATCCTCACTACAAGTAACTATCCATTCTTCAGTTCTTTAGTGCTATTTAGAGTTATTTCAGTGTATATATATACATTTCAGCTGATTACAGTCACAGTTCCCAAGTATTTGCTTCACAGCTCCTGAAGTGGGCTTGGCATACTTGTACTTCTTTAGCTTGAGATCTCTGGGGCAATGTGCCCTGTAAAATACCCAGTCTGCTTCAGTAGAAGTGGGTATCCCATGTCTTGATTGGAAGGGGTAGAACTGTGAATCTGTCCAATCTGACCACGAAACTGGAAAACTGGAACTCGGAAATTTTGAGCGAATCGTGTACATTATATACTTGTTGTTCAAAATGATGTTTTGTGTCTGATGTTTCTAGAAGAACCTTCACAGATTCTGTGTGCCTTGCTCTCAACTTGTACCTTAAGCCAAAGGGGGTACATTTTAAGTGTCTAGTCTGGTGCTTGGACTCTAAATCAGTTTGCTTGTGATATCTGGTTGAACTGGGGCTGAAAGACTCATAAAGGGTGAAGGAACAACTTACGAAGCAAGCATTTAAGGTACTTCTTGAGATCTTCAAGACTTATAGGAGTCTGAGGGTTGTAATAGCTGTTTCCCTAAGGCAAACTCTTTATTGTAAACCTCATTCTTTGGCACAGTAGTCTTGAAATATAAACTTCAGGTTAATTTCCAAAAACTTCAGAAGAGTATATTCTTGACTGTTAATACTGACATTGCTTTTTGTCTCCTTTTGGCCTTATGGACAGACACTCTTGTCCTTTGGAATTTACAAGAGCACTTTTGTTTCCACAATGGCTTAATATTCATCATTGCCTTACAGGAGTTGTTGGTATCTGCCAAGTAATAGAAAGTAACAACAGTTGTTCTAGAACTTGGTTAGAGTATTGGACGCCAGTATTTTCTGTCTCTTCTCTCATAACTAAAAATACATATTTGTCATGTTTGATGAGGCAAGAGCAGCAATTTTTAATTATCTGCCTTGGGATGGAAACACTTATAAACTTAGAGGACATTGAGACTTCTGTTTCTAATTTGATATTTGTTTTAGTGTAAGAGTGATGTTTGGCTGGATAACTTCTTTTGAATTGCTTGAAATTGATTTTCAAATGTTATTGCATTTTTGGCTCTCTGCTTGTAATCTGGGATTCAGTAAGATAGAAAAAGATTAGTTGTCTAATCATGTTTTCTTAACTATGGCATCAAGAAAATTAGAAATGGAAATGACTGAGGAGTTCATTATTATATCCTATGCCAAATAAAATAGGCAGTAGTTAATTTATCCTCATCAATTACCACGGCCCACAAAGAGAAAGCTTTGTCCATTTAGATGGATTTGAATTAAATAATTACACACAGGCAGTGGATAGGGTTTGGAGGGTTTGTTTGGTTTTTTTTTTTGTTAAACCTCTTTCTCTTTGGCCCATCTTGTCAAAACTTTTCAAGATTTAACAACAGATGATTTCAGGCCTTTTTTGACCACCAAATGTATGTTTGTGTTATGTGCCAGAGCATTCTCTCAAAAACAGTATTTTACTTTCAAAGTGTTTATATTTAATTTCAAAGTACAAACAAGGAATGCAGAGCAGCTGAAATTAATTATTCAGAGTTTTAGTTTTCATCTGGACACTTTCTCCTTGACTGGTTGCAAAGACTGATTTCTCCTGTGTGAATCATTCACAAATGTGAAAGTACTCTTTGGAAATACTGTTTTTCTGGTGATCCTATGCCCAAACTTAGGAACGGTGAAGGAATTTGCTGAGCAGAGAAAATGCATAGGCTATTTCTTCTAATTTTAGGTTATGCTGAAGGTAAATTATATATGTTGGGATAATGCATTTAGAAAATCAACAGTTATTTGTAAGCTTTGTTTGGTATTTTTTCTAAATACTTTTTTTCTTTGAAAATTTTTAGTTGTGTTTATGGAGTTATACCCAAAATCATAATAAGCACTGTGGTCCTCTGGTATAGGTCATTGGACTTCTGTAAAAAGGGTCAATACACATCTGCAGTTTGTTCTTTGAAAATTTCTGACTGCACCCAAGTTGATTTTGTTGGGGGAAGAACTTGGAAAGGGAAGGGAGTATTTCAATAGCCATGCTAGCACGAAAATAATGTAGGTTGCTGCTAGAATTGTGGTTCTGTCCCTTGCCTTAGCTAGCACAAGCCTTTCTGGTTGCATGGTGAGCTAGAACAGGGAGCTGTGCACCTGAAAACAAACATGTTTGGGTTTTTTCCACTGGGATAGTAACCCCAGAGTTTTACAAGTAATTATGTATAAGCAAGAGGAAAAGTTGCAGGGTAAAGATCAGGTTCTAAGGCAGCGGCCCTTTTAAGCATGTTGCTTAAAAATTACAGTGTGAGAGATTTTTAAAGGCTTCCAGTCACCAGTGCCAGAAGGGACCTGGTCTCTCTAGTACTTCCTACATGCTAAATCCATGAAGTATTAATGGATTTTTTTCAGATCTTGTGGGGGCAGATACTCATTGGGGTTTACTGTACTGAGATACCTTTTTGTGTGTCACCAGAGTTTCCAAGCAGTGCAAGAGGATGCTGGCAGTGTAGAAATAGAGATTTTGAAAATGTAGATTGTCCTGGATCAAACGACATTATTTTCCTTAACAGCCAGGAAGCTGTTGGGGTTTTTTGCTTTCTTGGTGTGAGGTATTTTCTTTCTCCACATCAATGCTTTATGTACTGGAGGAATCTTCCAGAGAGCCTTGCAAGAATTGCACTGTATGCATGTCTTGGCACATGGAGGGGAGGATTGTTTGGTTCCTCTTGTTTTCCTGTTTTCAGGAAGTTCACCAGCTGATTCCTAGGTCATACTTGGGTTTGGTTCCATTTGTGACTCAGCCCTTTGGGCCTGTGTTGCAAATGTTGGAGACTGGCAGTTTCAAGAGGCTCCTTATGCAGTGGTGATCATTGCTGTCCTAATTGTTCTCTGTGGAAAATGTCAGTATTGAAGGGACTTGAACACAAAGTAGAGACAGTGGTGATGTTTGTAACGTTTACAGGCTGTTGGGAGCCTGTGTACAGGGAAGGCATCTGGAGGGGAGGCTGTGGTTAAATGCCTGAATCTTGTTATGCAAATATTTAGGTTATTTCTGGTGCAGGGTATAAGAATGTCCTACAAAATGAAGGCTTGGGGAATATTTAGAAAATCCTTTAAAAAGAAAAAGACTTCAAAGGACTGACGTCAGTTATCATCTGTTCATCATATTTGAATTTCTTACATTGTGAGCTGTGGATTATCTTTGAAGCACTGGATTAGCCCATGCTTGTAGGTTTGTTGGTGGAGTTTTTTTATATACTGTAAGGTGTTGTGGTGGATGTCTGGTGAGTATCCCCTCTTCACACTGCTCCCTGAACTATTCAGTTTTGGATCTGATGACCCTAAATCTGTACACAATAAGGAATTTTGTGTGCTCTTCAGAACTAAAATAGGATCAGTGCTGGAGTGTTTCTGGATCAGATGTTCCAAAGAAATCAGCACATCAATATGCTGAGTGTCATCAGAACCTCCTTAATGGGAACTGAAACTCTTTAGGATGAATAAATTGCAATACAACTTGAATATAGCTCACATCCATATAGCAAGTGCTATTGTGGGTGAAATGAGACTGCTGTTGGCATTGCCACTGTCCATTCCCTTTGGTGAGCAATGGGTGAGGAGTGCTGGGCTGCAGCAGCAGTAGGCTGACTGCTTTCTGCCTTTTATAGAAGCTCTTTTGATGTTGCCAATTCAAAAGGCAACGACTCTTATTTCTGGTTTAAATAGAAAAAAGCATACGGCCTAGTTTTGAATCCAATACACTTGCTCTTGATCTCTTTCTATGTGTCCTGTCATTTTTATTTTAGGTTTCTGCAGATACTTTAGTTTTGCCCAACTCAAGGATGGCAAGTCTGTGATGTGAGTGCCAGAAATGACAACTCCTTTTTCTTCTTTTTGTGTCTGAAACTTTTTGCAGAATCAGAGCAGCTCAAGTGTAGCTTTATAATTCAATAGCGTTTCAGTATTCATTCTTTGTCTGTATTTATTGTGGTTAACATTAAAGGTCAGGCATTGTTGTTCAGCACAACACAGTTGTTACTTCTTCATGCCACACACAAGAGTGTTAGGATATTTGATATACTGAATTGAAAAAAAAAAAGATGTTAGTCAGTCTGGTTTAACAGAAGTTGATATTCCTGGATGGTTTTGCTTTGCATATTGCAGTTCACTCTCTCTCTGCCTTTCTCATTTAGGAAGCTGGGCACCTAAGAGCTCTGAATCTCTAGGCTGTAGTTTTGCTGTATACCACTTGAAAAATTATGGTCTAGAGCTTTGTGTCTCCTTATATTTGTTTTTCAAATGTTGAAGACTGTATCTTGCATTGTAATCAACAGGTAAATATTCAGCCCAAGGTGATAAGAATACTGTAACAGGGTAGGAATTTCAACTCTTGAACTCCAGACTAGAAACTAAGCCAAAACTTCACTCGTGTTCTCACGCAGGTGATTCCTCCTCTTTGTTTCTTGATTAATCATCTTTGTTTTGTTTATGTAGATTGTAAGTTCTTGTGGCAAGGGTTGTCTTTTGTGCGTGTGTGTGCGTGTGTGTACCCAGGACAATGAGGTCTGGAGCCCCAGTCTGTGGAAGCTGTAATAAGCAATCACCTTGTTGTTGTTTTCCTGGATATCATAATAAAGAGTATCAAATTAAAACTGTGCTTGAATAGTCTGTTACGAAAAATGGAAGCACATAAATTGCTTCTGGCCTTGCTTAGAGTCCAGCAGCATCAGTGAGATACTGCTGAAAGGCAAATGCAGTGTTTTGTTTGGGGATATTCACTTGAACCGGTGGATGCCAGAGACAGGAAATCTGCTTAGACTGAAGAGCAATGGCTTGTAACTTGGGCTGGAGCTGGAACTTGCCCCAAATTATCAGGAGTTCAGGATCAATTTTCAAACCTTCTGTCAGCTTGAGGAACTGCATTGGCCCTCCCTCTTGGGAAGCGGGAGCTTGTTTGCTGTAATGCTTGTGCAGCATGCTTGTGTCCTTTGAGTTGGACTTTCCAGCTTGAGAGAGTAACCATGAACCTGTAGAGCACCAGGAGCTGTGCTGGGCAGTGTCTGGGAACCTGCTATTCCAGTGTCTCCACTCCCTGCAGCTGAACAACTTTTAAAGCCTCTGTAGACTTCAGCTTCCCTGATGCAGAAGAGCAACATTTCATCCCATCTGAATTGGAGCCTCCACACTGCTCTGTGGCTGATTTAGCAATGTGGTGGGATCTGAGAACTGGACCCAACTTAAGGAAAGTTAGACTGCTTTTAGAAAACTTTTACTGTGAATGTTACTTTACTGTGAATTATTTTATTTGATTGTAGAGCGGATGTCTGCAGACCCCATGAGCTCTGAATTCAGTTCAAGACACATCAGAGTGTTGCTTTTGAAGAACTGTTGAACTACTTAAATATTTGATTATTTAAAACCTGCATTTGTAACTTTTAAATCTTCAAACTAATTGAAAGACAATGGTAAGTGAAGATTAGTCTTTTATGAAGACACGTGTTGTTATTGACTTCATTGTTAGGCATCATAGCTTAAACTGTGGCTTAAAAAGAAATTGTGTTAGAAAATCAGTAGAAAACACAATTTCAAGAACCAAACCTACCTGGTGTCAGGTGGTGTTAGGTGATAGGGAATCTACTGTAGGTGGTGAGGACAGGTAGATCTTGATGGGTACATGGCATCTGTATGATGATTGTAACAACTGCTTTATCTTTCTCCTACTGCACCTCTCCATATCATTGTGTCGCTCTGATGCCAGGTTTGGAGTGATCCTGCAATTAGAGCAGATGGAATCTTAGGAGTCAAATCATGTGATGAGTTTGGGATGTGGACAAAACAGCCACTAGAGGCCACCAAAGGCTGTGACAGCTGTGACTCCGGTGACTGATAGCCAGCAGGAATGTCTCCAAAGGTCTCTTGCTGCACTCAGGGAAAATTACTTGTTGTCTTTTAAAAAGCATTTCTGCTATAACTCCAAAAGCAGAGCAGCACTGAATTAAATTGGACCAATCTCCTTGTAGTTTTGACATAGTAGTAAAACCTGGATTATATTGTGCAGGGCTTGGAAGGTGTCCTAATTTGGCAAGAATCTACTTCCTCACTTCTGGTTGAGAGAACAGGATGTAGGTGTCCAGTATTAAAGCTTTTATCTTAGCCCAGAAGTGCAACACCTTAGATGAAAAGCAGCACTGAGTGCAGAGTAAGCCTCAGATTGCATCTGCTGTCTGAGCTCAGTTTTGTAGGCAAGTACACAGTGCTGTGGCAGATGCTGCTTTCTTTGCTGAATCCTTGAGGTGGGAGAAAATACAGGAAACCTGCTGTCTCTATTTCCACCGACTTTTATTGCTTTCAAAATGAAGTTATTGGTTAGAAAGGCTTATGAAATTGTTTACTGCACTGAAATGTTAACTTTTATCTGCCAATGGGACATGCTTGCTCAGTGGGGACTTTGTTTTTGGACATCTCCCTTTAGATGCTACAGGAGCTATGTGAAAACATACAGCTTTTGAAACAACTGCAGTTTTTAAAACAACTTCTCAGAAAATATAAGTTGAAAGTTGCAGCCTACAGAATTAGGGTTTTTTCCAATGATAAGGAAGTGTTTTTTTCTTTAACACATTCTCTTTTATATAGAATAGTGTTTTGGTGTGATATTGAAAAACAGCATAGTCCATTAATTTTTGTAGGTGTCTTTGGGGTAGTTTCACCCTAGTCTGCCCAGAAAAAAAATGCCCTGCACTGGCTCTAGCTGTTCTGGGTCCTGATAGGATTACTTTTGCTGCTGGAAAGCGGCGCAGGGAAACCTATCTCTGGAAAAATAATAAGAAATATGACTCTCCTTCAGGAATTTCCTGGGACTTTGGTGGAGTCTGGGCAAAATTTTCCTGTACATCTGGATTTGGGTAGCCCTGTTAAGAAATGGCAAATGATCTGAATCATGTTATGAAGTACGAATGTGCTTTGTTTTGTAATTCATTAAACTGATGGTGATGGGTTGAGTGTCTGATTGGCCTCATCATTGGCTTGGCCTTGCCACGCTGCCCTCTGAGACAGATGGTGTGTGAAACATCAATTTGTGTGGCTCCACATCTATGGAAATGCAGTTGGAAACAAATCCAAAGACTTACAATGCTTACACTGAGAAGGTACAATATCAAGCATTCTCCTCTTGCTCTGGCTATCACTTTGGAGATGAATGGCTGCACTGAGACCTGCAGGAATGCTGCAGGAGCCAGGAGCTGAGATTCTGCTGGAAGCAGTTGATTCCCTCAGGACTTGAATGCATAGCCCCTGTTCCCCACCACTAAGCCTGCTCTGCTTCAAGAGCTTCAGAGATTTGAAATGGAAACCTTTTAGTTTATGATAAACAGAGCTTAGCAGCATGGGGAACATTAGGAGTGGAGAGGAGAGTATGCCCCACCCTGGAGAGAATGATGTAAATCATTCTAATTCTTGGCACTGGTATTTAAATTTTGTTCATTGCATGCCATTAAAAAAAAGTTCAGACATTGTAAACGGTCTGTGCTGTGAGGAAAACTCTCAGAAGTTTTCTGGAGGAATATTTTTTAGAAGGGAGAGGAAATGGTATAGTTCGTAGAGGCACAAATGGTACCATAGCTCTCTTGTCACTTGGCTTCTGCTCTTTCACCCTCCCCTCTTCCCCTTCTCTGCCCCACAAGTCAGTGAAGTCAGGAGAATGAGCTGCAGAGGCCAGAGAAGCTATGATTAACCCTGGAGGTTCCTCTTACAGGGAAGCCCAGCAGACTTCTCGTCTCCACAGCTGTAAGGCTTCTCTGCAAAGAGCTGTGTGCTGGACAAACCCAGACCACGCGCTCCAGCCTCTGGCACTCATGGCCCTTTAGGGAGGGGATGCAAAACTGTGAGAAGTGTCCTCATGTTTCATCCCCCTGCTTTCTGGCAGTTATCACTTTACAGGCTTCTGAAGCATCTGGTACATCAAAACTGTGGGGTTTTTTTCTTTTAATTTTTTATAGCCACCAATGGAAGTATTCTACATGCATTTGTGTAATCCCTCTTGAACCCATTTAAATACTTGGCATACACAATCCTCAATAAGTTACACAATTTAGCTATGCCTTGTTTGGAAAAAATATTTCCTGTGGCTTGTGCTTTAAACCTGATGATTTCCTTGTGTGAGTTTCAAGTACTGAATAATCATTCCCTCTTCATCGGTCTCATATTATGCTTGATTTTATAGACCTCTCTTTTTCAAGCCTGAGGGTTCCCACTCTATGCAATATTTTCTTGTGCAGAGATTGTTCTCAACATGTGATTATCTGTGCTTTCTGTACTTTTCTAGTTCACCTAAATGCTTGATTTTTGACCTTGTATGTTAAGTTTATTGGGAATTGTATCCTAACAGTTCTAGATTTGCATTTTTTCTGTCTTGAACCACTTTTTCCTTATGCATATTTCACATCACAGAATGGTTTGGGCTGGAAGGGACCTTAAAGATCCAACCCCTCTGCCACGGGCAGGGACACCTTCTACTAGACCTGGTCACTCAGAGCCCCACCTAGCCTACTCTTGAACACCTCCAGAGATGGGGCATCCACAACTTCTCTGGGCAACCTGTTCTGGTGCCTCAGCACCCTCACAGTAAAGAATTTATTTCTAATGTCTTATCTAAACCTACCGTCTTTGAGTTTGAATCCATCTGTACTTGTCACTATATACTCTTGTTAAAAGTTCCTCTCCAGCTTTCTTACAGGCTGCTTTCAGGTACTGGAAGGCCCCAGTTAGGTCACCCCTAAGCTGTCTGTTTTCCAGGCTGAACAATCCCAGTTCTCTCAGCCTTTCCTGTTTAGAGATTCCCTCTAAAAATCTTGGAGGCCTCCTCTGGACTCAGTGGCAGGCTGATGTCCTATCTGTGCTGGGACCCCGGAGCTGGGTGCAGCACTGCAGGTGGGCTCTCACCAGAGCTGAATAGAGGGGCACAATCCCCTCCCTCCCCTGCTGGGCCATGCGTTTGGCTGCAGCCCAGGACATTTTTGCTGGGTCATGTCCAGCCTCTCATCCACCAGCACCTACAAGTCCTTCTCAGCAGGGCTGCTCTTGCTCTTTATTGAGACCAGCTGTTCCCCAGCCCATTGCGGTTGGTCATGACACTCCCATGGGCCCGCTTCCCAAACTTGTCCAGGTCCCTCTGGATGGCACCCAATCCTAGCTGCAAGTGTTTACATGTCACTTGAGTTGAGCATCCCTAGAATGCTGGGATATTAATTGATTAGGGATACACTAGTTCCTCACAAGGAAAATAAACAGTGATTCGCCAACACAGAAGTGAAAGACTTTATTTTGAATGCAGCCTGGTCTTCCTCAGCCATGCTTACTCTAGTGGTGTGCTGGTTTTGTTTATAGTGTAGTGCCTGTGCAGAGGTTGTTCTCTGTTATTGCTCTGGTTATTTCTATCAAAACATTTTTCATATGATTTAGGGAAATACTCTTTGACAGTACCATTTATATGCAAGGGAAGCTGGCTTTAATACCTTAGTTCTGCAATACTTCAGTAGCAAGCCCTGGATGATTCAAAGGTCTGGGAACATGAGGTCTTCAAAAAGTCAGCATAACCAGTTAACCCCTTTTGGCAAGAGCACTGCTGGCCCACCATCATTGCTAGGAGTAGCTTGGATTTCTTTGAAGATCAGCTAATTCTTAAAGGGTCATAACTAATCTACAATACATAATTTTTAGAAACAAAAATATTCAAGATAGAGCTATCTTATTACGGTCGTTTGTTTTGTCCTTTTCCCGTTTTACTAGTTACTCATCTTTGTCCATGGCAATTTCATAAAATGCAAAGTTGTTTTCTTCGGGTGAAGAATTGTCTTTTGGAGACCCAAGCAGTACAGTTTGATCATGCCATCAGCAGGCTAATGCTTCCAAAAGCAGATTTAGATCTGAGAGCAAAGATCTCAATCTCTTTATGAGACTTGGAATAGTGATTTTAAACTTACTACCTTCTTCTCTTTAAATAGTGGATCATATTTAGCTCACATAGATACTAGGACACTGACTTAAGGATCTGTGACCTACAAATGTACTTTTCTGTGCCTTGCAGTGGCTGCTCTATAGGAAAACAGCAGGGTCTTGGGTTCTGTTCAGCCAGATCCATGGGGAAGGTTGTCAAAAATCACCAATGATTTCAAAAGCAGATTTTCCTACTCAAGACATACTGTGATGAAAACAAGATGTTGTGCTATGGATAGTGCTTTGGATTGTCCATATTTTCATGTGGGAGTCCTTTGACCTGGATATCTGAATGACACCATGAATTAAAATACAATAGCTCTAGAATAGCTAGAGGGCCCAGGACTTGCATCTAGATGAGATAAAAGATGATCTGTGTATCAGACAGGCCAAACTGGAGAAGTATGTTCTAATCTTACAGCAGGAGAACTGGAGCCGATGGTCCAAGGCTTTTGTGACACCATGGAGCATGAATTACAGTTCAACCACTGGATGTGTGCTTTGGAAATGTTGCCTTAATGTGTTGTTAAAATTCATCTGAACCTAGAAGATATGTTGGGATTTTTTGGTTGTGGTTTGTTTTTTGGTTTTTTTTTAAAGATTAACTAAAAAGAAAAACTGAAGAAGCTTAGGATTTGAGAGGCATTCTAATAACCAAGACCTAGAGACTGTGGGGTGCCAGTGTTCAGCTGAACTTGCAAGCGCCTACAGCAGAAAGAAGAACTTTGTTCTGGAAGTCACATGCCTTCGAGGGAGATGCTGACTCCAACATTCAGGCTATAGCCATTTATTCTACTCCAAAAATGTCTCCAGAGGACTAAAAACTTTTCTGAGATTTTTTTCCCCCTGCTCTGGCACATGGTCCCTTTTCAATGCCTGCAGCTACGAGCAGCACTTGTCTCTGGGCCTGTAATTTGGTGCAGTTTGGGACTTCCAAGTTCTCCAGTGCTCCTAGAGTTCTTGGCAGCAGCAGTGTTGCTAAGCGGCCAGAACTTTTGATCTCCATTCAGCCTGCAAATGAACATTTCATCCAACACCTCTCTACCTGTGCTCCCCAGAACAGACTCTTGATTGCCTCCTTCATCCCTCCCTCCCTTCCTCCCTCCCAAACTGCAGCACAGCAGAATGGCTCCACAATGGATGACTATACTTCCAGCTGTGTCTGGAGGACTATAAATAGCCTTAAATAAATGTGCGTAAGGATCCAGCGTATTGTCTGAATGATCTAAAATTAGATTGCTCTAATGTTTGTGCATCAGTCTTCCTATGCTGCAGGAAAATGAATTTCTTTCCAAAGTATTTAAGCTTGAATTATGGTTCCTTAAGGATGGGGGAGGGTGGGGAGGCTGCTTTGGAGGGAAACTCCTGTAGGGATGGGTCCAGTATTCTTGTAAGACAGAGACCAGCCACAGTCATTACGGAGAGAAAAATAGCAGCTGCAAATTCCTGGAAAGCACAGACATATGTAGATGCAGTTTGTTCCTAAAATATCACCTTTATGCTCTCTTTATTTTTTCTCTTTCAAGGACATTTGCACCTTGAATGCAACAAACATTTTGAAAGAGAAAGTGGGGTGGAAAAGTCCCAGAGAGCACTTTTTTTTTTTTTTTTTTTTTTTTTGCCTGGGATTAAATGACATTGTATGTCCTGTGTTCAAGGTATTGTAATTCTTGATCTCCAGCCATTCTTTGCAACACATAACAGTAGCTATGTATTTTAGATAAATTTGAACGTTTTCTGATACCAGCTGGAAATACCTGAGTTGGCTGTTACTCCTCTGAATAAGTATATTTGCTCATACTATACAATGGAAGAATGCTTTCTTATTCAAATGTCTTGTTATCGAGTTAATAGAACACAAATTCCAAGAATTTCAGTCTCTTTATTCCCATTTTCACTCTCTGATGTTTTTGGGGAGGAATTTATCGCAAAATGGTATTTCATATAAACCTTCTAATGTATGTGATTTGTTAGCAATGAGAGCACAGAAAATAATTCATTGCTCTCTTGATTAAATTGCAGCTTGACTAGAAGTAGTACCGAGTTTTTTGTGGGTTTTTTTTTTTCTATAGGGACCTGTTTATGCAAGCTTACTGTGCTAAGCTGCATAAGAAGGGTCCACTGCATTGAGACAAAATGAAAGATATCCTCTGTTGTGCTATGAAGCTGGAAACCAGGGCAAGGGAGGGGGCTGTGAGGCATTAGGGTGCCTTGGTACATCTCTGTTGAACAGCATTAATAACACACCTCTTGTCTCAAGAAGGGACTCTGTCATTACACTGTGTGTTGGACTCATAAATGCCATTCAGATGTGAATTAACAGGTAAATTGATGAGGGCTCTCTAAATGCCCACAGAAAGTCTTATATAGGATTCTGCACATTCTGAGAAGATATTCAAGGGTCTGTGTTAATCCTGTGAAGGGATTCAGTAGTTTCACAATTTTCAAGCTACTCTGTGGGTTTAACTATTGGTTATCTAGAGGGCAACAATTCAACCAGTGTTTGCATATGAAAAACTCTATTCCTTACAGCCTCTTTTGTAAGGAGCTGTAGATTTCTCCATATCAGATCCCAGCTTTCTTTGCTGTTTTTATCAGTCTTTTGAGGGAGATGATTTTTTTAGCCTTTTAACACAGATACAGGGTGAAATTGTCTGTTCAGAGCGAACTCTGTGCAAGGTGCATTATTGTACTCGTATTTTTGCATGCGTGAACGGGTATGTGACTGTGCATTGAGATGCAAATCCCGACAAATAATCCTTTCTTCCCTGAATTTTCATGCAAAGAACTGCAGTGCCGCTAAATTAGCAATAGTGAGTTTTAACCACACGAGGGAGCGATGCATATCTGCACTGGGAACGCTGCAGTCCCTAGCAAGGTTTAGTACCTATTTACGAGATTAAAAGTCTGTATTTTCCCTTCTTAGCATCGTTCTTTCTGTTTTTTCTATGTCTCTGAGTGATGCATATGATAAAAAGAAGGTAAGTATAATATATAAGAAGGTAAGTATAATATGTAAGTATAAATAAGTATAGGTAAGTATAGGAAAGGTAAGTATAGATAACATAGGTAAGCATAAATATAAAGCAGAACATACAGTAATTTCACAATTATAAGCCGCACCTTTTTCATTGAAGAATCCA